>JAAKBH010000286.1:1200000-1670000 GCA_019776075.1 Amaranthus palmeri | reverse complement strand
CCTTAAAGTGGGTGAAAATAACCTTGGGTCAACAGGACCTGGCAACTTGAAAGAGATTGTGAATGGTCCAGGTGGGCTCAGCTGTGCCACTTTCATGTGAAACATAGTTTCAGGATTCTTTTTATCTAATTCCCCACCTGTTATAACTCCGTGAAGATGAATCTTTCCATCATGCTCAATTTCGCATCTCAAGTGGCCTGCAATGATGAGCTTTGATATTAAACCTATAATTAACCCAAACCTGATGCTAAAAGGGGAATCAAACCATTAAATAAACAATAAAAAATAAACCTGATATAACAAGGTTAACAAGTAATTGAGTACAAATATTAAAACCAAGTAGTTAAATAGGTCTAAACAGGTAGTTTTTATCAGGCTATCAGCAGTTTCATCTATTCAACAAATGAGACAAGTTCAACTAACTAAGGATGAAGCCAGATTCAGGCTGTATCGGCATCAGATCAGCACATTCCATTCAAACTCTATGTACACAACATGGTTACAAAGCAATCCCGAGCATGTTCCAGATCAGTAGACGCTCCCCAACTCCAATAATAGAAACCAAAATTAGAACAAAAGGATAAGCAGACAAACTTACAGTCATCCTTTCTAACACCGGGAAGAGCAACTCGAAACAAGTATGCTGATTTGCTAATTCCAATGTCAACATGACCAATAGGAGGGCCAACTGTTCCTTCTAAAGCTGTTCCGGTAAGAACTACAGCAGTTGGTGTGTGGTGTGTAGAATTCACTCCCACCATAGCTCCACAAACTTTGGTGCTTCAAAATACACGAAAATTTCACCTGCGGTAAAAGATAGCCTAGCAATAACAATTCATCAGACATACATTGATCAAATTACCAAATATAAAATACTCAACTAGCCCTTCAATGTTTGGATTATAGAAAATAACAAGGATGGAGATAGAAGAACACTATTTTGAAAGAACATGTGAAGAACAAATGATCTTAACTAGAAAGTATCGATGAAAAACAATGGAGCACAATATTCCCTCTATCCTATTCGTTTTGCTATATATTCTACAAAAAGCTCTCACATTAAAGAGGCAACGAACAAATATTGAGTGAGGCAGAGCTTGTTTCTAAGTAGTGTGGAGATCAAACTTTGACAGTACAGTTTTCTCAAAATACAACCGCAAAATGAATATCTTCCTAGAAGAATAAGATAACTTCAATTTGATAGTATAATCGTCAAATTGGCTGAGAGCCAACGTGTGAGTGAAACCCTGTCACTCTTTGATATCTATAGATAGAGTGATCTGAACCTGTGACCTTAATGTGAAAAATTTATCTTCCATCATATTAGCTACGTTTGTGCACCTGAAATTATATTTTAGAACAAATTTTATTTTTTGTAGGGATCCAAACACATTTTGAAGTGTGTGTGTGTCTATCGAGGAAGTAAATCGAATCAGAACAGTTGGTTACTTATCGTAAAGATAAACTCTTTTGTGTCTACGAGTTTGATACATTTGTCTACTACAGTCAATCTATTGATTCCACAATCCACACTCTATCAACAATTCACATTCACATATCTTTTCACTTTCTTCATCCGGTTCACATTACAATTGTTAATTAATAACAAAGAAATAATCTTGTGATCAAATAAAGATCACCCAGGAGGGGCTTTCTGATTTTGAGCTCCTCAATGATGTCATGTACTAACACATTTAAAATTGTTCATGGTACAATTGAGCAGAAAATGTATACAAATTTTTCCAGAAAGCAGTAACACCACAGACTACACACCCAGCTTCGCCCTTCATCAGGGGAGGAGGAAGCAAAAATGCTATAGATATATTAATTTGTTTCAAGCACATCTATATAAGTACATTGGCATTGCGAATCCAAGTCTGATATCCAGAACTAACTCTTACGAGATCTAGTTTTCATTTCACCCAAAATCAACATGCAACAACATTCAATCAACAATCATAACTTAAAAGTTCAAAATACAATTTTCAAAAATAAAAAAGATCGATTCTAGAAGTATAAGTCAAAATCAGTGAGTTTCAAAGTAAGGTTTTGGTGGGTTGTGTACCTTTCTTTGAATGGCAAGATGATTGGGTTGTGTACCTTTCTTTGAATGGCAAGATGATTAAATTTGTTACTTCTTCTAGGATCTCTACACTTCTTCCAATTCAAAAGAAAGAGAAAAGATTAGTAGAAAATATTTAGAATGAAGATATAAAGAGAAAGTAGATAGAAAAAGGAAAGAAAAGATCTCCAATGGAGTTTTTGGGACCGAAAATGGAGGACCTTAAAAGTTGCTGATGTCTTGTAATGTGCAAACGCAAGTGAGCACAGGAAAGGTTAGGTGATGCCTGGTGAGACTTAGGCTTCTCATTTTCTTGTTCGCTTGCTCCGTCGTAAAATGCTCTTGTTTGATTCGTTTTTTTTGAGTTTTATTTATACTACCTCCGTTAAATGTTATGTGCAACCGCAGTACACTTTGCGGTTGCCAATGCATTTTTTTTGTAGGTGTTAATTAGAGGAAGTAGGGATAGGTAATTAAGGGGTTGTTTGGCACAGGGGACTTGGGGGAGGGAATGGGACTTTATTCTAAAAAAAGGTCCAAGTCCTTGTTTGTTTTAAGGGATTGGGTATAAGGAATGGGTATAAAAAAGAGGAAAGTCCCCAAGATTTAAGTCTTGGGGGTGGGTGGTATTTGGTGAGACTTTAATTTTTAATCTATTTCTTCCAAGTCCCTAACATACCAAACAAGAGATGGGACTTTTATATCTTCAAAGTCTCAACTTAAAAGTCTCATCTCCAAGTCTCACAAGTCACATTCCCTTATGCCTAATATACTTTTATTAGGATTTGCGTTTGTTATTTATCCTCTTGGTTATTTAAATGTGATGCTTAATTCTAATATGATTTATGCTATGACTATATTCATATAAGTCACTTATATTTTTTATGAAAAAAATTATTTTTCGTTTGAACTTATATAAAATAATTTTACATATTTCTATGATATAATATTGAGTTTAATGTGTGTTATTAATAGTAGTAATATTTAATATAAATTGATGTAATAGTTATTTTTGTTAGCAAAAATTAGTATGTTATTTTTATTAAAAACTTCTAATTTCGTAATTTATACTCCATGTACAAAACTATTTGCTCTTTTATTCAAAATATAAATAGAAAAGTATAAATATAATCATATTAAATTTATAATCAATTTTTTATCTTGTGTTGTGATTTTAATTAAATTTTCACAACCACCTGTGCGCATTATGCAAAATATGATACAATGTACACAATGTATACAATTGTTCAGAGTAAAATGAAATATGAGTATAAGTATAATTTAAAATTTATTTCTTAACATTTTAATTTCTTAATTTAACAAATATATTAGAAAATTTGATAAAGCCGTGCATCGCACGGGCACTATCTAGTATAGAAATATAGCAAAAGTGATAAAAATTAAATGAGACATTGAAAGTGAAAATGACTATAAGAGGAGTATTTATACACAAATTCTTGTGAGAGACGGTCTTTGGAGAGATCATCTCTAATTCGGTTGGCCCATTAAGAAAAATGTAGAGTAATTATAGGCAATAAGCTTTAATGGATTGAGCCTGAGAGACATCTCTCAGAAAGACGGTCTCTCAAGAGACTGACTAGTATTTATATTGTTTAAGTTTAATTAAGTTATTCCCCAAACACTTTTTGAAAAACGCAAAAAATTGATATATTACAAAAATATGCAATAAGACAAATAAAAAAAAATCCTATAAAATAAACAGCGTAAAATTGGTTTGGTGCAAATAAAAAAATTTGAAGCAAGTATGTAAGTGTAACAACCCCACTTACCGTTGACTGAGCAAGTCAGGTCGTAACGGGGTTTACTAACCCAAAAATTCAAATCTCAATTCTAAAACTTGCGCAAAAGAGTCTTTAGTTCGAAATTATAACTAAATCAACTAATTTTCAATCCAAACATCTATCTAAATCATAAAACAATCATAAAAGTCTCCATAAAAGTCTAACATAACCAATACAGTCTAGACTAATATATAATTACCAAAACCTAATACAAAACTACCAACTATAGGTGCTCAGCTCACTCCAACATCCTTTAACCCATCGTTTCCGACTGGTTTCGATCTGTAAACAATCTAGAAGATGAAAACAACAGGGGGTCAGATTAAATTGAATGAGAAGTAACAATCCAAAACACAAAACATAGTAATTCAAAACATAGGTTTAAAAGTAACATCCTTTTCCTAAATCTATGTGCGCACATGGAGTCTAGTTTGAGAGGTGCCCCATAGCTCTATGACTATGTCGCTCTAGGGTGAGGCTAGTCAATATTTGAATGACAATTCACCTCAAAAACAGGGAGTAGGGGACGATGTCCCTCAACTCCGTCAATGACCAGCTCGCAGCTCGATCCATTGACCATATCATATTCAACATAATCATTCATGTCCAAAGCATCATCAATAATCATCAGTTCAAACAATTGGGTAACGAAAACATTTTCAAAACAGTAGTCTGGCCAGACCCCTTTTAGGGACTGTTACTACTCACGACAATGTCGCTTCAAGAGTCAAGACCAATTTTACAACAACTGACTAAAAGGGCTCGTCACATAGTCGTATCCTGAAGCATGACAGTAGATATAATCACCAAAGAGCGTTCGATACTACTTTATTAAGATTTAAAAAGCCAATTTGAAGACTTAAAAGACTAATTTTAAGGATGTTAAATTGACCTTTTTAGTCATGTAATTTGATAATTTTAAGACTTAAAAGGTCAACTTTAATACTTAAAAAATCAATTTAAAAATTTAAAAAACAATATCAAGATATTATTTTCTCATTTCAGTTTTAAAATAGAATTTCTTAAACATTAAAGTTGATATTTAAAACTTTAAAATTAATAGGAAAATTCCACGTGGTAACCCTGAGGTTTTGGGTTTTCCACGTGGTAACCAAAACTTTTAAAAAATCCACGCTGTAACCCTGAGGTTTATTTAAATGTTCCATTATGACCTTTTTGCACATAAAAACTTTAGAAAACGTTAATTTTGAAGCTTTATGGTTATTGTATGCATATTTATGCGACTCACTATTCGAAATGCCATGAGTTTAAACCTTTTTCCCCAAAATATAACCCTCAAATCTACCATTTTTTTATCCAAATCATGTTTTTTCCCCAAATCCAAAGATGGTAGAGTTTGGGTTTATATTTTGGGAAAAATGGTTGAGACTGATGGTATTTAAAATGGCGAGTCGCATATATAGGCATACAACAACCTTAAAGCTTCGAAATTAATGTTTCGTTTTGCTAACATTTTATGTGCAAAAAGGTTATGGTGGAACAATTTGGTAAACCTCAAGGTTATCATGAATTTTTTAAAAATTTAAGTTATCACGTGAAAAATCCAAAACCTCAGACTTACAATGTAAAATATCCAAAATTAATATTTTAAATCTTAAAATCAAATTTTTAAGTCTTAAAATTAATATGTCAGAATAATTTTACAAAGTCATTGTACTTAGCTCAATTGCTCGGCTAAGACCGAGTAACCGAATATTATCCTCATCTTCACGCGTCTCGGTTTCTCATTATATGCACCCGAGTCTTAGGCTCTTAGTTTCGTCTTCTCTTTCTCATCTCTTCTGCCTAAACATCACTTCTCAATTTCTCATAGCTTCCAGCTTCTTTGTAGTATACTGCTTCCCCCTCTATATTTATTCATGGAAACATAAGGAAGAAACAAGAAATATTCGATCTTTGGTTCGTTTGGGGCTAATTCAAGTGGCGATTTTTCCCATGATTTGTTAGGTTTTAACCTTCTCGGTGAGGGTAAGTTCAATTCTTCATTTAATTTTCATTTTGTTAAGTTTTATAAATTAGGGTTCATGCGGATTGATTTGGGGTTTTTATTCTAAGGTTTTGTATGTAAATTAGTTATGAAGAAGACCTAACTGTATGCTTATTAGTAAATCTACATCATTAGTTTTTCATATTTTATCTTAAATTGGGATGTGGAGAAATCCGTATAAAATGCTGCCAGTCTCGGAAAACGTGTTTTTAGGAAGTTTCTGGACATTTTTAGCAAATACGCAATTTCACAAAAGTTGTTCGTATCGAAATTTTACCCAAGATAAGGCTCAAGAAAGGCATGATTTGTATCTGTGTAGAGTACGTTTTGGCCATTTTAAGTTTCTGCTGTAAATTTCAAATTTTGGGTATTTAAGTATTGATTATGAGTTTTAATATTGATTTTAGTAAACTAAGTAAGTGATTTAGTATTGTTGAGGAGTATTAGTTATTTTGGTGATTAAGAGTGATTATTTAGAACATATCATCATATCATACATCACATCATATCATATCATATCATATCATACATTCTAATAAAATTCTTGGGAAATGACAAATGTCAATGTTAGAGAAGGTGTGCCATTTGTAATTTTTCTATTGGTTAAAAGCTAACAAATTTCTTTCTTCAATTAATACTGTTTAATATGCATTGATGTTTCAATCTATAATACATTAATGCTTGCTTAATTTAAGAAATAATTTATTAGGATATTATAATTAATTTAAGGAATAATTTATTAGACCATAAATAATTTCTGAACTTATGGTATTTGAATTATTTTTGTATCAAATGTCACAATTTTTAATTTTCCTAAATGAATGCAATCAAAGATAACAAATTATTTCTCACATGGAATAATCAAATTAATTAATCATCATATCATATCATATCATATCATATCATCATATCATACATTCTAATAAAATTCTTGGGAAATGACAAATGTCAAGGTTAGAGAAGGTGTGCCATTTGTAATTTTTCTATTGGTTAAAAGCTAACAAATTTCTTTCTTCAATTAATACTGTTTACTATGCTTTGATGTTTCAATCTATAATACATTAATGCTTGCTTAATTTAAGAAATAATTTATTAGGATATTATAATTAATTTAAGGAATAATTATTAGACCATAAATAATTTCTGAACTTATGGTATTTGAATTATTTTTATATCAAATGTCACAATTTTTAATTTTCCTAAATGAATGCAATCAAAGATAACAAATTATTTCTCATCATATCATATCATACATTCTAATAAAATTCTTGGGAAATGACAAATGTCAAGGTTAGAGAAGGTGTGCCATTTGTAATTTTTCTATTGGTTAAAAGCTAACAAATTTCTTTCTTCAATTAATACTGTTTAATATGCATTGATGTTTCAATCTATAATACATTAATGCTTGCTTAATTTAAGAAATAATTTATTAGGATATTATAATTAATTTAAGAAATAATTTATTAGACCATAAATAATTTCTGAACTTATGGTATTTGAATTATTTTTGTATCAAATGTCACAATTTTTAATTTTCCTAAATGAATGCAATCAAAGATAACAAATTATTTCTCACATGGAATAATCAAATTAATTAATTGTTATATTTATTAAACTAAATTAAGTAAATTAAGTAATCTAATAAATTGCATTTAATCTTGACCAATATCTCTACCATTAAATTATCTTTGACTATTATTTATTTATGGCTAAATTGAGTAAATTATAAAATATATATATCGCATAAATCGCATCATGTATTCTAGACAATTTTTAATATTACAAATTTAATTTATACATATATTGTAAAAATTGAGTAATTTACGAGTACATAATATCTCAGGCTTTATTTTTTTAATTAATATATTTATATTCATATATGCCGATGCTAAAAAACCGTGCATTGCACGGGATTCTATACTAGTATGTTTATATTGTAGATTCTGATTTCGTTGAGGAACCATATTGAATGAGGTAGTTGGTTTGAACTTCAAAAAGGTTAGATTACAAAGGTATGCATTTCCCTTTATGTGATTGGTTTGAATATAGTGAGATGTACTTCCTAATATAGGAAGTTGTTTTTTGAACCCTGAAATTATAGATTAGTTACAGAATAGATATAGATTGTTTAATGATTTTAAACAGTTAGGATTTACTATCTCAAGGAATTGGATCCTCGTCGGAATTATTTCGACATTACATAATTGTTGGCCGTACGTTGATCAGTACCTCGGACTTGGATCTTCTGCTACGGTTGGGCTGTTTGTGGGGGTGTGCACATTAGGGATTTTTGTCTAATAGTTATCCGGAGGACCTAGATAGCCTAATGGAAAATAAAGTTTGTTCCATTTCATAGATTTGATCAATGATTTCAAGGCTTAAAAAAAACGTTTTAGCATAGAAAATAGAAAAGAAAATTATATTCATTCCGCATATTTGATTAATGATTTCAAGACTTTAAAAGAAAATGTTTTAGCAGAGAAAATAAAAAGAAAGTTCTATTCATTCGGTAGATTTGATTAAGGATTTCAAGCACAGTTACGTGGAACGCAACCACGTTCTGCGATCCGGGAACGTCCGTCCCCAATCACCACGAAATGCGACCCATATCGCTCAAGGTGATATCCCGGTTAAGAAGACCTTTTTTAAAAGGTAATTTGGCCTTCATATACAAATTAAAGAAAAAAAGTTAGAAAAAACGAGATGAAACCTAGAAATCTAAAAACATTCCAATTGAAAATAATTTCTTAAAGCAAAATAATCATTTTACTTTTAGTTTTGTTTTCAAATATATATTTTATACATAATGCATCTTGTACCCAATCGTTCCTGAGTCAATCTAGGTTGTGTTTCATGTTCCTGTTCCCCGTGGCCGTTATGTCGTTCCAGGTAACAATGATTTCAATACTTTGAATGAAAATATTTTAGCAAAGAAAAAGGAACAATATTTGATTCATAAAAATGGATTATGAAGGAAAAAGGTTTTATACTCCTTCCTATTCTCCCTAAGTGTCCTATTTGACTTTTTTTAATCATTTTTTAGGTGGTCAAATGGGACCACATGTGTAAGAGAAAGTGTAGAGTTTTAAAATTTTTATAGGTGTTAAGTAGGGTTAGTAAGTGTAAAGGTGTAAAGAAGTTAAGGTTTAGTAGGGATAAAATCGTAAAGTTAACATACCCAAAATAGAGATGAGACATTTAGGGTGACTTGACCCAATAAGAAAATGAGACAATTGGGGTGAATAGGAGGGAGTTTAATATTGTGTTTGCGAAAGTAAATTATTTGTAGGATATAATTAGCGCATCCTACCTTGATATATACATTTGGATTCATATCGTGAAATCTAGCTCAACCTGTTTGGCTGGTACTACATGTCGATGTATGCACGTACATGAAGGTTAGATTCGGGATTGGATAGAGAGCAATGCCCACTCATTTTGTGTAAATGTAGTTAAATATTTCCTTCTTGCCATAGTTTTATGTATAATTACTTTTTTAGTTGGATTGTGAGAGAATTTAAGCTACTTATAAGACACCAATTATTCTAACTATGAATTCGAAAAAAGTGAACAATCAAATTAATGTAATTATTAAAACTAAGCTATATAAATGTGTACACAACATAAGCTAATTATGTGGTTTTGTTCTATGAACATGTCCTAGTGATTTGAGATAGACAAAGTCAACAAAACTGAAAGCACCAAGATATTGACAAGGAAATCTTATTCGGTCATATAAAGAATGTAAGTATATCAGATCTTTTATTTAAAATTTTTTTAGTACTTATTTTAGATTATTAGAGAAAAGATTTCACCCAATGAGGTGATGTGATTTTGAAATGTTTGGCATGTGTGCCACTAGCTGGTTGTTGATTGAAAAGTATTGTTTTATACTTGCAGAAGTCAAATAGAAAATTTTGGAATTTTCGAATTACTAACGGAACTTTGCCGGATTTTCTACAGAAATTTATGTATTGAAAATTGTTTTAATATCTACTTGTAACGTAACTTCTTCAAATAATGATGTTTACTCTAATATTTGAATTCTCAAGTAGTTGTTTAGGTGATAAAATAGTCAATAGTCAATTAAGTAATTGATTATATTATTGACGTAATGACCTGATATAAGTATTAAGTTTTCGTATTAGTTCAAATTGATCTTGTTTATGCAGGTGGTTGTTTTTGGGTTGTTTCATTCGGATCAATATCAAGTATTTACTCTAGTCAAGGAGATTAGGGGTCCAAGGAGATGTTTAAGGAGGATAGAAGAAGAAAGCAGGAGTCTTTATTTTGTTGGGGCCTGGTGTGATCGGACAAATTAAAAAATGCATTTGAGTGAGAATGAAGGAATCGAAGGGAAGACTTTTGTGGTTACTGGTGGTCTTGGCTTTGTGGGTTCTTCACTCTGCCTTGAGCTTCTTCGACGAGGTGCTCATCAAGTTCGATCCCTTGACCTTCGTTCTTCTTCACCTTTCTCCTCTTCACTTACTTCTCAACCTGCCTTTCTTTCCATCATTGGTATTACTATTGCTACCCTCTTTTCTCTTGTTTTTTTTTTAAATTTTTTTGAAATCTTAGATTTGATTTGGTTTGCTAGACCGGCTTCATTTATTTGATTTCACATTTCAACTGATGGGTTTTCTTTTTTGGAGATCATATATCTTGTCTTGTTTGTTTGTACTAATGAAATGAAATCCAAATCTTTATTTCATTGTTAATTAATGGTGGTTGGATGCATTAGCTATTTTTAGTTACTTGATCTTAGATATTGCGTGTGTTTCCGATTAAATTCTGCTTTCCCTGTTACACTACACACATATACGCGGTAAAATCAAGCCAATAACAATATAGATTTGCGAATTGATTGTTCGATTTAATTTTAGAAAAATAGGAGTATAATACTCCAGAATGTTGGGGAAACAACTTGAAGAAAAATCTAGTAAAAGATTATGTGGCAACAATAAATGAAATTATTGAAACTTCTAGAAGAATCTAGACATGTATAAAAGCATCACACACACTTATTAGTAAGACCAAAGTGTTTTTGTAGAAGATGTGGAGAAAAGAACTACAAGCTCCTACAAGAAGAAAGGTAGAGGCCCAAAGTGTAAGAGAACAACATGAGTATTCACATTAACAAATGAGAGAATATAGGGAGGCATGAGCTTACAAAATAAGAGTTTATTGGCTGTAAAGGTGTGGAACAAGTGTATCACCACATATATTTTATTAGATTCATGATGTAATTACCATTTGTATTTGTAAAATTGCAATACTATTTTGGACTCATCCGCTCAAATTTCTATCTTTGTTTACAACATAACACGACATTCCCCCAAGATGAATGAATAGTGAAAGCGCAAAAGCCTTAAGCATATAATATCATTCACATGTCTTGGTTTTAAGGGCCTGGCCTGTTTGGTAAAGGGTAACTTTTTTTGTTGCACTCGAGAAGTTTCCACTGATATTGACATTATCAGGGAAATGTGCATGTCAAAGGCAAATTCATGAGAACAGTAGACTGAAGGGTGGAAATAGTAGAAAATTTTGACTTGGTTACTGGATCACTAGTAAGCAATTTATTGGTATAATTGTGTCATGCTACGGAATTAGCATTTAGGACAATCCATTTGAATCATCTTATGATAGAAATGTTTGGCATGACTCCTGAATATAGAATTTCTAAAGTCCTTGTCTTTTCTCTTATAATTATGGTGCTGTTGTACTTCCAAAGTGACATTTGTGTTCCTTAGGGGACATTGCAAACCGAAAGGATGTTAAGAAGGCTCTAAAAGGTGCGGATTGTGTTTTCCATCTTGCTTCCTATGGCATGTCTGGAAAAGACATGCTTCAATTTGGGCGCATTGACAAGGTGAATATAAATGGGACCTGCCTCATATTGGATGCCTGTGTAGAATTTGGGATCAAGAGGCTTGTCTATGTGAGTACTCATAATGTTGTTTTTGGGGGAAAAGAGATTATCAATGGAGATGAAACACTTCCTTATCTTCCCCTAGATAATCATATTGATCCTTATGGCCGCAGTAAATCCATTGCTGAACAGCTAGTTTTGAAGTACAATGGACGCCCTTTCAGGTAAAGAGCTTCTTTCCTGCACTTTGTTATGTTGCCTAAATTTTTTCCATTCAACTGTTAAGTAGCCACTTGATTGATTTGGATTGAACTGAAATTGGGTTTTTGAAATCTGTAAAACCTTTTGTTTATTTAAAGCTTGAAGTCTGTTTTACTATGAAATCTTCTTACAGCTGCCCAAATGCCTCTGATATGGCTCCTACCTGGCTGATCTATATGAACATCTTATCCCTTTGTGTCATCCAGGGAGAAGAATGGACATATTTACACTTGTGCCATACGTTCTGCTGCTATATATGGACCTGGTGAAGAGAGACACTTCCCCAGGATGTTGAATTTGGCGAAGTTGGGCCTGCTGTTATTCAAAGTTGGTGATCCAACAGTTAAACAAGACTGGGTTTATGTGGATAATCTTGTACTGGCTCTTTTATTAGCGAGTATGGGACTGTTAGATGACATTCCTGGAAGAGAGGGATGTGCAGTGGCTGCTGGTCAGGCTTACTTTATCTCTGATGGTAATATTTATAGTCTGACTTAACGTATAAGTTAACTATTACCTATATTTGTTTAACATGTTTCGATTGCTGCTAATGGTTTCTTTAAAAACCAGATTCTGTGATCATTGATGAAAGCTATATTCAAGTGAACTTTTCATACTATTTATATTTGCCTGGCTAAATTGAACAATAAATATTGCATTGAGTTTTGCAGGGTTTCCGGTCAATTCTTTTGAATTCTTGATGCCCCTCTTTAGGAGCTTAGAATATGATCTTCCAAAGGCCTCACTGAGTGTACCCTCAGCTCTTTTGCTTGGGAAACTATTTTGGGCTATATATACCTTTCTGTACCCATGGCTTAACAAATCGTGGCTTCCTCAACCTCTCATTCTTCCTACTGAAGTATATAAGGTATTTATTTTTATCTTAATCTTTTAACTTTCCCTTAGTTTCCTTGGGATGCTCCTCGAACTGTGCATTTGTTCCAGTGCCGTTCTTGGCATTGTATAGGCCCTAGGCAAATTGAAAGAAATGGGCCCTCTTTATGGAGGGTCGATTTTGAACTTTAACGAGTATTTGGAAAAATAAGAGAGATGGACTCCATAGATTATAATTAGCATTAAAAGTTTAAAACCATAGGTGTGTCATATAATTCTTAAATGATAAAAAATTGCAATTTTTAAATGTCTACTTAATTAACTAATATTTTCTAATTTTAAGGCTCTTTCTAACTCTGGGCCCTAGGTAAATGCCTACTTTGCCTATGGCCAGAAACGGCCCTGATTTGTTCAAATACAGCAACAATTTCTAGTCTGATTCTATTGGAGCATTAATTAGCCACTGTATTGTGAAACACGTTATAACAAGAGTGACTATATTGGTACTTCATCCGATATATTCAAAACATAAGTTCATTTGGATGGTGAAATAGTGAATAAACATGTACTTTAAAAACTTGAACAATATGATTGATGAAAAAGTACACCCTGTCAATGTCTTCGTAGCTTGCTGTTTTCTATTCATCGGATGCCGTCTATTCAAGATTAAACCTTCAATGTTGTTTAAGGGAATGATGGTAGATAAAATGAGTATCAAACTAATATTTTCATTTGATGATAAGTTCTAGGTAATTTTATTCATACATTGTTGTCATATGTTAAAACTGACAAACCAATGATTCATTTTAGAAGAGCTGTGGTACGTACATTGTTATGTATATGTTAAATTCTAAATGTTGATTGTAAAATAATTTGTCAAATCATTTATATGATTACAGGTTGGTGTTACTCATTATTTCTCATTGCGCAAAGCCAAGGAGGAGTTGGGTTATTTTCCTATGGTGAGTCCTCAGGAAGGCATGGCAAAGATGATCACATACTGGAAAGACAGGAAGAGGAAAAGTCTAGATGGACCGACAATATATACGTGGCTATTCATTGTGGTCGGTATGTCTACCTTGATTGGTGTTGCTTTGTTTCCCGATTTTGGTCCTTTGTCACTCATCACAGCTCTTGCACTCTTCTTATATCGATCTTTGCATAATATCCGGATAATATGTTTCTTAGCTGTGGGCGCACATGTTGTAGAGAGCATATATGCTTGGAACCTTGCGAAAAAAGTGGACCCCGCCAATGCAAAAGGGTGGTTTTGGCAGACACTAGCTCTTGGGATCTTTTCCTTGCGTTTTCTGTTGAAAAGGGCGCAGAACTAGCTAATGTTACCCATTTTGTCAAACCATATACTCCACTATCGGTCCCCCCTCTTCTAGAAGTATCATTCAGAAGGGGAGAACATTGTTAACATACTCTGTTTGATCATTTAATAGCACTATGCAAAGAGAAGGAAAGGTAAAGGAGAGTAAGAGAAATAAAAGAAAAATAAATTGTTTGTTTAGGAAGAATGATTTGCTAAAATAGAGTTAGAAAATAAAGAAATTCTCACTTTGGTGTTCATTGAAAAATATTTACTAAACTAGTGTTATTGTAGGTAATGAAATTTACTTAATTCAAAATCATAATCTTTGCTATATGCTAATTTGTTAACGTTCTTTAAAAAATCATAAAATTTAAAATAATAATCATTTAAACAATATAAAAAGGCTTTTACTTATTCTATATTTCAATATCAAATATTTCAGATTAGATATTCGGGATCAAAGATTTTTCACACCCTAATTAACATTACTTTGAAATTGAATTTGCAAAAATCACAAGTTTAAAAAATGAAATATTATCTAAATAACTTAAGTTTTACTGAAAACTTAAATTTGAAAAAATAATGTGTAATTCCTCGAAAAAGACCTTTTTTTATTGTTTAAATGATTGTTATTTTAAATTTTATGATTTTTTAAAGAATGTAAATAAATTAGCATATAAATTAGTTGTAGAAAAATTAGAGATTGTGATTTTGAATTACTTTTAAAAAAAAGAAAAGCTAGAGGTTTGGAGTTTCAAACTTAAAAAATATAGTTGGAAATTTCATTACTTGCAAGAATTCTAGTTTGCGAAATATTTCTTAATCAACACCAAAGTGAAAATTTCTTTCTTTTCTAACTCTATCTAAAAGCAACTCATTCGTTTAGGAGGAAATGGAAGGAAAAGGAAGAGAGCTTATAGTTTTTCATTTAAATCTTTTGAGAGATTAAGATCTTAATAAAAATTATTTATTTGATTCTTTTGGATCCCTTTTCTTATATTTTGTTATTTAAACAAGGGTTTTTTCTTTTTTGTATATATATATATATATATATATATATATATATATATATATATACATACATGTACATACATACATATACACACTATATATATATATATATATATATATATATATATATATATATATACACACACACACACATATATATATGTGTGTGTGTAGATTAGCTTATCTTAGTGTTTGTATTAGCTTTTTGTGGTGTGTTTGGTGCTCAAACCTGTAGGTTTTGGTGTTTTTTTGGAAAACGTTATGCATAGCCCACCCCTATTCTGTTTAGGGTTGCCTGTCTCTTGATCTCCCTCTTCCAATGGCTTTTTTCCATACGGGGTTTTTTTATGCCGGCGGGTTTGGGGTCCCAAGTTACAGTGTGGTGCTTTGTCTTTTCCTCCTTATTAATATAATATTCCAAATTTTCAAATATATATATATATATATATATATATATATATATATATATATATATATATATATATATATATAAATCAAATAAGAAAGATTTCAAAATCAGAAGGATGAAAAGAATTTTTGTTTAGTCACTATATATACAAAAAAGACACTGTTGTAAATTAAGAACATTTATCAAATTAACAACTTTGATTTAACTTAGAATGTTTATTGATTAAATATTTAATACATTTGTTTTAGCAAAATCCAAATTGAGGGATAGAAATTAGAAACTATATATCACTCAACATCTAAGCTTGTTCTTCTCTGAGGAAGCTGCATGTTAACTAAATCTTGTCGGGGAAGCTGTTGATCTTCACCCGTTGTTAGTACTTGAAGCTGGGTACTTTCGCGGTTTTTACGCAAGATTAGGTAAGCAATGGAAGCTAAGTATATCAATAATCCTGAAAACCCAAGAATTCCATATAATATGGCAGCTACAAGTTTCAACTTGCTGTGCAACAAAAGCTTGATAAAACTAACAGCTATGAAATAGATGTTGATGACCATTATCAATGAGCCTATTAACCAGGTGACTGCCGAAAGCTGTACATTCATACACAAAACTTAAATTAATGAATGCCCATATATATATATATTCCAATCAAATGTTTTAAAAAGAGAGGAGAACTTACCAGTAACGAGTTGGCATGGATGCCCATCTTAGCCTTACTACTGGTAAATTTAAGAAGTGGAATGAGAGCAAATGGAAGTTCAAATGACAAGATCATCTGTAGTTTTAGTAGTTAGTGTTAGAGTATATAACATATCCTAGGGATGAACACAACACTCACAGCTAGGTTTTTGTTTTTTCTTCCCCTTAACTGTGTAATTAATTAAAGCTAAGGCATGCAAGAAAACAAAAGTTTACTTCCGGACAAGTTAAAAATGGAAACGAAAAGAATCAGGGCTATACTGAAGCAATAATGATCAACTGCCCTGCTCCTGCAGAACCACCAATAAGGGCAACAACTAAACTGGGGATGATAGCCAAGCATCTAGTCAGCATGTTCCTGATCCATGGCTCCATTCGTAAGTCAAGAAAACCCTACAAACATTAAATTTGCAGGAAAAATATCAGTTAGGTTACAATCAGGATACAGGTGCAACAGAATACCCTGAGACTGAAGAGCTTATATATAGGGCTGTATAAGATAGTACTCCACTGCCCTCTTTGATTGTGGATGTGAAAGTTTTTTGCTCTTATGGAGCCAACTCAAAAGGACAGAGGGATTGATACACAACGGTTTGGATAAACAGAATTTTAACCATAAATTACAAAATATTCAAGTTACCTGCATGACATATTGACCAGCATATGTTCCAGTTATTGTGGAGCTCTGACCAGAAGCCAGCAAGGCTATTGCAAAAAGTTTTGAACTCCAGTTACCCAAAACGTTCTGCAAGCAATGAGCATATGATCCCTCTTGTTTTAGTACTTACACTTTGGATCATATTTATAGAATGACAGAAAACTTCCACACTTTGGTTGCATACTTGCATGTCTTCAATGACCATATTTATAGTACTTGCACTTTTTTCCACCATCTTATGAAAGGTATTATATTTTTCTATTGGAGTTTATAATTAATATTAGTAAATATCAAGGATGGATGGATCTGGCTGAAACATTAGTGAAGGAACTAACATGCATTTACAGTTAAAAAGACATCAATTTTACTCATATGACCAACAAAATTCAAAAATGTTAGGTTTCCTAATGATGAGCTTAACACTAGTGCATGAGGACAGGAGTGCATGAATGTTAGATTATGAAGGAGTATGAAGCTACTTGGTTTAATAGTGTTGCATAACAAGAGCTCGACGAGTAGGAGAGTTATCTATTGGTCGTGGAGGCTAAGCAAAAACCAAAAAAAAAAAGAAACGAAACCTGGTAGCAGGGTCGAAGGATCGACAAGCTGTCGAGGGTGACCTTGACAAGTTGTCAAGTGTGCAGCCTTGCCCTGTTTCGTTTTTTGCGGTTAAGCGTCTTTGCGTATGTAGTGGGTAGTTGATACCCAATTGTGCTCCATGTCTTTCGACTTATTAGAGAAATTGGAGAAGTTACTTTTGTCCATATATATAAAGATACTCAAAGGCAAAAGATGAAAAAAAACTGACAATTCTAAAAAACACGAGCTCTTCTTTGTAATCTTGCAAATTACGAACAAGTTTATCATTGGTTCATTCATTTGAGCTCTTTTCTAGGACTCGTATCTCTGGGACTTATATCGATATATATTTCTATCACGGGGTCATCTAGTGAAATGATCTCCTAAATCTCAAAAAGAAAATAATAAAAAAATATGAAGCAAAACAAAAGGCTTTAAAAAGATTGAGATAGTTAAGCTTTCAAAAGGAAATACCTTGAGTAGAAAAGATGCTTTGTTCAAGTCCAGATCTTTGCAGCTCTTCTCATCTTCCATATTCAAGTTTGAAGAACTACAAACAGCACCACTGACAGCTATGACCGATACATTAATGAGGAAAGCAACGGCCAAAGCAATCCCACTTTCTATCAGATAATATCTGCAAGCTTCCTGGGTGAAATAATCATTACATTACATCTCAAAGCATTTGTAAATGGTTATGTCAAAACAAGGTCATAAAGCAAACAAGGTCATAAATTTCACTGGTGAGTTACCTTGATACCACCAACAGAACGTGGTATTTTTCTAGAAAGTACTAATGCTGAATGGAGGAAGAGATTGTGGCTGCATCAAAAAATTTATTGTCAGACAGATACGACACAGGGTTGGGTCAAAGAATATCCAACATAATGCAACCTAAAGTCCTAAACAATGAATACTTACGGCATAACCATTGCACCGAGTAAAGAAATGGCAAGCCCAGTTGCACCATCTCCTTTGAGTTGTGGAACAAAAAGTCCGCGCATGATTTCTGAAGCTTGGGGTTTGGCATATCCAAGCTCAACAAGAAAGCATGCAGCAATTGTAAGAACCAGAAAACTAATTAAGAATTCAAGTTTGCGCACCTAAATAATGTTTAATGAGAACTAAAGTTAGATTCTTTGAACATTTTCCAAGTTTCTTATTGAAAATAGAGAAAGGATTTATTCTCACACCCCATATTGCTGTAATGCAAGAAGAACTAGAGTGCTAAGCCCAGTTAGAAGAACACCAGCCCACACATGAATTTTAAATAGCATATTCAACGCAAATGCGGTTCCAATCACTGAAAACAGAAACTACGAGAATTAGCAGAGAACGTGATATGTGGCGAGGGGAAAAGCACTTTACGCTCTGATCCACAAATGAATTTTAAAGAGATACAAACCTTCAGGAATATCACAAGCAACTATCGCAATTTCAGCCAAAATCCATAAAATGAAGTTCGGCACTTTTGAGTATTCAAATTTGCAGTGTTCTGCCAAATGCTTCCCTGAAGGTTGGAGACATATGCTATTATTTATAATCAATAGGCATGCAACAACTGTAAATGCTCTATATGTGAATGATTAACGAATATGATTGAATAAAGTAAAAGACATGCCTGTAACAACCCCAAGGTTAGCAGCCATAGACTGAATAATGAGGGCTGCACATGAGGCTACCAATATGATCCAAAGTAACTGAAACCATATGGATGTAGCTTAATAACAGTTGAAGCTTAAATTGGACATTTAGAAATAGATAAAAGAACTAGGAAAAAAAAAGGAAAGAAAGAATGAAAAAGAAAATCCAGAAAGACTAGAGTAAGGTAACCGTCTCAAAATTTGCTGTGTAAAAGCATTTGAGTGCCTTGCTGAGTTGATAAATTTGGAAAAAAGAACAACACAGTGACAAAAGTTCGAGTACATTTGGAAAAAAGATCATGATGTTTCCATATCCTTTGATTTCCTATATAGCACTAGTAAACAACCAGACAGGCCTATGTTACAAATGAATGACCTCATACTTGATACTTGTATTGTGCACCAGGACTATGTTAACCAGTTATGTAGTTGCAATAACAAAATGAGTAACCAATACACACCTCATACTTGTATTGTGCACCAGAAAGGAGATCCGTTTCAACTGTAAGTTAAGGGAGTTTAGAAATGAGGTTAGATCCTTGAGAAATTCTTGTAAAAGATATGAGAATTGACTCTTACAGTTTCCTGGATCAATGTAAGCAATGGAGACAAGGAACCCAGGACCCATGTATGAAAAGAGGTTTCTCCAGCTTTTCTTCTGTATACAAAGCCATGAAGGTGAATAGTGTTAGAGTATATAACATATCCAGCTTTATAAAATTTGTCAATTTTTGCTTCGTCTCTGATTAACAGCTCCTAGTTGATCAGGGGTGAAGACGTACATATTAGCAGGGGCGAAGCCACACCGGGGCCCCGGCCCCCCTTGCCCAAAATGTGATCCTTGGTACTTTTGGTTTCGACCCCCTTACTAATATATTACTCCCTCCTATTCAATTAAAGTGTCCACTTTGGGTTTGGATCGGATTTTAAGAAAAAATGGTAGTGGGGTGGTAGTGGAGTATTTTAAGTGATTATAATAATTGAAAAGGTGGTAGTAGGGTATTTTAAGTGATTATAATAATTGAAAAGGTGGTAGTGGAGTATTTTAAGTGATTATAATAATTGAAAAGGTGGTAGGTGGGGTATTATTAAATAATATAAGTTGGGATAGTTGGGGGTATTTAGGTAAAAAGTTTTGCCAAAAATAGAAAGTGGACAAGTAAAGAGACTTTACCAAATAACGAAAGTGGACATTTATTTTGAATAGGAGGGAGTATATTATATTATATAATTTAAAGAGTAAATCATTGTAATAAAAATTACTATAGGTCAATGGTTGAGGTAACATATTTACTCCCTCCGAATCATTTTAGATGTGAGGTCTATTAAAAAGGTGGTAGTTGGGTATTTTAATTGATTAAAATTAATTGTAAAGGTGATAGTTGGGTATTGGGAATTGGAAAAGTGGGGTATTTAGGTAAAAAAAAATAAACAAAAAAGATAATCAAAATGTTAGATTATTCGCTGTGGATAAGCACTAGATTGTTAATGTTAATTTTTCCTAAAAAAAAATACTATTATTCATCTTTTTTAATATTTTAACAATACTTCTGATCCTTATATATTTTCCACTAATTCTATTAATTTTTTAATAACATTTTTTATCCACCTTTCCAACATCAAATTTATTATTTTTTTCTAAATTTCTCTGAGTAGAATAACCTAGTAGACAGTGGCGGATTTAATATAGGGCATGGGGTGGGACGTGAATTACATCTTCTAATATTCTATCCTCGCGTATTGACTACTCTCCCGCCCGACTCTCATCCTCTCTGTGTTTCACTTCAAAACCAAACCCTAATACCAAATCAAACCCACCCCACCCTCCACGACTGGATGGTGGACGACCACTGACCGTCACCATGTCACCACCCACCCCTCAATGGCATCTCTCTCCATTTGTAAGACGACCCACACTGCTGCACCTGCTGCCGTGAAGACCACCAACCCACCTTCACTTCAATTTTAGGTATTATTTTAATTTTACAATCCCTAATTCCCAATAATTAGGGTTTTGATTTTGATCCCTTCTCAAATTGATAGTGTTCTGGTTTTGAATGTTAAAATGTAATTGTTCTTGTTTTGATTTTGAGTCCTTCTCAATCGATAATTACCTATATTAGTGTGAGGCAAAATTTTTTTGTTTAACTTTAATGAGGTCACCTCATATTTTCCTTTTCTTAATTAAAAATCTCTAGATGAATGATTATGGACCAATCACTATTTAAACACTTTGAATACTAGACGTATCATTTGTTTGGTGAAATTTTACATATTGTGTTAGATTTCTGAGGAATGATTTTGTGTAGTCATTTGTTAGCAAAGGTTTAAGTAGGTTAGGAATTTAACCTTACATGAAGATTATGATTTAAGTGATATTGTTGTTCTTTGAGTCAAAAATAGATTATGTATTGTTGCAATACCGTAGAAATAATTAAGTAACTTGGGGAGGAATATGGTGTTTCTCCGAAAAATTTTCTTAAAACTTCCATAATTGGTGTGGGACTCTAAACTCTGGATTTGTCACTCCAAGTAGATGACACTACTGGAGGAGTACAATTAAATTGAATTAAATTGAATTTGTTATCAAAAATTTCTTTATAAAAAAAGGACAAACCTCGGAGACAATAATTTGTTCGTTGTCAACGGAGTCGATTAACCTGAGCCTGACATGACTACTGTTACTGTTACCAACGAATTCATGCCCCGGACTTACTATGAATTGCGGCTGCTCTCTTGTCGCCATTTTTACCTTCCTCAACAATTTTATACTACACTTGAATTTAGCAACCAATAATCAATATAAAAGAACCAAACTCTGAATTTTTTAGGTTTGGGATTATTAGATATTCAAAATGAAAATTTTTAGCTGTTGCGGCTGCTATCGAGATTTTCTTCTAATTTCGATTTCACTGGACTCTGGATTTCGGGGTTTTATGAAACAAGTTAACCAACCCACTCTGTTGTTGACGTCTTTAAAGAGGTGCTTCCACCAATGGGGTGATGCCACCTGTTTTAGAGGATCGAAGTGGTACCACTTGGCTTTTACTTGCACCTTTTATATTAGTTGCAACATTAAAATATACGATAACTTAATTGTCCCATTTAGTTTTTCACACTTATCAAGTTAATATTCTAACCCATAATATTTCAAATTATTCTTAATTGAAAATTATAAAAATCTGATATAACTAATTTTTGTATCGAGACGAATCAAACAAGATCCCACATGAATATATTGTAACTCATAAATTAAGAGTAAAAGACAAATTAAAAGTGATAAGTGAATAGTGCCAAAAAATGGGACATTTGGATTGAATAGGAGGGAGTACAACACTATTCGTTCACCACTCTTTATTCTTGATTAATTTTTCATCTATAAGTTAAAACTTAAAACATACTCAAGGGAGATCTTGTTTGATTTATCTTATTGCAAAGATTATTAATATCAAATTTTTATAATTTTTTATTATATGTAATAAGAGATATTAATGATTGAATTAATGTATTGGACTGCGTGAAAAAGCAAATGGGTTGGACTTAAGATACGTCTTTCAAATTGATGTTTCTCATAGACTAGCTAATTTTAATATTAATAATTTGAGACAAAACAAATAATATTCTACTTAATTATATTTTAATTTATAGATTAAAAACTAAACACAAATTTACATTTTACAAGTTACAACCCCACAATACAAAGACTATAACTACGTCTTTTGCAGTTTTTTGTATGAAATCGTCTTACCATGAGACGAGTTCATATAATAACCCAACTCTTCAATTGATCACTTTAAGATTTCCGTAATACCGTCTCGTTTATGCATTAGTGATTTTCATTTGCCATTGTGAATATTTTATTTGCTATTCCTATAAAGAATTTTTCTGTTTATATCATAAATATTGGAAAAAAATAACCTTGTTCATTTCATTTCAATATATTTTAATAATGTTTATGGTCTTCACATATCTTCTAGTAACTTCAGTTTAACATCTATATTTCTTATTGTCCTCATGTGTTTTCCACTAACTTTATTTAAAATCATTGTTTTATTAGTTGTAGTCCTCATATTTTTTTTCCACTAACTTTCTTTTAATATATTTTTAATATTTATTGACCCCATTTTTCCTGCATAAAATTTATCATTTAATGAAATAATGTATTCACCATTTAAAAAATTCAATTTTTCTCAACTTTCATTAACATTCTTTATGTGAACTTTATTAGGAAACGTAGGGGGTATTATATTTTTATTGTTAAAAAATTTAATTTTTGTCTTGAATTTCAATAAGAAGAAAAAAACAAAAATATGTTTTGTTACCATATACTCCATTACACTATTTCGCTAAAAAACATTTACTATATTAATGTAATGTGTTAAGTTTTGGGTCTTTATTGTTCATCCTACATTAATCCACATATATTCTGCATTAGACACAAAATATTCATACGTGGAAATACAATGAGGAAAAAGAACCTCAGAATCGTAAGTGGTAACAAACTCTTCTGCAAATTATTTATAAATTAATGGGTAATTAACATATCCTCTAAATAATACTAAAGGCAATATAAACACTAAAAACCCTAAAACATCACTCAAAAGCGGTAAACTAACAATTAGAAAAAATTAAGACTAAATACAAATTACTTTTACAATGCAAAAGACTATGATCCAGCCCTTAGATATATAAGATGGATAGGTAAAAACATCGTGTTACAATTTGACGCAAAATAAACCACATATGATCTTCTGTTCGGTTAGGACTATGTTGAAAAAGTCTTAGTAAATAACAGTTATTTATGAGATTAACAAATTACCCTTATATAATAGGATTTGATAGGGTGAGAGTTTTGTTATTTTAATTTATCTGTTTTGGTTTTATTTATTTTATTTTTTTTTTGTCTTTTTATGGTAATTTACAAATCACGATTATTAATTTAAAATTTTTAGACTATGTCTATGTGTGGCTGGAGGGAGAAGATTGTGGTGGTGTGCAATTTGTGAGGGATCGGAGGTGGTTAGGCTGCAGTGTAGTAGCAGGAGGTTCTATTTTTTTTTTTCTTCTTTTTTTCTTCGTTTTTAATTTTTTTTTTAAATGGATGTAACCTGCTATACCAGGTCATTAGGTGATCGGGTATGCTACTAGCAACTCAAATTGAAAGTTTGGATTATACAAAAATAATCTAAAGTTCAGATTATTCCTAGCAAATTGCACAAAGTTAAGATTATTAATAGCAAATTTACCAACAGTTTAAGAGTTTTTAGCTCGAACTCAATAGTCTTTTGTGATACTATTTCAAATAAAGATTTTTTTTAGCTCTAAAAAACATGGTATAAATGAAAGAATTCGGTGAGTGGATGTGAAGTCAAGGAAAAGAATCAAAGATGCTTTGGATGCCATCCATTTAAAAAGTCTACATTTGACGGATGATAACTAAAGCACGCACTCTAATTAAACCCAAACATATAAGTCAATTTTGGGTATCTATTCTCATGCTTTAGCTTGAAGCCTTAAACCAATTTACTACTCTACTCACATTTTGCAAGAGAACTTGCCACATTTTTTTGGCATTAGGATAGAGTAAAAATTTACAAATTTATTAAGTGTTCCGTGCATTTTTAAAAAATTACAATATTTTTCAATTTTATAATTTTAGAAGCTTAATATACTACGTAATTTAATATTAAGACTTTAATTTTGTAGAACTATATACAGTCGAACATGTTGAATATGATCGAAATCTCTTTGTTTGGCATGATCCAACTATCCTAATATACTTTTAGGCTTCGCCTTCTCTCTTATCTCTAAATATTCTATCACTTTACCTGCTAAACCAAATTTTTTAGTCTCTATACCATCTATATATAAAGCAAAATAATTAGAATGATGGGAGTATATTGTAAGCACTTGAGTCCATCCATCATCCAACCAATCAAATTTTAGGAATCGAGTCTTGTGTTTATGATGGACTTAGTGTTGCTTTAACGGAATTTTGTAAATTAATACTCACTCCGTTCTTTTTTGTTATTCCACTTTACTAAAACGGGTAGTTCCATAAGTTTTTTCACTTTAGAATACTTTCCATTTTTAGAAAGTTTTCATTCTACTTTTACCCCATAAAA
Source organism: Amaranthus palmeri (assembly GCA_019776075.1). Taxonomy (NCBI): domain Eukaryota; kingdom Viridiplantae; phylum Streptophyta; class Magnoliopsida; order Caryophyllales; family Amaranthaceae; genus Amaranthus; species Amaranthus palmeri. The sequence continues at coordinate 1,644,716 of JAAKBH010000286.1, read as the reverse complement.
CCCCACTTTCTTTACTTCACACTATTATTTAATTATTTTCTCCTCATACTTCTAATACAATCATTACATTACACTATTATTTAATTAGTTTTTCTCTCATACTTCCAATACAATTATTACTTCCCACTACTATATAATTAAAATACTTCTTCGATTCCCAAATACTATTAATTTTTCTTAATCTTGGTGAAAAACCCAAATAGGAACATCAAAAAGGAACGAAGGGAGTAGTATTTTGCAGACACATACTTCTTCGATTCCCAAATACTATTAATTTTTTTTTTTGAAATGATTAATTTCATACAGTTTAATATATTGATTCAATTTTTAATATCCTAGTTATAAATAAAAAATTATAATCATTTAATATTAATAAATTTTACATAATGAATTAAATAAACTTGACTATATTTTAACTTTGGGATTTAAAACTAATAAAAAATTAAGGGTGAGAAGTTGATAATACATTATCGTTTCTTTTATGCAACCTTTTCTTTTATGTTGTTGACACAAGACTCATTCAAGAGTAATTATTTAATTGCGAATAAGGTTTCACATATTCTTACTTGAGACCGTCTATACAATAGACGTCTTAAATTTTGGAGCTGATCCAATTTATAAACTAAAAAAAACTGATTGATGGTTTTGTAAGTTAAAAAGGAGATATGGGTTCGACTCTTGAAAGATGTCTATACCATAGACGATCACTCAAGAGAGGAACTGATAAGGTTTTGATTACTATTCTACCAATAAAGATATTGACTTATCTTACATTGAAACTCTTTCTTTGAAATCAATTTGTAGAAGCGATCCGACGAGGTTTACTCAAGTAAAAATATATGAAAAAAAAAATCCGTCATACGTTAAAAGTAGATACACTCTCTGTTTCCTAATGTTCTTCCCATTTGTTTTTTATACAGTTTTCAAAGTAAATTTTAAGTCTTAATATCTCTAAGTACGTATCATAAAAAATTATTAAAAATACATGATAAAAGAGTATACTTTAAGACGAATCTAACAAGATTCCACATAAATATATTTTATCGTCTGTATATATCTTAAAAATTTTAATTAAATTTCTCTTTGCAAAATTAAATATTCTAAATGGGAATAACATTAGAAAATGAAGAGAGTAATTGACAGCGATTTACCAATTTTACACCTGATAAAATCTTTCTTTTCATAATCTTTTTGTCGTGAATATAGTTCTTAAAATTTATTTTATAGAGTACAAGTTATAGCTTTAATATATATTATATATATACATATATATATATATATAAATATATATATATATATATATATATATATATATATATATATATATATATATATATATATATATATATATATATATATATATATATATATATATATATATATATATATATATATATATATATATATATATATAGGGTCAAGTTCCAGTGAGAACCAAGCTTATATAAGAACCGTGAGAACCAATCGCCTTGATAAAAATGTGTTACTTTTTTATAGAAAATGTGTTACTTTTGTTTTAAAAAAAAAGTTGTTACTTTTAGCATAAAATGTGTTACTTTAAGAAAAAAATATTTTTTTCAGAAAAATAAAGTAACACGTTTTTTTTCGAAAAGTAACACATTTTTATGTAAAAAGTAACACCTTTTTCTGTCTTTTTTTCAGAATTTTTTTCTTAAAGTAACTCTTTTTTGCCCAATAGTATCATAAAATACAGTAACACCTTTTTTCCCATAAGTAACACCTTTTTAGTAAAAAGTAACACTTTTTTGTATGGCTGATTGGTTCTCACGGTTCTCATATAAGGATGGTTCTCACTATATATATATATATATATATATATATATATATATATATATATATATATATATATATATATATATATATATATATATATATATATATATATATATATATATATATATATATATATATATATATATATATATATATATATATATATATGAGATCAAATAAGAAGGATTTTAAAATAAGAAGGATGAGAAGGATGTTGTTTGATTTTTTTTGTTACTATATACATAAAAAATGATACTATGTTATAAAATAAGAAACACTCTAAAATTTATGTCAAAGTTACCTTTCTGTGTAACATAGTTACTCTTTACAATTATGTGGTTTTGTTTTAGTCAAGGTCGTAGATTTTTTTATTTAGTGAAATCAAGGGTGTAGAATTCTTCTTATCCTTCTAATTTTCAACACTCTTCTCATTGAATCCCTCCTCTATATATATAGGATCAAATAAGAAGGTTGAGAAGGATTTTTGCTTGATTTTATTTTGTTACTATGTATACAAAATAGGATACTACGTTGTAAATTAAGAACATTTTTTAAATTCATCTCGTAGTAACTTTTTTGTGTAACAGAGTTACTTTTACAATTATGTATTTTTCGCTCAATTATGTCCATAGATTTTTTTTTATTTTAGTGAAATCAAGGATGCAGAGTCCTTCTTACCCTTCACATTTTCAACACTCTTCTCATTGAATCCCTTCCATATATATATATATATATATATATATATATATATATATATATATATATATATATATATATATATATATATATATATATATATATATATATGCTAATTTTCGTAAAATGTTATTCTTTAATCTCTATAATTAGACACCTATTTTACTATATCTTAATATGCTTTAAATATATGTTTATTTGTTGTTCGATGCATGGTCATTTGTAGAACCGTGCGCATGTACACAAACTAGCTAGCTAACTTAAGGAACTTAACCTCAAGTGTTTACACATCGATGTACATCCACAACTAGTACACTATGTTTGGATAGAAAGGGAAGGGGAAAGAAAGGAAGAGAAAGGAAAGAGAGGGATAAGGAAGAAAAGTGTATATTGTTTGTTTAGATAGGAAGGGAAGGGAAAAGGAAGAAAAGTGTTTTCCTTTCAAATCTTTCCTCTTTAGAAGTGATTTTCTTGTTAATAAATCTTGTCCAAATTTTCCTCCGCAATTCCTCCCTTCCAAATCTCTTCCCTCCCAATTTGTTATCCAAACAAGGTATATTTCATCCCTCCAAATTCCTCTCCTTCCTTCCCCTTTATTTCCTTCAATCCAAACACACTTCTAATGTGTATGCAATTCTGTGAGCAATGAGCTAATCAAATCACTCTCTGAATTCGATTATCTGGTACTTGGCATAACACAACTCAATGTAAAGAGTATATCATTAGTATGATTTTTTTTATCAAACGCAAAGTATCTAACCCTTCCATAGTGAAATAAGTATTTTTGATCATTAGTATGGGCCTACGACGGTTGACTTTTTGAGCATTTTCTATGGTACTGGTTTTTCGCAAAGTGAGCTAACCCAAAATGTTAAAAGAAGATGATCTTATATCAAGACTATTGTTATTGGGGTGTCCAATGTATATTTAGAATTTCTATATACTAAACATAGTGGCCGGCTAAATGTCATGGTCTCATGGATTATGATGTCTTGTCCAGTTCCGAATTTATGGTGCGGATAAATAACAGCTTAGTCATGCGGGGCCTAAATCGATAAAGCCCCAAACTAATAAGTAATAACTATACACTCCTACACCTATGTGAGATGGCAAATATTGTGAGATTGTCTCATCGTAAAATGACCATTCTTAGCCCAAACTTATCACATTTCTCTTTCATCCTCTTTGCCGTTTCCTTAAGCTCATAATGTAACACCTATTAAAATGTCATTTGAATAAATAATTATTAATATATTGAAAACGTACGTCACAAAGAGGTTCAACAATGAAAAACACAAAGAAAATTAGAGCAAAAGACACAAGTGTCTCCCCCTCAAATTATGTTTTATTATAATGATTCAACAATCAAGGGCGAAGCCCGGGGGGGCCGGCGGAGGCCCGACCCCCCTTGCCGAAATTGCGAGCCTTTGAAATTTCAATTTTGGCCCCCCTTACTAATATGATATATATAGTTTAAAAAGAGTAAAATATAAGAAAAATTATTTTAGCTCAATGGTTGAAGTGGTCATCATCATCATCATCATCATACCCAGTCTTCCGGCACATAGATCTCTATGGTCAGGGTCCGGGGAAGGAAGGTCGACGGCGTCTCATACCCAGAAGGAGAGGGCGGTCATAAGAGTCCTTCGGCTCTATAGTATTCTTCAAGGACCCGCAAATATCTGAAACCTGCATCTTACACCCACATTAGCCAAGCATAGGGATCTTTTTTTAAAAAAGTATAAACGATACAGGTAGAAGAGGCAGTGAATAGCGATGACGAAAGACACAGAACAGTAACAAACAAGTCTAATAATCTAGGACGTGAATAAGGCGCCGTCATGTGGCTCTATCCCTAGTCAGGTCCTTAGAGAGGTGTAGTTCAAGCAGGTCGCTGTTAATCTGCTCCTCCCACGTCCTCTTAGGTCTTTCCCGGCTTCTCTTGCCCTCCACTATGATGCGTTCAACCCTTCTCACTGGGGCATCATGGGTGCTTCTTTGCACATGCCCAAACCATCTGTAGCTCAATGGTTGAAGTAACGGAATCAAATCCTCAATTAAAACAATTATTTTTTTTATAGACTAATAGATTTATACTATAATGTCATTACTATTTATTTTTTATAATTTAACATTCATCCTTTTTAGTGTATGCATATATTTTTCTATCTTAGTTTTAATTGTGTTTTTTGGGAGAATTATTAGGCAAATATATAGAGTCAAAATCAAAAATAACACTTAGTTTTTTCAAAAATAATAATTATAGGAAAGCTTCAACTCTATATATTATTAAATATACTCTTTTAAATAATTGAAGTTTATTTCAGTCTATATGATTTTAATTTTTTTATAGCTTAACTAGTGTCTAATGGTGTTCGTTCGGGTCATCGTTGTTTTCGGATTAGGTATTTGGGTGTGCTTGAAATCGGATTTGGTGTACATATTGTTTAACATAATTATAAATTTTTGAAGTCGAATGAAATCGGATTTGGTTACAATGTCGTGTAAATTTCGAGCCATCGTGTCTGTTTCTAACAACTCTAGTTTTTATATAGTAAAATTTTTTTTCAGTATATCGACAATTTAGCCCCCTCTAATTCAAAATCCTGGCTTCGCCCCTATCAACAATACAATTATAAAAACCTCTCTTATCTTAAGAACAATCTCTTAAGATCTCAAATACTAATGCAAAGTAAGAACACTAGCTCCTCTAGTTTCTAACAATGCAATAGCCCTCACAAGTATGTGTGTTTTTGGTGTATCTCACTCTAAGAATTACACTCCCTTTTATAGATGAAGGTGGGTGTGACTCCTAGAGTCTCACATAAATCACTATAAACTCACATGTAACTCCCTAATTAACATGCTAATAAACATAGTCATTATTCACCACTAGTAATGGTCATGGGGCGGGTCTGGAGCGAGTTCAACCAAACCCGAACTAGAACCCTTTTAATTTTTTGAGATCCAAACCCGGATCCAGACCCTAAGGGTCCAAAATTTTTAAACCTGGACCTAGACCCTTCGAATCTGATGGGTCTAGGGTCCTTAATGGGTCCTTAGTGGGTCTAAAATAAGTCTTTTTGATTTGTCAAATATGAAACATTTGTAAGTCATTGTATTTTTCGTATATTTGTAAGAGAGCTATTATCGTATTTTACAAATATTTAATACTAATTTAACATCTAAACTCGCATAACGTCACCAATATACGCTTAAATTTTATATAAACACTAGTTCGAGTCCATGAAATAAGGGTAAATGGGTTAGCACTTAGCAAGTAGCATATATATATATATATATATATATATATATATATATATATATATATATATATATATATATATATATATATATATATATATATATATATATATATATATATATATATATATATATATATATATATATATATATATTATGAAAAGAAAATAAGTGTTGAGGGCATAATTCATACGTAGAAGACAAATAAAAATAGACAATTTAATATTTATAAGGGTCCAAGGGGCAGGTCCAGAGCCGGATATTGGACCCAGACTCGTCAATTATTTTTTAGATCCAGATCCGACCCGGATCCGATGGGTCTCAAAAAATAAGACCCTGACCCTTAAAAAAGGAGCGGGTCCAACAGAGTCCTAGACCCGTGACCATCCCTATTCACCACAATAAACAAGCAATAAAGTAAAGAGTACAATGATCATTCAATGCCTACAAATCTACAATGCACCAAAAAAAACTGATCTGAGGAAGTCCAACAATTTGTGCTCGACTGTCTGCTCGAACGAGCCATCTTGGTGCTCGAACGAGCAGCCCCTGCTGCATCCTATTGACTTGCTTCCTACGTTGCTTTATTTAACAACTTACGTACCTCATGTAACGTTCCAAACCTCAATTCACTTACACTCGACACATTCTCATCGTAATTCTCCAAAGTACAAGCTAAGGCATGTTCAACTAAGTGACTAAAGTTAACGTGAAATTCACAAATATTGTCACTTGCTTTAACATATTTTTTAGACGATTAAAATATATAAATACTTATATTTTATTTTGTTCATCATTTAAGTTTTTGTTACTTGCGTGTTTTGTCGCGTAACGTATTTTACCGTCTTACAAATTAATCGAACAATTTAATTAAATTAATAAAAAAATTGAAGGGGAAGTGGAAGGGGTGCCTATTCTAGAAGACTTTTGGAGGAGTTCGTGTAACTCCCTCCCCTAATGCATATTATGGACATGAATCCTCACATTATCCTTCTAATGAATAACTAGTATTCGTATGGAATCACCTTTAGAGAAGTCATCTTATTTACTGTTGTGCCTCCAATAAAAATAAAAAGGGATCAAATTTAAAGCGTTATAATTAATAAATTTCATAATAATATTAAAATGAAAACAAAAAAAAAAGTTGTTATTGGGATTATGGTGGGATAATTGCATGACATTCAGAATTCACAAGTGACAATTCACATTTGAGATGAGTGCAATAATGTTTGGAGTTAAATGAATAAATAAAGAAGATGGCATAATTTGATCCAGCTGCACCAATTATTTTGCAAAAGAATGCGTTTTACTTTGCACTCAGAGCCGCTCCTCTTTAGTCTTTATTTTGGTGTTTTAATTAATTAATTAATTAATAGGACTACCAGTAGACAACCAGCCGCCACTCATCCATATGCTATTGCTATGTATCATTCTCATTATTATTATACTTATTATATCTGATCTATCAGTCAATATCATTCTATGTTCAACATTTTTTACTTATAATCTATAATTATTATACATATTTTAAATAATATTAATTAATTAACATTTTTTACTCATTTAATTATTCCTACATCTGTAGAACCCACTTGGGATATATGTTAGGTAAACGATACTCCATTTGCGTTTGCTAGCTTTACTAGACTTCTTTGAACACTCCATAATGGAGTATTGGCTACTCAAGTTGCTTATCAAAGTGATAGTAGGAGTTACTCCTTGAGTTTATAAAGTAATGTATACTCTTCTCTTTCTCCAATGTAGGACAACTCACATATGGGTAACACATAGACGTTTCAACAAACTACACACTAATCTTACTATATAAGTTGCTTATCAAAGTGATAGATAGAAAAAGATAACAATTATTCACTCTGTCTTTATGAAAAGTAGTTTTGCATTTAAGCTACATACTAATCTTACTATAAGTTGCTTATCAAAGCCCAAAGGCATCAATTTGGAGGTAAGATTTTTCCTTTTCTTCCTCCGTAGTAGGAGTATATTTCAGTCATTATCATCATCTTATCTATGATCACGATTTAGGGAGGAAAGATAGTCGACAACTCATATCCATAAAGAAGAGTGTGACCAAAAGTCCTTTGGCTCGGATAGATCCAGCTAAATCCTCGGAAAAAAACCTTGATGATCAAACATAATATTAAATAAAAATATATAAAAAATAGGACAAATAAAAGTCACATGGGAGGTTCTAAGCATATTCAACCCGCACAGGGTCCCGGATAATTAATTAGGAGCCTCAATATTAAATTACTTAGTATATGTTAAATGTTTAAAGATATAAAATTGTAAGAAAAATGTCATATTTTTTAAAATTGCACAGGACCTTCATAGAATTTGTCAATTTTTGCTCCGCCCCTAAAAGTATATTTCAGTAGTTATAGCATTATAAACCTTTACGAGATAATACCGATCAATACCCTAGTAAAGACACTTGAAAAATATCTTTTACAATATCTAAAGAATCATCAAAAAGCAAGATTTAAGAATATTAATCATTTTGGATTTATTTGGCAAATGATTATTAGTTGATTTGATCGGTAAGAAATATTGACTCAAGCCAAGTATGTTGAATAAGCCATATTTGATAAAAATTAATTGTTACTATTAATTAGTTTAATAAAAAAAATATGTGAAAAGTCAACAGCCAATAAAAAATAGTAAATATAAATTTTTAATTTTGACTTGAGAGTCAAATTATTTTTTTAGATTGTTTACAAGTTATTTTACCAAATACTATAAAAAAAAATAGTTTCTTCGTTTCAAAATACTTGTAACATTTGATTTTTTATGTAGTTAATAAAAAATTATAAAAAATTAATATTAATAATCTTTACATTAAGACGAATCAAATAAAATCCTATTTAACTATGTTTCAACTTAAAGATTAAAAATTATTCACAAACTAAGAATAATGACTAAATAGTGTTATTTTTGTAATGTCGCAATTAAATCGGAAGAAAAATCTTAGTTGATGAATATGAGAACTTAGGACGAAAAGTATAGATATGCATTGAGCGGAGACACTTAAAACGTACGTGGATGGTGGATATCCATTTGCATGCGCACTCTCAAGTTAAAGCTATTCATTCTCTTAATGAAGGCCTTAAAATATAGGATTTTATTTGCTTAGGACTCAAAAAATATCAGAATTGATATGGGGCACTCTTTAACTTTATTTTACATGCGCAAATCTTTACTATAAGGCCCATTGGCCATTGTATGCAATATAATGTTTCTACAGTTTTAAATATTTATTTTTGGGACACATAAATAATAGAATTTCAAATGAAAATTACCCTGAGCCGTAAGGGATGAACTTACATACTATGTTCTTTTGTTCAGCAATTGAACTTAAAATAAGAAGGATAATAAGAATTAATTTAGTCACTATACATACAAAAAAGTAATACTATATTGTAAATTAAGAATATTCTTCAGATTTATGACATAGTATCGTTTCTATGTACATATGATATATTGACCTTTACAATAAAGCGTTTTTTGGCTCGATTAAGACCTTAGATTTTTAGGTGTGAAATGCTTCATTTCCTTCTTATTTTGGACATCTTTATTATTAGATGTATTCCCTATATATTAATGGAAATATAATATTATTTCAAATATGTTACAGCAATATAAAACCAACATTATTTGTAATCCCCTTAAAGATTGGCTATGGGACTTCTTTGATCACCAAGAATAACACCACGAAGCTTATGTTGCAAAGATGAATGTCACTCGCAAACTGGATATAAATTAATAGAAAATGTGTAGTCACTTTTCTTTTGTGATATTTCTGCCGCAAGGATGCATGGGATGATAAGTGAAATTCACAATGGGATATAATCTATTACAACAATTTTATACAAAGAGAATGCAATGTAAGACTATGTATCGTAAATTGATTAAGAACTTAAAGATGCAATGAAAGTTAATTATCTTTCATCACTCTTCATGGTTCATGCAAAAGAGAAGCAAGAAAAACGTGAAAAGTATGTATAGATGGGTGGAATTCCCTAATGCACACACCATACATAATTATAGAGGTGTGTGTCTACCAATGCTAAACTATGGAACAAATGATCTTTCAACCAAAGCTAACTTATGAAACAAATTGATGTTTCAATCAAAGCCAGTTAGAAGTTACCAATTATTGGAAATGATTGGTATCAATCATTGAAAATAAACAAAACTAACAAAATCGCTAAATCATCAAAGACATGAGACATGCGATGAGTTGATGCCCATATAGCCGACTTGGCTTTCCCACAAAAGCTGACTCGACTTTTGTTTTTGTCTCAAAATGTGACAAACCAGACAAGCAACGCTCCGCTTATGGCCGACGATGCAATTTGCGAGTTTTAGTTATCCCGCTACTATACATAGTATGTAGTAAACTTTTTTATTATGTATTTTTTATAATTTTTTCATGTGTATTTAGAGATAAAGTTTAAATTTTATATTTTATTTTGAAAACTGTGCAAAAAGTAAATGAAAAGAAAAAAAAAAGAATGAAGAGAGTAATAGATTAGAATTAGGTTGAACCATATTAAGTTGTCTCACAATTAAACGGAAGTTGTCTTAATTAAGTAATAAATAGTTATAATGATGGTAATAAATACTAAAAAAAAGGTAAGGGGTGTATTAATAAATATAAGTATGAGATGTGGAGAGGCATTTACCTACTTACTTTGGCTGCGCAAAGGCCAAAACCACAATAGAAAAGCAAAAGACGACAAGAGATTGGAGGAAAAGAGAATTAAGTAATTAAAATTACAATAATTGAAACCATATCTTATCAATCATTTTCAAATTTAAGGAGTAAATTAGAGTATTCATTCCATCATGCTAGCTCATTATCAATCTATTAGTTGCCCCTATCTTTTCTCATATTTCGTATCTTCACTATTCATCACTATTTTTTTTCCACTATCCTTTTCTTTTCATATAGTATTAGTAATAACCTATGCCCTATGGCAAAATCTTAAAAGATTACTTTAATGCCTTGAAAATGGATTTGTAATTGTATTTGTGCATAAAATCTAAAAAAAATGTTTAAAACTAATTTATTTTATAAAATTTTAGTTCCTAGAGCTCCTGTAACAATTAAAGGCTACACACAATATAAAATCTTTGATGATGGACGTGTATGTTGTGATCGATCCTCAACATTTAATATCTTGTTCATCTTCACGTACGTACCAAATTGCATGTATATCCTGGATCACAAATTGTGTAATAGTTCGATATATATATTTTGATGCACTTGATTTGGGTTACTTATTTGGTTAGTTGATAATAAGTTGAATTCACAAAAAGGGCCTATCATCAAACAAATCTTCCATATTGCCTAATTACTTATAAGTTTAATTATGACGTTAATTTTATTTTTAGCAATAAAAAAACAAATCAGAAATTATTATCTTACAATGCAAGGAAATATTTATTTTTCCAAAAATATTTATTTGAAAATATTATAACCACAACATTACTAGCTTGGTTCTTAAAAAGGACCCATGATATTTGCTTAACGATACACTTGTCAATTAAATAATGTGTATGTCTATTCCATGTCATACCTCATTTGTCCCTCCACATTTTTTTTATATAAAGGGAGTGGGTTTGCACAAATGTCACCACCGTAGAAGTTCATCCAAACTTAATTCAGTTGAGTTCAATTATTCTAGTTCTAGTGAATTAAGCTAAGTGTGGAAAATTACAAAAAAGAAAAAGAAAAAGATAATATATGATCATGTCAGTAAAAAGAGTAGGGCAAGATGAGTCCTCAAGAAAAGGAGAGTCCTACAAATTAGAGGTAGTTGTGATTAGAGAATATGATGAAGAGAGAGACAAAGAAGATGTGGAGAAAATGGAGATGCAATGTGAGTTTGGGCAACAACATGGCAAGCCTTCTCTCATTACTCATCTCTTGGGTGATCCTCTTGCTCGAATACGCCATTTTCCTACTCGCATCATGATGGTAACCTTAAATAATACTATTACTATTACTATTACTATTACTATTACTAGCTCCCTCTTATTAACACTATTTATATATTCCTAATCTTATTTTTCCGTAATTTTAACTCATCAATAACAAATAATATAGTCATATAAAAGTATTAACAGAAAAAATATTATTCATCTCTCACCTCACTAATCATTATTATTTGATACATATTAACAACAAAAGTCAAAAAGTATTATAGAAATAGATAGTATAGCCTACACTACTATATGTATAACAACATCAACATCACAAATCATAATCTAAATTACTCTATATAATACGTACGTCAGTATTAATACGTCAACATCACCCTAATAAGTTGTTATTCAAAATAAGTTGCAAAAACCGTCCAGTTCTTGCTTGATCATTTATTCATATCTTATTATTTCATTGTTACTCTCCAATTAATTATTCCTTCCGTTCTCTAATGTTCTTCCCATTTGAAATCTTCCACCTCCAGAAGTGTGAAATTTCATTAATGTTTTTGACACTATATAGAAAATAATATATTCATATGAAATCTCGTTAGATTCATCTTGATGTTTATATATATATGTTTTGGAACAATTATACGGATTACATAATTCATAAATATTCATGAATAGATCGCAGAATATGGAGGAGAAATTGTTGGGGTAATTAGAGGAGGTATAAAAGCCGTTACAAGAGGTCAAAAGGCGGGTGATCTTCCGGTTTTTGTCAAGCTTGCTTACATTTTGGGCTTGCGAGTCTCCCCCGTGCACAGGTTTATCTCGGTCACTCAATTTCTTAATATATATAAAACTATATTGAAAAATTGCTTACAATAATTCAATCTATTCATGATTTTCCTACAATATAATCTCACTTATTAATTAATTATGAATAATCTCAATTTTGAGGAGTAATTTCCTAGAGTAAACCCGGTGACCAAATAACTTGCTTTAGCAACTTTTAGCTACAATATAATCTCACTTATTAATTATATATATATATATATATATATATATATATATATATATATATATATATATATATATATATATATATATATATATATATATATATATATATATATATATATATATATATATATATATATATATATATATATATATATATATATATATATATATTTGTTCATAGCAATTATTTATGTTGTTTTAAAATCATCAATTAAAAGAATAATAGATTTTTCGGATTATTTAAACAACACAAAATGATCAATGCGTTAACTAAATGACTGATTATACTAAAAATATGTAGAGGGTCTAAGTCTAATCTTTAAAATAGTACTGGGTAACAATTTTATTGAATATATCTTTTATGCCTTTAGTTCTTTATCATGATTTTGATTTGTCTTAATAGAGCACAAGAAAAGAAGGAACATGTCTAATATAAAAGGTTCTTTTTTTATAATAATAATTTTAGGTAAAAATATAATATGGACACAACACAAGATAATGGTCTAGGTTGATGGTTCGTTATCAAGCTAGCGAAGATTAATTGTCATGCATATTTTTTTAACCATTTCAACTATGTGTAGTCAAAGTGCATTGGTTAAAGTTGATCCCTAAGTTAAAGTGATTAAGGGGGTGTTTGGTATGTGAATAGACAATGTAATGGAAAGGGAATCAATAAAGAGAGGTAAGGGTAGGGTAAGAGTTGTAGTCATTTGTTGTTTGGTATAACAATGTAAGGGAAATAGTTGTTTATGTTTCCCTTACTTGTTGTTTGTTTAATCATAAGCTTAAAACCAAAATTTTAGACAAAAATTTTTGAATTGCTGACAATCTGTTTTCATATGATGAAATTACCATCTTCATCACATCAACATAATAGAAGACTTCTACGGTTACCATAAATGGATGTTCAATATTATAGCAAAAAATAAATATCAATAGGAAGCAGTAACAGTTAAAAATGATAAGTTTTCTAAAGTTTAAAAAAAACAACTAAAACGAAGAAAAAAACAGGAATAAAGTGAAGAAGAAAGAAAATTGTTACAGATTACTAATATGCAGTTGAAGAATAGGGAGGAAAAATCAACTAAAAAAAAAAAAAACTATTACTTGAATGAGGAAGAAAACTGAAATTAGGAAGATGTATTAGAACAAGGAAAGAAAGAAAAGTAAAATACATGACATCAAAGAGTAATGGAATCTGTTATCGGTGTACTACGGGCGGTATTAGTTTGATGGATTCGATTACCGCCAAGTAACGGAAAGCATTAACTAACCTCTCCAACCAATCAAGTAGTAACGTAATCAGTTGTTTGAATCCCTTTGTTGCCTTTAAAATTCATGTACCAAACACCCCCTAAATGCTTATTCTCAACATTTATATAAATCAAGTCTATAGGCCAAAGTATGAGTAGCTAGCTAGGTGATGATTAAAATTTAAAACTCAAAGTTATAATTATAATACATAGACAAAGTAGAAAACGATTAGATTCCATAATTTTAAAAAGTCAACACTATATTTGATCCTCGAGGATTGGAGACATATCTGCTTTGTTTAGCTTCATTTTGTTAGGAATCAGAACTCCTTTCCCATCAATCCACATATAAAATGGTGCATCCACGTAGGGTCAACCAATTTAACACAAGATATTCCGTTCATAACAAAACTATGATAAGGATTTGAGGAGGGAAAAAAGACGACAACTCATACTTATAAAAAGAGAGTGCGGTCAAAATTAAAAGTCCCTCAGCTCAAAAAAAATTTTCAAAAAAAACGTGAGAAACATGCAACTAACCGAAAAGCCTACAACTTCCAACAGATATACTATTAAAACACAACTCTTAAAATCATGTCAACTTTCAACGGTATTTTTTTAAACACATTTCTTATTTTTGCTCTGAGCAATACTTATTCAATTTTCTATTTTCTATAACGTTTTTATTTCTTCAAAATCATATATGTAAAAATTGACCACGTTATCTTGTGATGATTGACTATTAACTTGCTTAATTGTTGACATTAAAAATAAGTGGTTTTTTTATGTTTAAATTCACTTAAAATTACCTTCACGTAGTAATGGAAAATTATCTTAAAAATCTAAATTTTCATGATTTTTTCCTATAATAATCCCACCAATTGATTAACCATGAATAAACTTTAGGAGGTTTTGCCTAGAGTAAACTCAAGTAACTCGATAATCTAGTATAATCTAATTTACGAAAAAAAAGTAAATTCAAATTTGATGTAAATTGAGGGAAATTTTTTGAAAATTCACGTAAAGATCATGAACAATAAAAAAAATAAGAAAATATTTTCAACATTTATTTTGATATTTTATTTTAATTTATCTTTACTTTAAAAAAAATAAAAGTTACTATAGTAAGTCATCCGGTTACTATGTTCACTCTCTAATCTCTACGATAATACTCTCTAAAGTTGGATTATTCATGGTTAATCAATAGATGTAATTATTATAGGAAAATCATAAAAATATTAAATCATTTTAGATAATTTTTCCCATAGCAATTCTAATATAATAGAGTATATTCATTTTTTGTCACCTAAATTAAAGCAAATGTAAAATAATGTAATAATTCTTATAGAATAAAGGGAGTAAAAACTATCGTGAGTTTAGAAAGATTTGTACTTATAAGTTTTGATGATGAGTATAGTTATTATCCAAATTAAAACTTTAGATCGAGTTTCTCTTATGAGTCTCATGTGTGATTATACGTAAAAGAGTTGTGCTCAAGTTGCATTTGCAACATATACTCCTTTTAATTTGTCCGGTTATAATTGCATGAAAAAAAAGTGAGGCTTTTTAAAAAGAAAATAAATATTAATAATAAATAAAGAATGAAAATGAATTGTGTTGATAAATTAAAAGAGAGTAAAAATATTTAGATGGAATTAAAAGAAAGTAATAATAGGTTTTTAGCTAAAAATAAAATTATACAAATAAATAAATAAAAAGACTAAAATTGCAATTAAAATAAGTGGGAATGAGGGAAAACTATTCGTGAAAACAAAGTGGGTTGAAATCATGTGGGCTTATAGTTAAGTGTTTCTTAGTTGTAAAGGGAGTATTGATTTTTTTTCTTTTTTTTTTTTTTGAATAAAGGGAGTATTGATTGATAAACTTAAATTTGTAGGACGGTATTTTTCTTTGGAAATAAAGATCACATTGATTATATAACTCTTTTAATTTCATTTCATTTATATTGTGGACCATTCCAATGGCCAAGTTGGGGACCACGTTGTTTTGGCCGTAAGCATATCAAAAATTCTTCTCAAAAAGCTATTTTTTTCATAAACTTTCCAATAATGTGGAGTATTTATCTTTAGTTATCATATACTTTAATAAATTGTGTTTTAATTAAGTATATATAACTTTTTACAAATTCCAATCAATTTTAATGTGTATCTTAATAAAAAAAAAGTTTGATATATAGAGTCACAAAAGTAAAGTTACCTCATTTTAAAAACAAAAGTAAAGTTGGCCTAAATTTAATAAAAAAAATAATTAAATATACTTGGTATAAATTAAAGAGGCAGCAGTTACACAGAATTGTGATCAGATGATCTTAATAACAATTTGGGAATCCAAAATGTGGCTTTTTAGTGAAGTTTAAAAGTATTCTATGATTTTATAATAAAATGCAAAGCACTTTCTAAAGTAGTGCAGCATCTAGTTATTATATAATGATGTGCTTAGTTGTTAATTAGTTCGCTTAGCATAACATCATTGGTCATAGATTCTACAACTGCCCACTTAAAGTGATTATACCAAGAATATCTCACTATTTTTATTCCACAAATCCTAATTTGATTTGTTTTATAGTACAATATTATTTATGACCAAGAATTTGTACCATGATAAACAATCTTAAATGTAAATCAAGCAAGCGTAAGCAATAGCATCATACAAATATGAAATACACCTTTTTTTTAAACTCTGCCTTACAATCTCATGTACTCCACTCGCTGGAGCCCATCTAAAAAATGTTAGAAAATCGTCCTTTTAATAATTAATGGTTAGGGCTTATAATAATAATAATATTTAATAATTAAGAGTCCATAATAAATATTTCGTCTCGGATCTCACAAATCTCAAAACCGCCCTGATCATAAACCAACATCAATTCATAAGTGTTGAGTACTCCCTCTTCATTTATGTATAAAATTAAGCTAACACTTATTATCAATTTCATTTGAATCCTTTTGTAGTTCGATTTTTTATCGTGTTTAAATTCATGTTCATCTACTTTTGTCACAATATTAATCTACTATTTAATTTAGAAAGTAAGCTTATAATTTGGTTGATTAGTCAAAGATTTGTTTTAAGTAATTAAGATGAGTATATTTTTTGATTCTACTTTATCTGATAATCTACATTTTGTGCAGGCAAAAAGGTATAGCGACAAAGTTGGTGATCAAATTAGAGGAATGGTGCAAAGAAAAAGGAGCTGAATATATTTATATGATGACTGATTGTGCTAATGAAGCTTCAATCAACTTATTCACCTACAAATTCAACTATGCAAAATTTTACACTCCTACAATATTAGTTCAACCAGTACACGCTCATCGAAAGCCCATAGTCTCCAATGCTGCCATCATTCAAGTACCGCCACTTGTAGCTGAGTCTATGTACCGAAGAATCTTCTCCAACTCCGAGTTCTTCCCAAACGATATTGAGTCTATATTATTGAACAAGCTTCATTTGGGAACCTTCATTGGGATACCTAAGAGGTACCTACAAAAATGGGATCCGCAAAAGGGCCTTCCACCCTGCTTTGCTATAATCAGTGTGTGGAACACTACAAAAGTTTACCAATTACAATTAAAAGGAGTGTCAAAGCTAACAAAAGCTTGTTGTCTAGGCAGTAGGGTTTTAGATGCTCATATGCCTTGGCTTAAGGTGCCTTCTATACCAAATATGTTTAGGCCCTTTGGGTTCTACTTCTTGTATGGCCTTCACATGGAAGGGAAAGGGTCTTCAGATTTGATGAAGAGTCTGTGCAACTTTGCACACAATCTTGCTAGGCATGATGCCACGTGTGCTGCGGTTGTTGCCGAAGTTGCCCAATGGGATCCGATCAGTGAAGTTATACCACACTCGAAGAGGTTTTCATTAAGTGAGGACTTGTGGTGCATGAAGAAGTTCCCAAAGAAAAGCGACCACGATGATTCTCAACCGTTGGATTGGGTAACTTATGGTTCATCCTCATCAACGATTTTTGTTGATCCTAGAGATTTTTGATTGCTGACAGATCCTTTCTTTTCACACTCCTTTCTTTTCTTATGCAACTTTCTTGCAAAGTGTGAATGTAAATAGTACTTATGTTATGCAATTAATTACAAATAACAAGATGTGGATGTAAATAGTGCACATATAATAAGGTTGGTGCCGCATCATGCCTTGCGTGAGCCGTAATAGCTTGGTTGGAGGCTAACAAACAAAATGAAAAATATAGTAAAAGGAAATTACAGTAGGCATGATGTCTGAGCAATAATAGCTTGGTGGCTAGCACAGTCGAACAACAAAATAAAAAACATAGTAAAAAGAACTTACAGTACGCAATGGGACGGAAGGACGACATATCATGACAAACCCTGAGATAGCAAAACACAGCATGACGGCCATGGACCAAGCTGTGGTTTCCTTGCCACCTACCTAATGACATAGACTTAACAGAAAAGCTTGAAGATAGTACCAAAAAAAAGGTGTAAATTCCCATCAAAGATAAAAATGGCATAATAATAAAATGTCGGTATTGAGACATTGCAAGGTGGGGGCTATCAAAGGCAAGCCAATTTGCACAAGCAGTCGGTATAGTTGCATCTCATAGGTTAAAAAATAATAGAGTAATAATTACGCAGGTAAAAATGTATAATGTAAAGAGACTACAATAAAAGTCAACATACAAGATGTGCAGACAGTTTTAATTACAATTAACTGAAGCAGAAAATAAGAGACTTCAAAAGAAAGTACAAAGAAGTGAGATTCCTTATCTCAAAAAAAAAAAAAAAAAAAAAAGAAGTGAGATTCCTAGATTATATAGCAAACTCAGAAGACCTGAAATTTCCAGTAGAGCTAGGAAATCAAACCAAAACCAAAAATTATTCACCAACAATATGCATATGATGTGATGAAACTCCTTGAAAACATTGATGATGGTTAATTTCTCCATTCAGAAGAAGCCTCCAAGTCTGCATCATCTTCCCACCAGGTGGTAGTCTGAATAAATCTTTAATCAGTCAAAATATGTGATTTTCTCTTTTCTTTTAAGAACTCTAAGAAAAGAGAAACATTCTATTATCCTAATGTCATTAAGTAGCTCCCACCTAGGCGGAGTTTTCGAGAGTAAGATGTATTTATACTTACCTTGTAAAATCAAAGAGGTTATTTTTGGACCCTTGATGGCAAAAATCATACTCCATTAAATAATAAGTTCAAATAATATGAGAAACCATTTTACTAATTTCCTTTATAGCTCAAAACCAAAAAACCAAATATCTTTGTCTGTATCTAGAATGAACAACATTTCAAAGATAAATAATAGTAAAAAATTATAAGAAGTTTGAAGAAAATGTGCAAAAGTAGAATGAACCTTGTATCCTCTACGAAGGAATTCCAAGGAGCTTCCTTCTTCCTCTTGCAACCCGAGAACCCTAAGCAATTCTTCCTTGGTCTGAAGCAATTAAAGGTAAAGCCCATCCATGTGACAAATTGTCAATATTAATGACAAAATATATGGCTGGTAGACAAGATAATTTACTTACTTCACCCAGGGTGAAACGAGTAGCACTTTCTGCCACACAAACATAAGAACCATCAGCTTGCTTAAGCATCACCTGCCAAGGCCCTGTAAAGTATACATGAAGGCTGAAGCCAGTCATCTTGTTGTCAACTAACATCTTAAAGTTAAAAAGTGACTGATACGTAATAATATATGGTAGAATATGTAAAATTAATGCTAATTTACATAAACATAGCTCCACACACAATTTCAGTTGTTTTTTTTGGGGGGGTTGACATTTTGCCAAAAAAAAACCATCAGCTTTCAGTTATATTTCCATCAGCTCCCCAATATAAATTACTTTCAGTGAACAGAGTGAGGTTTTTCTTTCAAACTAAAGTCTAAACAACTTCAAAGAGAGATTAGAACCTAATATACCAATACAGAAAGAGAATATAGAACTTAGATAGTGATCAGAAATAATCGCCAAGCCCATTTTATGTCCAGAATTAGGGATCCATTTAATTCAATGACAGATAAGACACATTCATTAGTCTCCCATTCTCCATTACTACATGTGAAAACAGCATACATTCGCCACCCTCCATCACCACATCCACAACTGGATAAACAAACAAAAAATGACATGGTAAATGAAACACCAAGGACTAGAAACAAAAATGGAACAGGAATATTTCATGATATACAAGAAATGACACTAGGCACAAGATCAAACAAACAATTAAGATCCACATCATATATTAGAATAAGCAGTAGCCTCGCCTCATTAACTAAGATAGCAAGTACCAAGTAATGATACAAACTAGGAAAGAGGTTAAATTTTACCATGTAATTTAATTTTTGCAAGTGCATTTCTATAGGTGGCGCAGAATGACAATTGGCTTGCATACTGTTTGAATTAAGACTTAATAAACCTTCCAAGTTGTAATTACTAATTTTCTTGATAACATCAATCACATTCATTTCATACAAGTTTGGATCTTTTCTTCACAGATATTTTTAAAGCAGATTAGCCAAGTAAAAATAGGTGAGAAACTAAATCATTGTGGTTTGGATCTTTTCGCATTCAAAAAACAAGTTTTTAAACATTAAGTTCAGAAAGTTTTCAGTACGTCCAAATTTCAGGTGAAAAGAACCAAGATTGAATTGCCCACGTAAAAAAGCCTGAGCAAAGACTAGCAAGTCATATCCACAGCTGCAGTGACTACTAAACAGATGTTACTCCTGTCTTAGAAGCAAATGACTATTTAACCACCAATATAGTTCATATTTCGCACTTACCCGGATATTGGCGAAATAGAGCTCCATTATAATTCACGATGTAAGGTGCCACTGGCACTGTCTTTCATGCATCAAGAAGTAAAAATAAAACTATAATTAATCAAACATAAAAGAAGGTCAAGGGAGAAAAATACTAGAAAATAGGCATGAAGTTTACCTTAGAATATTCCCTTGTTCGAATATAAAAGACTGGAAGGAATTGTGAAAGAAATTGGTAATGGAGATCCTTAGGTGGGAAGCCGAAAAGCCCCAGGTCAGCACTGTAAAATTAAAAACGTTGTTCATTTTCAAATTTCAATAAGCTAATATAATTTCATTTGACATTTAAATCTTTAAAAAACCAATTCATATGATCAAATATATACCGTAGAGTCTCAAGCTCTAGGTTAAAAAGGAGAGTAGGAGTTGAAGGAGCAAACTTATCCTGCACATTCCAAATGTCATCAAATCCCCAAAAGCTTTATAAAATTCGAGAAAAAGGGATTGTATCCCATATAATACTGTGTTTTGAAAAAAACTTCATAAGTAGTAGCTTACATCATAGAGTTAAACGAGCCAACAAAAAAGTACAGGATAAGAAAAACTTAATAAGCTTTACCATATACAAGCTAGATTACGCAGGAGCACAAACAAGGAGTTGTATGAAAAAAGGCCATGAAACAAATGGTCATATAATCTAAATCCCTCCGCAAAAAAAGAAACATAGAAAAAGTCAGGACACTGATCATGAACCCATATTTAAGAAAGACATATATTCTATTCCAACACAAACAGAAGCATATAAGTGCACATGTCAAAATATCACTGGTTTCATGGCAAATCTTGCTTAACAGATTAAGGATAAACCATCAATGCTTGTCCCTGTGAAATAAAATTTCACTATTTTGCTAAATGGGTTCCATAGTTTAATGTTAAGATACTTGAGCAATTGCCATACCTGCTGATTATTATCTCACCAGTCACCACAGGTTCATTGAATTCGAGAAGCATAAAACCTTCTCAGTAGTACAATATTGAACAGAAGATCAATACAAGTACAGATTTCAGTGGACAAAATTTTAAACCTTCGCAAATAGTTGTGATAACTGATAAACACAAAGGAATATATGCATCACAAAATTTAAGACACATTCAGAACTAGAAACCAAAACGTAAAAAGGTTGGGATATGAAGCCATTAAGAAAACAGTGAAATAATTAGAACACAAAAAATAACTATGGTGGTTCGTCAATTTATATGATGTGCAAATAATATTAATTATTGGAGAAAACGTGATTTATATAATTACCGGTACTCAGCATATTAGAACATACAAAAAAGTGAGATTCAATATTGCAAAGCAACATCATACCACATACTTCTCTATCAGAGAGAGATCTCGTGTGCTACAATTGAGAAATATGTAAAGTGAAGGTGGATCATCAGATTCCCAACGTCCTGCTCAGACACACACACACAAAAAATTTTTCTTCAGAAACAAAACTAGATAAAGACTCACAATGCAAATCAGAGATCCCAGCTCTATGTTATACTTGGGAAAGATGACAACGAAGAAAACAAAAGCATAAGAAAAATAATTGCTGATGTTCAAACTGAGCATCCTTATAAGCTTTACAAGGGAAAGTAGCCAATAAAAGTTTCAAAACACATAATGAAAAACTCCATTAATTAAATGTGTCGACTATTCCCTATATTTCAAAAAAAAAAGCACATTTCTTAAATCAGTGGCTATTATCCTTCACACTCCTTGTTTCATCCTTGATTGGAAATTATAATGCCACTTAGTAGATTAATACACTCATGCTCTTTTCAAATGGAGACCACCTAAAGTTTTGTGCACAATGAGCAAATATTTTGTCTAATTATGGCTGTTGAGCACCTTCCTCTAATGCAAATCACTCCTAGGACAATCACAATCTTGAGGAGTAACTCATTCTACCACCAATTGGTTTTAGTAGTAAATCTCCTTTGGGTTTATATGGGTTACCTCTTCTCCTCCTTGTTTGGGTTGCCATACCTATAACCAAATTCTACCATGATATCAGAACCTGGTTTGTTGTTGGGCCTTTATACTAGCATATAATCAACCAAAGGGGGCTTTAATTGGATGTCCGTTGCCCATAAGTTTGTGACTCTTCTAGTGAGCTAAAAATTCAAAGACACTCACATGTGAGGGGGAGTGTTGAAGTGCCCATTTGTTAAGCACAAGTGAGTTGTTATACATCAGATTAAGGAAGAACATACATTATTTTATAAACTTGAGATGTAACTACCAATTGGTTTTTAGTAGTGAATCTCCTTTGGGTTTATATCTGTATTACCTCTTCTCCTCCTTGTTTGAGTTGCCCAGACCCCATATTCTAAATCTAACATGACTCACTCTGTATAATTACCATAAACTAAAACATCAACTATGTAGGATAAACTAGCAATAACCTTGCAAAACTCAAGTCCAGATAGATCATAATTATTTACGAGACATCAAACCTCAAAACTCTAAATGTATAGATATTATAATGATAAATCAAGTACTTGTTTGAAGACAAGTACATACATATAATTGAGCTATAAGCTACTTACATCTAAAATGCAATAAGGTTCACATTTCATAGAATACACATACAAGGAGGACAAATTATATTGCCTTGACATAGAAACGGATCTTCACATACTTAACCCAATAGATTCAATCATACCCTTTACAAAGAATCAATTTCAACAAAACGTCAAAGTGGAAGATTCTAATCTTGATTGACCTTTTTGATGTCATTCTTAAGCTTCTAATGCAATTAGTTCTAGAGCTTTAGTGTTCATATGATAATGAATGGATGCCAACATTGCTCAATTCGATTAGATGAACGAGAACCTCTATATTCTACAATCCAACATATTGAAAAATTTTCCACTTAGTAATCAATCTTCAAAAATTTAAAAATCGAAGAAGAAGAAGAAGAAGAAGAAGAAGAAGAAGAAAACAAGAAAGAACAGCTACCAATCTAACGAGTACACTTCATGACAAAAGTTGTGTGATACATACTACAGTATGAAGCCTTAGTAAGAACCAATTGTTAGCAAGAGTGAGAAAGCTGACATAAACACAACCAATCCTCAATTCACAGTGGAAAAACAAACTTGATTTCTCAAATAGAAAAGTAGGAACTTAACTCCATCACACAAATAAAAGGTAGTTAAATTTTAGTAAGCAGGTAATCTTTTAGCTTATCACCTCCATAAGAAACACACACACATATACTTCTACATATATTGCAAATAGAAAGATTAGTCAAACAGGTAGCACAAGGAAACAAAAAGGAAATTTACATGACCACGAATCCAAATCACAAAACAGCACACTTGAGCACTCAAAACTTACCTTCATTCTCATCCTCAAAATCAAAATCTAATGTATCTCTTATAGATTTAAAAAAATTGGTGACAGCACCGCTAGGCACATCATCCAGAGAGCCTATAGTGATGCCATCAATCTGCAAATAAAATAAAAAAAAATTCAGCTCGTAAAATTCATCGCATACAACTCACCAAGTTCACAACTTCACATCTCAGTAATACATTAATTAATCAACAACCATATAAAGAAATTTTATTTAGAAATTATGTATAAACTTAAAGCTTATAGACCAAAAAGAAACAAATACTAATTCTATACTATATTACAAGGCAGCATCAAGTCTATCAATGTTACCGAGTCAAGGGCAGTCTTGAAAAGTTGGGAGGCCCTGCGCTTTTCAGGCTTGTCAGGAAACACCTAATATTCCTCATCAAAGAGGGAAACAAATCAAATATTCATCTCTAAACATTGGGGACAAAAGATATAAAAATATATGGATGAATGGAATGCATTCTTACAATGCGTGATCTAAGTTGCATTTTCTCTTGAAGTTTCTTGGCAACAGTCAATGCTAGCTGAATATTTGCATCAATGAAGTCATCCGAAGATCCCTTCACATATGTGGAAATTTGAGAAAATCATGATCTGTTTTAAATGACTTGTGACTTGTGACTTGTGAGTCAATAAGTTTGTCTAGTAGAAGCACTGAAGTAGCAAACTAGTAAGACCATTACAAGTGAGTAGTGCCACTACAAAGCAAAGCATAACAGTTCCAGTAGCCAACCAAGTTACCGCCACTGCTTTTAAGTGTCACTTGGTTTAAAACTTACAAATATGCAATGCAAATAGTGAAAATACAACAAACCAAAGAATACTAAGTATAGTATTGGCACAATAAGCATTGTATGGAAAGTCCAAAATATGCCTAATAAATAAAAACGCAAATTAGAAAACGGTGGGAAAGCAGCGACTCGTGAATCAACCTTTTGTTCATAGGCTTTGTTTGTTTCATAGGAAAAAGCCAATAAAGAGAAAATACCTTGTATGAAGATATACTGCTGGGTAAAGGCCTGTAGATAAAACAACAGTCACGAACGCATAGATCAAGAACATCATACTAGACAATAGAGTACTCCTTAATTAAAAGAAATAGGATGCATTTACAAGATTGAATAAGTAATCAAATTGCACAATTGAAGTAAAGTTTTAAAGATAAAGTTTCTGAAATTGTTGCATAAAAATTAGTAGTAAATCAATTACATTATGGTAATTAGAGTGTTGACTGTAGACGAAATGATGGTTAAAAATGAGATAGGAGAAAGAGTAGAAAAAAGAAAAAGTAGTAAAGGGATTGAGAAAATTACGGAAAATCAATTTCGAGGCGAAGTTTACCATCTTGAAGAGCAAAGTAGAGAGAATTGGCGGCATCAGTAAGAAGAACATCAAAAGATTTGGGTTTGTAAACAGAAACACCAGCTTTAGGATTGTTAATGGAGGTGGATGGTGAATCTTTGGTAGCACATTGAATTCTAAGGTGGGCTAATGTAGAAGAAGGAAGATCATATGAGTATTTACGAGAGAAACGCGGAGTTAAGTTGAGATGGGAAGATGAATTGGTTGAAGAAGAGATAAAGTAAAGAGGGGTTCTTAATGAGACCGCCATCAACGGAATTTCAGAGTTGGGACTTGGAAGTTGGAATTGGGAGGAGGAATTACAAGATTAGAAACATAAGGTAAGACACAAAAACAGATCAGGACAAGGAATATCTCAAGGCTGCTAATTTCCAATACATACGACTTGTACCCTAATTTTTCTATCTTACTCATTTTCATTAACGTTAACATTAACTATCAACATTGATTGTAATACATAAGTTAGTGTTTTGCAAAGAATTATATTAAGGTAGTTTTTTGTGCAGGTCAATGTTAATGTTAATAGTCAACTGACAAAAATCTTTAAAAGGTAGTATTTTACAAAGAATTGTATATATAAGGTAGTTTTTTGCAAATATTTTTATATAAGATAGTTTTTTAAAAAAAGGTATATAGATTATTTTCCTTGTTATTATCATTATTCAGATGCAGGCTTGCTGAGGTGGCTTCAACTTCACATAGTTTTTTTCGTTATTGTAGGAACTTTTCTTGTTATCCCTTAAGTTGAAGGTCTTTTGCCGCGCTTTCCTTTCTGGATATGAGTTGTTGTCGTCCTTGCTTCTCCAGATCTTACTCATGGTTTTTCTATGAGTGAGATTAGTGGCGGATCCAATATTCGAAGTCTCAGGGGGCACCAATTAATGGACGAAATTTCGATACAGTTTTATTTTTAAAATTAACAACTATTTTACCATTACTTGCTAAAATATTAAATACGACATACCATAAAAGGAAATGAAACAATAAAAATCAACTGGCCTAACTTAAAAAATGAGATAAAATAAATAAATAAGACAAAATTACTAAAACGAGATCAAAAAACTTCAATATTAATTTTATATTTTGACTCTTACCAATAGGAAAGTCCATTTGATTTTTTTTAAAAAAAAAAGCGTCTAGAGGCACGTGACCCAATATGCTCCAACATGGCTCCACCACTAAATGAGATACAATGAGTATGATGGTGATCGTATATTTCCTCCCCCACCCATAATAAGAAACATGATCAACTCTTTCACATCACATGCAAAATAAAACCCTTCTTACTGGTTGTAAATTTGTAATACGGTCATAAAACCTTCCAATATCAGTAGCTAAAATTT
Organism: Amaranthus palmeri; assembly: GCA_019776075.1. Taxonomy (NCBI): domain Eukaryota; kingdom Viridiplantae; phylum Streptophyta; class Magnoliopsida; order Caryophyllales; family Amaranthaceae; genus Amaranthus; species Amaranthus palmeri. The sequence goes on along the minus strand of JAAKBH010000286.1, from coordinate 1,617,839 downwards.
GGTTGGTGACCGGCAATAGAGGGAATATGTCCAAGTAAAGCAGACACCTTCGAGTAGCCCAAAATCAACAGAAAAAGGATTTGCAACTATCCCATAATCATCCCATGGCAAATTGCACAGAAAAAGGATTTGTAAACCTGTGAAATGTTGGATTTTTTAAAATAATTTTCCTTTTATTTTTTTAAAAGGTGAGAATCACATGATTTACATGATAATTGATTATAGTGGTTGATTTGACCAGTTAATTTTATTATCTGGTTTAATCAACAAATTTAAACTCGTTGCTATATAAACAACTTGTTTAAAAACAACTTATTCGTATTAATATGTTGTTTCAACCAGCTAATTCACCAAACACTAGCATTAGCTGGATTGACTACTCAACTTTCTATTTATATCAAAATAAGCTAATTTGCGAAATACCCCTAAACTGATAGGAGGTAGTCTAGGTGAATAAATACTTCCTCCGTTCCATGATACTTGCTACAATTTTTATTTTTGACAATTTTATATTACTTGCAATATTTCTATTTTTAGTAATAAAACAATCATAAAAATATCTACTTTATCCATATTTTTATCTTACTCTATGTCCCACTAACTTTTTCCCCTCTTCAATTAAGAAAAGTGGAGGATATAATTGTACTTTATATGTTGTATCTACCTTTTCTTAATTCCCGTGCCCATGCAAATATAGCAACAAAAATAAAACGGAAGAAGTATAATTTACTTCATATTGACAAATAGGGTGACAAAAATATTAGCTGGGTTGACCACTCAACTCTCTATTTATAATACTCCCTCCGTCCCTTTCTTATTGTCCACTTTTCCTTATTTGGTTAGTTCATTCTAATTGTCCACTTTCTATTTTTGGCAAAGATTTTTTTACCTAAATACACACAACTACTACAACTTATATTATTTAAAATACCGCACCTACCACCTTTTCAATTATTATAATCACTTAAATACCCCAACTACCACTTTCAAAATTATTATAATCACTTAAAATACCCTACTTTTGGTCGTGCACGAATTGAACCTCTCTAAGGACCTGACTAGGGACAAGGGTAGTTGGATGCGTCTTATCCGTGTTTTGGATTACTGATTCCTTGAGAGTACCTTTTGAGGTTCTTTTTCTCTTACTTGTTCTTCTCCTCATCTTTTTTCGAGCCGGGGGACTCCTTTTGGTCGTGCTCTCCTTTATGGGTATGAGTTGTCGCCGTCCTTCCTCCCCAGACCCTGTTTATAGTTCTCTATGGACAGGATACACTGAGTAAGATGATGATGACGACTTAAAATACCCTATTACTATTTTTCTTTAATTGCGTGTCCACTCAAAAGTGGACAATAAAAATGGGACGGAGGAGCTATAACGTAAGAGAAAGATTTAATAGCGGTGAGTGTAATTTTTTTGTTCACTTGGATGACATGAAGAAAAACGACCGAATTGACCGGAGTCTTCCGATTTATAAATACTTGTATATACGTGCAATTTGCATGGCTTTTCGCACCGCCTTTAATGAGGATGGAGTAGCTTTCTATCTTTCTTCTCCCCGGGAAAAAAGAAAAAGAAAAAGCAAAAGCAAAAGCGTCGCTCTTTGACTCACTTCTTCGTCACTCCTCACTCTGCTAAATTTCGCTCTCTTTAGTTACTTTCATCTTTTCCTCTTCCTCGTTAATCGTTCGCCAACATAAACCTCTTTTGCCCTAATTCATCGGTATATTACTTCTTTTTTCTTTTTCGCCTCTATCACATTTTGGATGATCAACGGTTATTTTTATCGTCGTCGCATTCCGATCTTTATTTTGTGTTGTTAATTCAGTCAACTGCATATGTGGAAGAAGTATGTGTTAATTTATATAGAAATAGAAGTATAAATGATGGAGATGCCGTCTTCTCATATTTGAATACTGGTGCCATTCTAAAGGAAGTGACTTTTTTGTTATTCCTTTTCAGGTTTGGGAAGTAAACATGTTTTCAAAATGCTTCACTGATTTATATCCTTTGTATAGCTTTAATTAGTGAGGGTCTATTTTGTTATTATGATCCTTTTTGCTGGGTGATTATATCTTTCCTTGTTCTCTTTAACCGTGCTCTATACAGTTTTTGGTTGTGGAAGCAGTGTGTTAACTCTGATTCTGATTGCTGGAATTTGGTTATTGCGGACGGGTCACAGACCAAGAATCAAGGTTCGTTTTCTTGTCATGTCCTCCAATTTAATCTCTTCAATGGTTTATGACTATATCAGAATTATATGATTGTGATTTTGTAATTTGATTGAATTACCAATCGCTAGATGCACTTGACTGAGAGATTTATTATCGTATTGGCTTTCCTTGGAGCATGCATGTCGCTTATTGACATAGTATTGATAGTGAGAAGCAAATATGATGGAGATGGATTTATGTACCAAGATTTGGCCTACAGATGTTCTCAATTGTTTGTTTGGGTATGTCCCTCATTTTAGCTTCTTGTTATATGCTAATTATGCCAACATCGGAAATTTATGAATATTTGTTAAACCATGACGTTGCAGACCACCATTCTTCTGCTATCTAGGTGTGATATTTGGTACACCCTATGGGGCAATCATCTCCTGTGTTTATGGTGGATTGTGAAGTCACTCTTGCAAATCCCTCATTTGCAGTCAGTTCTATCTTCCTATGAGGTGAGACAATGAGATTCGTTTTATTGTTTAGGTCTTGAAGGTGCTGGTATGAAGGTTACTTTCTTACTTTCTATCATTTGCTACTGGTTCGGTGATCGTGTTTTTTCCAGTAATATATATTTATATTGGTAGTGTTGTCTCCCTCAATTGTTCTTTTTACGGAGTTCTTTGTGTTTCACTCTTTAGTATCACTTGTATCATCAACTTTTTGTAATATGTTTTGGTACAAGAGACATGTCAAGCTCTATTGCATTGTTTGAACTCTGATGTTATTTTGGGGTTTTGGATTCTAGAAACCTTAAAGTGCAGTGTTTATGTATTTTGTCTTCCATCTGAGGCATGGTGAAGTGAAGTACGTCGCCCATTCTTTGTCTTGAATTTACTTGTAGCTTAGTATATAACTTAGAAGATGTATTTGATTTTCCTAAAAAATAGAAACAACTATCTTTAACAACTTTCCTATACAATAGGAAATAGGGAAATTTCATGATATACTACTGAGTTTCTACATAATTCACTATATACCACATCAAATGTTGTAGATCACCATATACCATTGAGTTTTAGTCCGTTAGCACAGAATACCATTAATGACAAATTCCGTTAGTCTGCCGTTAGTGGTAATTATTAATTCACCATATACCATTACTTTTTTGTTTTTTTGCGTCAAATACTATCATTTTAAGATATAGTTATATTCAAAAGAAATGTCATTTAAACGAAGTATTTAACAAGGGAAATTTCATGATATACCACCAAGTTTCTTCATAATTCATTATATACCACATCAAATGTTGTAGATCACCATATACCATTGAGTTTTAATCCGTTAGCACAAAATACCATTAATGATAAATTCCGTTAGTCTGCCGCTAGTTTACCGTTAGTGGTAATTATTAATTCACCATATACCATCATTTTTTTGTTTTTTTTTGCGTCAAATACCATCATATTAAAATATAGTTATATCCATTGGTTAATGTAACTTTTGTGTGAAACTTGGTTTGTATATAACTATATTTTGTTAAATACTTCGTTTGGATGACATTTCTTTTGAATATAACTATATTTTCAAATGATAGTATTTGACGGAAAAAAACAAAAAAGTAATGGTATATGGTGAATTAATAATTACCACTAACGGCAGACTAACGGAATTTGTCATTAATGGTATTTTGTGCTAACGGATTTAAACTCAATGGTATATGGTGATCTACAACATTTGATGTGGTATATGGTGAATTATGAAGAAACTCAGTGGTATATCATGAAATTTTCCATTTAACAAAATATAGTTATATACAAACCAAGTTTCACACAAAAGTTACATTAACCAATGGATATAACTATATTTTAAAATGATGGTATTTGACAGAAAAAAATATAAAATAATGGTATATGGTGAATTAATAATCTAACGGTAGACTAACGAAATTTGTCATTAATGGTATTATGTGCTAACGGATTAAAACTCAATGGTATATGGTGATCTACAACATTTGATGTGGTATATGGTGAATTATGAAGAAACTCAGTGGTATATCATGAAATTTCTCTAGGAAATAATATTACTAACTTTCCTGCGTTCCCTCTCAAGTTGAGCTGTGGGATCTTCAACACCTAACTTGAATATAACATCTTCAAACATTTTAGTTGATATTGCTCTAGTTAGATTATCAACTAGTTGATTTTTTGAACGTACAAACGGAAGACTTATTACTTTTGCATCCAAGTTGTCCTTTGAAGTGTATCAATTTCTACATGTTTAGTTTGATCATGTTGAATTGGATTCTCAGAAAGACCAATAGCTGCTTATTATCACAATACAATTTACAACTTTTCCTCGTTGTAAAACCATGTTTAGATAATAATTTTTTGAGCCACAAAACTTTAGTAATGCCTTTTGCAAACTTTAGGTTATCAAATTTCCTCCATCCTAAGTAAAATATATTGAAGTAGACTTTCTACTGTCCCCATCTCCTCCCAAGTCTGCATCAATAAAGTCATAAAGATCTAAATGACCATTTTGCTCTAAACATAACCCAACTAAGTGTTTTCTTTAAATAACTTATAAACAACTTTCAAGTGTTGACTTTGAGGATTGTGCATAAACCTACTCACAACTCCTACTGCATATCCAATATTTGGTTGGGTATGAGAAAGATATATCAACCTTCCCATCAACATTTGATATTGAGTGTTGTCTACCAGTTTTGCTCTTTCACTAATTTGTAGTCCATGGTTCATCATCATGGGTGTATTTATCATTTTGCAATCTATCATTCCAACTTCTGTCAAGAAATCAGAATAAACTTCCTTTGAGCAATATTTTCCCTTTTAACAATTTTATTTTTGCAAGGAAATGTCATCCCAACCTCTATTTTCAAGAAATCTTTAAGTCTTCCAAGATCCTTTATTTTGAATTATTGGAATAATTTTCCCTTTAACAATTTTATTTCTGTCTCTTCATTAGCATTATTAATCATATCATCAACATAAATAGTAAAATAATTGATTAATTCCCGTTTTTGTAAAGAACTAGGTATGATCGATATTACTGTGTTGATATCTTTGTGCCTCATATTCAAGATCATATCATCCCTTTAGTGCTTCTAGATAATATGTATCACTTTGTTTCAAGATTAAAAGTATTCTGTTCTATATCAATATATTATGTTTGTTTTAATATTTTCAAGTTCAATACTAAGATTATTATTAGAAGTACGTACCTCTTTTGTATCTTTTGTAGTTATGTTTTGATCCTTGGACACGATTTCGAGGAAGTGATTGATTAGACTGTCGAATGGGCGCAGTAGCTCGCCATTGTGTTTTTAGGATCAGGCTTCAGTATAGGATATGTTAGCCAATTTCGATCGTCCGAGATACTCTCCCCTTCACATTTAAGGTGGCGGGAAAATATTTATTTTTTTGTTTATGCTATCATTTTATTTTGTTTGTGCTTGTCTTGACTTATAGCTTGAACAATGATTTCATCGTCTCCTGCTTACCCTTTGAATCCTGTAAGAGAATATGGTCAACTCAATTATGTTAGCTTACGACTTTATGTGCTTAAGTAGCGTTTATCCAACTTTTATATTGTAATAATTTGAATTTCATGTTGTTTCAAGTGTTAAATATGTTTTAAAATTGATTTTGGAGCCTTTTATTAGAATTGTGCATCTCACATATGAAAGGCTTGTGCCTTCGCCTTGCGCCTTCATTCCGGTCATCTTCTTGCCATGAATTTGTTGATTTTCCAACTCTTCCTTTTGCGATAAGCCTATTATAATTCTCGAGGATTCGGATTCAGATGAGAGTTTTCTAGATCTCATGAGGCATTGGCGTGACATCTCCCTTCTAATGGTTGCATAAGCATCTTTTATGTTGGAAAAGGGTCTGAATTGAGTAAATTCCTTCTGTCTTTCCAAAGATTCATCAAGACTGGCTAAAAATTGGTTTAGTCGAACTTGTTGATTTAGGTGGTTATGAATTGTCTTAGCTTCTAGACATTGCATTGGGTTAGGCAATCTTTGATTAATTTCTTTCCTTACTGTAACGAGTTTGCTGAAATAAATCTCAATTGGTCTTTGTCTTGTTTTATTTTGATTTCTTTGACTGTTAGGTCAAAGATCCGCAAACCGTCTCTCCCTCTCTCCCACTGTTGAATATTGCCACTTTCTTTCCATAATTTTCTTATTATGGGATAATCGAGAAACTGTTTTACCGATACGGAATCTATGTTCTCAATTATCCAGAAGATTACAATGGAATCTTGCTGATCCCATTTCGTGTTTCATGATCTTCAATCAATGGCGGGAAGGCGATGATATGGTATAGCCTTCCTCGTCTACTAAGAATTTCCTTTGTTACATTTTTCAACCATGGTAATTGATTGATTAATGGATTCTGGTTTTTTTGACTTTATTTGTGATAACAGTAACTGTTCCATTGTAGAGATAAGAAATTTGTCCATTTTCGAGTAAATGATGAAACCTGAGTTTCTATCACCAAAAAATTTAACCAGTGCTCTAATAATGACAAGAATGAAGGAATGGACACATATTTATGTGTATAAACTGTATTTTTGCTGTTATCTCTTAAGATCTAGAATACAAATCTACTTATACAAGTGTATTTCTAACTAACTCCTATAACTTACGAGATGTAACTGATTTTTCTAAAAAATAGAAACAACTATCTTTAACAACTTTCCCTAAACAAAAGGAAATAATATAACTAACTTTCTAACATGGCACACCTCATGCTAAAATATTCTTAGCTGCTACAATAAATTTTGCATAGTTGCAATTCATATTTCAATTTTTCTCGGAAGATTAGATTTTGCTGTTTGCGTATCTTATAAAGTTCATGTTTCTATAGTGGACCTAGGTTTAGGAGGAAATACATCTGCTGATTATAACCTACGAGGATATCACTTATAAATGTTTGTATGCTCAAGGTATTGGTGTTGCACGATTGTTCAAGATCTAACTGTTCTTATAATTGAAATGCCGTGCAGGTGTGGTGGTGTTTCAAAGAGAGCTTAACTTTTCTGGTGGATGTGGTATTTGCAATATGCATAAACATATTTAGAATGAGGATAACTTTCTGTAATAGGTATCGTATCAATGATGCTGAATTTAAGGCTTATAAGGTTATTCTAGTAGTGTGATTGTGGTCTTTATTTGTTCCAGTAGTGAAGTCCAATGATAAGATTGTTTGAGCCACATGCATGCTAATAAATAAACACTTTTGAATTTGTATGTAAAGGGAGAGACTGGTGGATTCGCATTTAAGTAATGTTTTTTTGTCACTATTAGAGTCTTTAAAAAATGGTATGGCATGATTATATACTGATCACCTTTGTATAAATGTACCAAGCATAATTTTAGTGTTGGGAGGACATTTATTATTGATGCAATTGTAAAGTAGTTTGTGTCTTTCATTGTAAAAACTTTTTTTCAGTAGTTGTAGCAACAAGACAATATCTGATAATGCATGCTTTCACAGTGATGGTTTATACTACCTGTCCAACTATTCCTGGTTTGTTTTGCGACTCTGTGGTGCTTTACTTGTGCTTGTTTTTGTTTTCTATTTTGTAACTTAATACAGGAGAAAAAGCATTCTAGTTATCTTTTTAATATCTGTTGCGAGTTAGCCCCATAGACAGAATTGTGGACGTCGCCACTATTGTGGTAACGGTCGCAATGTCGCGAATACGGCACATCGCGGTGTTACAACTCGTTTACGGACAAATAAGAGTACTTTAACGCTTATAATATACCTTTAAGAGTCTAATATTCTTAATAAAAGATATTAGTAGCTAAGATGTTGAATAAAAATTTAAAGTGGCGGTGATTCCATGGTTTCAATTCACAGGTTACGTAACGAGGTTTTATGGTTCGTTAAACTCAGTATCCGTTATAAAGCGGCTGTTATGTAACGTAATAGCCTTTTTCTTATTTCATGGTTGCTGTTGTTGGTTTTGGGAGTCGGTTTGAGTGTGTATTCATGATCACTTTTGCCCTTATTTTAAAGGCTGTCTCTTTGTCTCTTGGTGTTTATCTGTCTCAGGATGGACAATCAATTGGAGAATCCTCTACTGTTCCATGATCTTGAGGAAGGGAACCTTGGAAATTCTGTAAGTATCCTCTATCACAATAACAAAAAAGATTCCATTATGCTCTATATAGTGTTTTATTATATAGAATGAGTTATTTTAGCTGATCCTTTCTGTTGTGATTTTCATGAATGTTACTAGCTGTTTGCCTATGGTTGGTCTGTTTCATGGTGCTTAACATGACGGAATATAATTTGAAGTTAAATAGCTGGTGTTTAACCAAATTAATGGGTTTTGGCACTTTTTAATACTTTCTTTTCTCATGTGCTGTGTTCAGATAACAGATTTCCAGGATTTTTCTATGCTTACTTAGCAAGTTTTCTGTTTCTTTGTCTTGTATAAGGAAACATTACGAACTATTTGGGCGCTTCTGACATTCAATAGCATCAAGTCAATAATGGATAAAGGAGCCACAAAGCAGCTTGACTTTGAGGATCTGCTTAATTTGCCGTTGGATATGGATCCTTCTTCCTGCCATGCTTTAGTGCTGACTAGTTGGCGAGCCCAGCAGTCGGGAAATTGCTCCAACCCATCATTCTTTAAGGCCATTTGTTCTGCATATGGTTGGTCGTATTTTCGCCTTGGCCTGCTAAAGGTGTTTTATGCACAAATCCCTCTGTTTCCATATGTACACTATAGTTTTAGGATTCCCATACATTTTTCTACTCTCCCTATCCCCCACAAGAAATTGCAACAGTAATGAAACCATCAATTAGGAATGGAAGAAGTACATGTTGCTTAATGTGCTGAAATTTGTTTATAGTACACCTTTATTAATCTATTGATTGTAGAGAATGCATTTGTGCTCTCAAGTCTCACCCCTTCAGGATTTTGTAGACTAGGAATGCTAATGAAACAATTATAAAACAATCTTTCAAGTCACTTTCCAAACTTCTATGTATCATGTTAGAATGATTACTAGGAGCTGACAGTTACAGTAGGTTGAAATGCATTTATTATCTTAATGTTATTTTTGGTAGTTATAATATTGACCATAAGCTCCTGCACACGTGATATGGAGTGGGCTAGTCAGGGATGACGAACCTTTCTTTGTTTAGCTACAAATGAATGCAACAAACTTTTTAAGTTAATGCATTGTGTTTGTATCAGGTGTTCAATGACTGCATGGGCTTTGCAGGACCGTTGCTTCTGAATAAGTTGATCCAGTTTCTTCAAAAAGGTTATGCAGTTGCTTGAAAGTTACTATTGTTTGCTATTCAATCTTATAAATAATACCATCTAAGAGGATTTCCTTCAAGCTTCATTTCTAAAGTTTAACTTGTCATAGTCACGGTCTAGCCGTCTAGTACGATGTGATGTCTCTTTTCCTTGTTTCTTCCTTTCTGCTATATGGACTATGGTATAAATAATTTTTGATGGGAGGTTATTGTTCAATGAAGGATATGATAATTCAGTTGTTTATAATCCATTGCATCCTGTTGGCCCATTTTAGTAATTTGAGCTGTTGCAAATGTAGTAAATATTTATCCTGATATGCTGGTAGGCTCTTTTACATTTTTTTTTAATTCTATTATTTTATTTTCTTGCGTATTGGATCTATTGGCTGTTGAAATCCTCCTAAGTCCTACCCTTTTCTGAACATCGCATGCAGAGAGTTCAAATGTAAAATTGTTTGTCAGCATAGGACATTATATATATACATTAAAATGAGTTAGTTATACCCGGAACAAATTTTTGTAGAATGAGGTTTCAAGCTTCAACTGTGTTATTTAAAAATTCTGAAAAATTTTCTTTAATGTTAATTCTTGTACTTTTCTCCTGGTATTTAGGTTCTGGAGGCATGGACGGCTTTCTTTTTGCAGTGTCTTTGGGCTTAACATCTGTCCTAAAGTAAATTCTATTCCATTTCGCAATTTTCCTATGGGTTTTCATCTTTCTAGAAATTATTTTTTATCATTAAGTTATTCCCTTTTATAATATGTCTCACTCTCTCCAGGTTAAGGAAATTCAATTTTTGTTTCCACCTTTATTCGGGCATTCGTCGTTATAATCAGTAGTTCTATATAATGGTCTTCAGATTATGAATTCCCGGTGTCTGCTTTCTTGTAGTGAGCTCAATGTTCCTTTAGGATATGTGATGGACATGAGACATATAAGATAAGGGTACCTTAAAAATAGTGTCAACCACGAATGATGCTCAATTGTCGTATAACTTCAGTAGTTCTGTAGTGCTGTCCATTCTGATGAGTTATAATCTTAAAATCTACAAAGAAAAGTGTAAAATGTCATAATCAGCTTCTTTGCCCTTATTTAATGGTTGTTATAATCTAATTTTTTCTTAATATTTTTTTTCGGTGCTAGGAGATATAAGCAAGCAGCAAAAAAACAATATGCTTAAGTAACCAGGAGACTTTGTCCTTTATTGCTCACTAGCTACCTTTTCACACAATTATTTTGATGTCTTTCGTATTGTGTGTAATGCCTTGTCTAGCTTTGCAGATCAGTTCTTGATACACAGTACACATATCACCTTTCTGTTTTGAAGTTAAAGCTTCGGGCGGGTATCATGACCACCATTTATCAAAAGGTGACAATCTGAAACTCAGTTATGTAACTTGAGATATTGTAAAATGAAGACATCATGGCATTATGTGACAGGGTATGTGATTTATATTCCGATTTCCAAGTGATTGCATCGGAGTGCTAGGAGAATTTTGAGAGTGAAGTTCTTATTTACCACTCAAGTAAATATGACCTTTGGAAAATTGAAGGCAAGGATTCATTGTGTTATCTTGGATGAGATCAATGTGCAAAGAGTGTTTTCTTAATCTTGTTAAAAGGTTTTTGTTGTAGAGGACTGAGAATTTTTTTTTCTCATTACTAATTAAAGTGAGAGAGGAATTGGCAGCCCTGCTTATATGTTGTTAAAATTTTGGTCTCTCTGGACAAAGAGTTATATAAGCCCTTGCAACTTTCTATGCTCCAACCTTGTGCCTTTTTGGTTGCATTCACATTATGCAGGGATGCCTGAGAGCCATAATGGAGGTGTGAGTCACTGAGGCCTGTACCCTTGACTACCTTATTTCTCATTAAATATTGATATATCTTGCAAATAGGGGCCATATGTCACCTTTTGAATCTGAATTTCACATAGAAAATGTGATTTGTTTTTGGGAGAACAGAATAGCAGCTAATAGGAGAACAGTTAAAGAGATATATTGCATATGATTGAAGGCATGACAATGAGGTCCCTTTGCCTATGTTATTTGCTTTATTTTGTCATATAAATGCTTGCGTTTTCATTATATTTTAGCATACACAATAATCTGATGTTATATTTTTTGTAGTTTCTATCTCAATCTTCTCTCAATTAAATAATGTGCACTTCAAAATGTACAAGTTTATTTCCACTAATGCAAACATGCTTTAGAAAAGGGCAAGTAAAGTATTCAAATTTTATTCTGCATTCAGAATGCAATTTGTATTTATACAATAATATATCTGCTTTACATTTGCGTTATGCAGTGCCTCTCCATCAGTCTAGTAGAGAAGGAAAAGTTCTCTGAAGGAGAAATCCAGACTTTTATGTCAGTGGATGCTGATCGAACTATTAACCTGTGCAACAGTTTCCATGATGTATGGAGGTAATAGTTGATACTTACTCCCTCTGTTCCGCAAAGAAGTTCCCACTTTTCATTTTTGGGTATTTCATTTGTTCTTCCCCACAAAAATCTTTTCCTTTATATCACAAATTTTGAACAAAATAACCTTACTCATCCTCGTTTTAATATTTTTAATAATGCTTATGGTCCCCACATATTTTCCACTAACTTCATTTTAACAACTTTATATTCCTTTTGGTACCCACAAGTTTCCCACTAACTTTATAAAAATGTTTTTTTATTAGTTGTAGTCCCCATATATTTTCTTCCAGTAACTTTCTTTTAGTATTTTTTTATTATTTATGGTCCCTACTTTTCCTCCATCAAATTTATTATTCAATAAAATAATATCTCCATTATCTAAAAGATTCTATTTTTCTTAATTCCCGTTCACATTTCTTATGTGAACTTCATTAAGGAATGGAGGGAGTAATTGTTTTGTACCTGGTGTCTATATTATACGTCAATATTATGCACTTGATGGCTTTGGTCACATGGATGCTATCCCTTAGTATGTTCAGCTTTTGAATTTTTAAAATTTGTATCAGATTTTGGAGCTTTGGCCCCTAGTCTTGGAACTTACTTTTGCAAACCAACAATCTACATAACATTCCCTTTATTTGTATTTTGTTTGTTTAAATGGTTAGATAGACTTCTCCCTGGTTTCTAATACGGTAGTAAAATATGCTCTATTTCAACATTCATTTTAAAAATAGAGTAGAGTGCAAGAGCACAATTACTACCTTTGTAAGGGGTTTTTCGGATAATATGGGCTTTAAGTGTCCAAGCTGATGTGTTGGTTAGATTTGCCCAAAGTTCATTCTGACAGTAGGCACTTGGCATGGGGCTTCCTTTTTAATTTCAGTAGATTTGAGAAGGCTAATGATGATAGAATTATAAGGTGTATTGAAGCTTTTAAGATACGATATAATGAAGAGGATGGCTTTAAGCCCTAGTATAGGAGGTTGATTTGGCATTGTCTCTCTATCCTTCGTTTCTCAAATTTCGGAAGTTATGTTTTTTTTTTTTTTTTTTTTTTTTTTTTTTTTTTTTTTTCCAATGGTGGCTGACTTTTTAAGTAGACTCAGCTTGGGAAAAAGAATTCATTTTTCCTTGAAGGGAGCAAATCAGGATCGTAATTGATTCTCTTTTTAGAGCTTCTGGACTCTTTTCCTGAATTTTCAGTAACTTTTGGGTTATCTATTTCTTCAAGTCTAGTGCAATAGGATTAGTGTTTGAGAGCATTGCCATCTTTTCCTAACCACTTCATACCCATTGTTTGCCCTTGCTTAAGTTGGTCAATCTGTAAGGAGGATATCTTTTCGTGGAGTGCTTTCTGAACCATGGTTGGTAGAAGTATTTCTAAGTATTTCAAAGTGGATATGTTAATGGAGATAATTTCAAAATCTACTCTTCTGTCCCATCCTATTTGTTTTTGGCATGGAGACTAAGAAATTGGGTATTGTGGGTTTAAGTAGTGGGGTATTTTAAAATAAGAGAAGGAATATCAAGAATAAAAGTGGTGGGCTCATATCTTAAACTTAAAGTGAGTGGGATGCAAGAGTTTCTTATTTTCTTACAAGTGTAAGCCTCTTGAATGCTTGTATTCCTATCTTTGTTCTTGAATCTCATCAATACAATAATGTAATAGATTGGATTTGAGACCTTTATAAAGGTTATGGAGCTTTATCCTGTATCGGTTGTATGGGCGACTAATGTGGAGTTTATAGAGTAAATGAGCTCTCTCACCTACTAGCCTTGTCTTTTGGGTGAGTTCTCTCGTTTATTCTATAACAATTGTATCAGAGCCTTCTAAGAGTGGTAGTCTATGGAGTGGTGGTCTGGGTTAAGCCAATTGTGACCAACGATGATCCAACTCGGAGTGATGGCCAACCATGACAAACGTGAACGTTGGAACTTATTGGGGTTCGAATGTAATGGAATGGATTTGAAGTCAATACAAGCTTTTCGAACATTATCCTACGTCAGTTGTATGAGACGCTAATGTGGTGTTTATAGAGTAAATAAGCTCTTTCATCTACTAGACTAGTCTTTGGGTGTTCTCTCGTTTGTTCAATAACAAATAACAATTACAATTCTACTTTCTATTTTGCAATGGATCATCAATGGAATATTCCTTATTGTGGTTTCTTTGCTAATTATTAATTTTCTTTTTAAAAAAGTTTGGCCTATTAAGAATTCTTTCTTTTTGCCTTTTGAAAAAGATAAATATCAAATTTTGCATCTTTGTGTACTTACAGTTTGCCTTTACAAATTGGGATTGCACTCTATCTTCTGTACACTCAAGTTAGCTTTGCTTTTGTAGCCGGCGTCACTATTACGATTTTCCTGATACCAGGTAACCATATTTCTTCAAAACTCGTTTTTCATTCAGTTTGGAGGTTTTTGGTAGTTTCACTCCACGTAGGTATTGGGTAATAGATTTTTTTATGAATCAAAATCATGCATATTCTTCTATATTAGTTGCACTTGCTTGTTACATTCAGTGCATTAGCTGCAAATATATAGTAGATTGGTAAGTTCAACCATAGAATAAAAAATCCCAATTATGTTACGTAACGCCCAATATGTAACCTGTATGAGAGTTGCCATAACGTTAAATCCAGTTATATAACGGTGCCACGTTCAAAACGTAGCGTTGACCGTTACACTGTTAAGTTTCATTAATATCCATTAACTTTAATTATTAAGATCTCTTAAATTATAATTAATTAACTAATTACTAATAATTTAGTTAATTATATACTAAAAGAACCTCAAACATTGCAATTAAAATGGCCATAGGTAATTGCATAATAATAATAGTAGTTCAACATCAAAATTGCAATTATAAGTTCAAAACTCCCCATATGTGAAATTTTTTCAAAAATCACACCATATAGGCTGCGATTCATGTTATTTCTCTTTTGTACCCAATTTCTGCGACATCGTGACCATTTCCGTAAACACATCCGCCACGACAGTTTTTTTTCATTAGTGCAACGCAGTTAATTTAGAGGGCTTAATGTAACCCTTCTGTAACTCTGAGTGTTTTAGGTGGGATTGTAGTCTTCATGCAGACTGTAGAATAACAAAGGACATGTTATGATTTAAGGAGGTTTCGGTTTTTACAGTGTAGCCATATGGACAAAGTTACAATTGCTTGCATAGGGTATAGCATACTTCAATAAGAATCCTTATCACAGCGACTTGCCGACTTAACAATTATTTTATGCTCTTCAGTCCTTAGTCATCATTCCTTTGTCCCACTTAATTTAACTACATTTTCAATTGTCATGTCCCATCTATTTTGCTATATTTCTAATTTTATATAAATTGCCGATGAGAACTCATTCTCTTTCTTCATTTTTATTCACAAACTCATACTATGTTCATCTCATCTACACACTTTTTTATTTGTCGATCTCCCATTTACTTCTAAAAAAATTTTAGAGAAGTAAAAGAAACCACGTATAGCTAAGTTTTTGGTACAATAAAGGCCCGTTTGGTTAGTGGTACTAAATGGTGGTAATGGGAATGATTTATAGTGTAAAATTTAATCAAAATTTTCATGTCATTCCCATGGTAATGAAACTAATGAAACTTTGATCACATAAAAGTTCTTTTGTTCACAAATTTCCATTACCACCTAATACCACCTCTCCCATTGGTAATGCATTGGAATGAATTTTATGAACAAAATGAGATGATTGAAGGTTGTCAAGCATGGCCATCAAGGAAGCAAAGAGATTTTTCAACCAAAATTACACTAGCTTTTCATTCCCATTACCGCGGTTTATTACCATCTACCAAACGGGCCGTAAAAGTATTCTTTCATTGCAATTTGTCTTTAGCACTTGTCATTCTTGCTTTTATACATACAAAGTTATGAATTTTGTAATGTTCCTCTCTTTAAACATGCTATCTTGCCCACAGAAAAATCGCGGATGTCATCGCAATTACTGTTACGACCACGATGTCTTGGACGTGGAATCTTGCGGTGTCACGACTCGTTTTGCAAACCTCGCAATGTGAAATGTTAACTTGATAATTATCCGTTTTTCACAATAATTCAAGTTGTCAAGAACATATATTTCTATTAAAGCTTTATAATAGACCATTCAAAATTATTACATATTAAGAAAATTATGATGGCTAATATGTTATAATAAAGCCTTGTAATGGTCGTTATTTCATGATTTGAATTTTAGGTAACGTAACGGAGTTTTGCATCACGTAAGCACAAGATAGCGGCCGTTATGTAACGTAACGGCCTCAACTTTATTCCATGATATTGCCTTTTTTAGTTTGTGGTTATAGTTTCAACAAGATTAAATACATGATAAGCATGCAGGCTTACAACTGTTTTCATGGAAATTTTGGATGACTATAAGGTGAAAATATGTTTCTTTATTGGAGACTTACCTTGACAGTTTAACCCCGTTGTAACTTTTCTTCTGTTTTATGCATTTTTGGGGATCTAACTATCAAGTAAGCAGTGGTACATTTACTAATGCCTTATCATATGTTGCAGTTGGTCCTTGTTTGTTATTATTTAACCGCGTGTCTTAATTTAATGGAATGTTCTTGGCACAGTTATAATCTCATCGAGAAGACATTGTGCTATAGGCAGTAGAAAATGTGAACTAGCATGAATCAAAGTCTTCATTTGTAAGGACTAGGTCATTGATGTTTAATCGTTGAAATTGCCATCTTGAGTTGTATTTTGCCTTTCTTTGCAGTTAATAAATGGATTGCCAAATTGATAGCTAATGCCACTGAAAAAATGATGAAGCAAAAAGATGAGAGGTAAGTTAGTTGAGTTTCTATTGTTTTTCATATTATGGTTGTTTTTTTGTCACAGATTGTATGTAGGATAAATAATATATCAGTTTCCTTTTATATTTAGTGTGATTGTATCAGTATCCTGTGACTGACTTAATATTGTCAAATATATGGTGAGATTTTTTTGTGTATTCTTACTATACGTCAGCAGAAAGAGCAAAGCTTTCTGATTCATGGCATAAGGAGTCTCATGTCAAAGTCACTTGTTGGTTTTGATATGCTTGATTCTCTTCCGCGCAGGATTAGGAGGACAAGTGAACTTCTAACTTATATTCGCACTATAAAAATGTATTGTTGGGAAATTCTCTTCACTAACTTGGTGATGGAGACAAGACGTTCGGAAGTTGCAAACTTATCTGTATGTATAAGTAAACTGTTGAATTACAGAATAAATTCTTGTCCATGTTGGTAATTGTTCTGTTGTTGTTCGCATGACTCAGACGCGGAAGTATCTTGATGCTTGGTGCGTATTCTTCTGGGCTACAACTCCTACTCTTTTCTCATTGTGTACTTTTGGACTTTACGCTTTATTGGGGCATCAACTTGATGCTGCTACGGTATGATTTGTGGTTTGCTTGTGGCCGGGTCTTTTCCCTTGTCTTTTCATTTATTTGCTCAGAAGATCAACTGAATCACATGGTTTTGTTAGAAATTAATTCAATTATCCTTTCTTTTTTATCTGAAGAAGAGACTAACTAAAATCTGCTTAGTTATCATAGACGACTCAGACCTAATCTCATTTTAGCATTTGAAATTGGTATCTGTTTGTACTTTGTACTTTGTAGTTCTTTGGTTATGACTTATAAAGGACTAAAATAAATTGCTCACAAATCTTGTGTGCTTCTTATTAATATGATGCATTTAATGGTTTTTGTAAACAAACGTAAATAAAAAATGGCCTCTCTATTATTGCAAGGGTGAGGATGCATATATGCGACTCACCTTGCTCCATATGGACAGGGGCCATTTAGCATGGTGTCAAAACTCGGCCGAGTTGACACGATTTTTCAAGACACCGTTCCGAGAATTCGCGATTTTTAACGGTGGGTAGAAGAACGGCGCATCAACACGGTTATCGGCCGTCATGACCGTTCCAAACCGGATCTAAACACTTTTCACGGGCGAGTTTGACCGTTCCACACCAATTGACAAGATAAATTACAAAATTAAAATTAAAAAACTGCAACAAAAACTTAAATAACAATTTAAAAGCTGAAATATTGAAATAAACTATAAAATTCGTCCATGGAAGCTGGATTCAGTCTTGATTTAGAAGAAATAGAAAGTTTTAGTGAATGCATGACAGTGAAAAGAGCTTTGAAAAAATGAAAGAATGATGAAGATGCACTGTAAGTTTAAAAGGGATTGTACTTTATTTTTTATTAAAATAATTATTAATATGGTGTGTCAAGTACCCATTGGTTGTGACTTGTGAGGGTAGGTGGCAGAGTTTTTGACACTATTAGGACTTTAGGAGTACTTTTACTACTTACATGTCAAAACACTTTTACTTAATTTAATTATTTTAATATTCTATAAAAAGTAAAAGTAAATTTCACCTTTATACATATAGTAGTTCACCTTGTAACGTTATATAGTTTTAATAGTTTTTTGATATTAAATCATATTTATATATATAAAACATTTATCCTTTATAAATATAACTATCGCGACCTATTCCGCGATAACCGAATTTGATCCGTTCCCGTTACACGCGACCGCGACTGTGAGCGCGACCCCAACCGCGTTTTTTCACCATGCCACTTAGTGGCATTGTAGCTATGTAATTGTGTCTGGAGTACGTTGTAAAAGAACTGCAGCTTATTCACTGTGAATGTGGGAATTTGTCAACTAATCAAGGTTGTACTAGAGTGAAGTTGGTCAACTAGTGTGGTCGCTTAAAGTGTTTCCTAATTTTGAGTAAACAATTCATGTCTTCAGGTGTAACGTGTGTCTTGGTTATCCTTCTTCAGGTTTTCACTTGTGTGGCTCTGTTCAATAATTTGATTTCTCCTTTGAATTCATTTCCCTGGGTGATCAATGGACTGGTTGATGTAAGTTTTTGTTTCGGTCACTAAAATGTTGCATGCAAAGATTTTACTAATAAGCGACTGATGATTCTCAACACGTTATTTTAGGCCATTATATCTACAGGGAGGTTGAGCAGGTTTCTTGCTTGCCCTGAATATATTCCCAACCGAGGAAAGGAATCTCTTTTGGTTCCAACTGGTTTGAGTGTCCAGATTGATGACACTTTAGAAGATAATGCTATCACCTTTCATGATGCGTTATTTTCATGGTCAAATGGAAGTGATGGTAAAGACAGTTTCAGTCTGGATATAATGAATCTTTGTCTTCCAAAAGGTTCTTTTGTAGTGGTCATTGGAGAGGTAATTGCACACATGCGATGTAATGGTTGTTCACTTTTCTCCAGTCTTTTGCATTACTTTCCATAACTGGAAAAGTATAGTTATTTTTTTAGATGGAGGGCCACTATTTAAATGAGTCAACTTATCTTACAAACACTATGTCCAAAGGCTTCTAAGTGTGAAATCAAACTAATTTTGGCTCAGTTGATTATAATTTAGGCCTTCTCCAAGCCAGAGTGGACATTGAGCTCAGATGATTGCTTTAGCTTGAGATACTTAATTACTAGGCCTTACTTATTTGAGTAATGCTTTTTCAAGCTCCTGGAAGTTATTGAATGTTTGGATTTTCTGGAAAGTGTCTTGAGTAGCTTGTAAGCTCTATATTTACCTTTTCTAATCTCATATTGCAGGTTGGCTCGGGTAAATCATCCCTATTAAATTCAGTGCTGGGAGAGATGAATATCATTAATGGATGGGTCCTTAAAAATGGTTCTACTGCCTATGTGCCACAGGTTATGCATAATCATCAAATTTTTTAACATCTGTGGTACTACACGTGTCTTTGGCTGTCTCTGATGAAGCTTAATCTGAGAACTTTAATATGAATTGCAGGTGCCTTGGATTCTTTCTGATACTCTTCGAGAGAACATACTCCTAGGAAAGGAACATATTCTAGATAGGTAAAACAAAATTACTATCTAATTTTCTGGGAGTTTCATCCTCCACCTATCCTCTCCTACTCATTGTTTGATCACCTGGAAAAGCGGAATAATTGTCAAATTTCTCTTCATATGTTGATGTTCTTTCTCCATAAAAATCTCAACTTTAGTCTGCTCTTGCCAAATAATTTTTCAATGGTATTTTTTGTTGGTAGATATGTAGATGTGCTTCGAGCTTGTGCCCTTGATGTTGATATTTCAGTTATGTCGGGTGGTGATATGGTTTACTTGGGAGACAAGGGATCTAACTTATCTGGTGGACAGAGGGTTCGTGTTGCTTTGGCAAGGTGTATATTTTACTCACTCAGCACTTGTACTGCAGTTATATTAAATGTCCAAGTTGGGCATCGTCCCTAGGCCTAGTTTTTCTCTCATAAAGCTCCTATACTTGGCAGGGCCATCTATCATATGCCAGATATATTGTTGCTTGATGATGTCTTAAGTGCTGTTGATGCCCAAGTTGCTCGGTGTATAGTAGATAATGTCATCCATGGTCCTCTTATGAGCCAAAAGACACGTGTTCTTTGTACCCATAATATTCAGGTCATCCATTCTGCTTTCTATTCATGTTTTTTTTGTTATCCTAATTGTTAGTTGCGTCTATTTCATGTTGAAACAACTGTTGGTGACCGTTAGGGATGGTCATGGGTCCAGGACCCTGTTGGACCCGCTCCAGACCCGCCCCTTTTTTAAGGGTCTGGGTCTTATTTTTTGAGACCCATCGGATCCGGGTCGGATCTGGATCTAAAAAATAATTGGCGGATCTGGGTCCGGGTCCAATATCTGGACCCTGGACCCGCCTCTCGGACCCTTATAAATATTAAATTGTCTATTTTTATTTGTCTTTTACATATGAATTTTGCCTTCAACACTTTTTTCTTTTTATATAATCATAATATATATGAATAATATATATGTTACTTGCTAAATGCTAACTCAATTACCCTTATTTTATGGACTCGAACTAGTGTTTATAATAGAATTTAAGCGTATATGGGTAACGCTATGCGAGTTTAGATGTTAAATTAGTATTAAATATTTGTAAAATACGATAATAACTCTCTTACAAATATACGAAAAACATAATGACTTACAAATGTTTCAAATTTGACAAATCCAAGAGACTTTTTTTAGACCCACTAAGGACCCATTAAGGACCTTAGACCCATCAGATTCGAAGGGTCTGGGTCCGGGTCTGAAAATTTTGGACCCTTAGGGTCTGGATCTCAAAAAATTAAAAGGGTCCGGGTCCGGTGGGACCCGCTCCAGACCCGCCCCATGACCATCCCTAGTGACCGTATAAATCACCCGTTAGTTGAAATTTTCAAGTGTTGCTAAATCTCTTTCTTTTTGTTGATTGTGAAGTATCTGGTACCATGGAATAAAAAATGAGGCCATTCCACGATAACAGCAATATAACAGATAGCGTAATGTTTCACGGAAGACGGAACCCTGTTACTTATCGTAAAAGGGCGGGTGGAGGGGGAGCATCTGTGGGCCATGGACAACACTATAATAAAAAAAACTAGTAGACGTAGTAAAGGTCTGGAGATGATGTTAGATGATTCGGTAAATCATTCACTATGTTAGAGACCTGGGTTAAATACTCTAAGCTTCGTATTCCCTTTTTATTTTTAAATGTGTATTGGCATAATAACAACACATATTAGAAGCCTTTGTAACACCTCGGCCCAACGGACCACCGGTGACTACTCATGGAGACTATAGACTAGCCCCATTGACCAACACAAGTTTTTCCAGCGCACTATGGCCTCACTTGTGCGCACCCAGGAAAACTTCCCAGGAGGTCACCCATTCTAAGATTGCTCCCCTCCAAGCACGCTTAACTGTGGAGTTATTAGCAAATGGGCTCCCTAGAAAAGAAGATGCACTTTGTTGATATGAGTAGTCTATCAATCCCCTTTTCAAGCTAAATCTGGGTATCACATTATAGCTTCCTCTTCAATTTACTCATTCAAAGTCTCAACTTTATTTTGTTCCCTATTATTAGTATGTTGGAATCATTCAACATTCCATAACTCACAAGTTGAACTTCAAAAAGCATCATTTAAAAAAAAAACACCAGAAGTTTTGTTCGCCCTCGGTTAATTTAATGACACCTTTTTTGTTTTTGAATTGAAGCAATTGAAGTGGCATTTTGAACCACTATGAGACATCTTTCTTGATGTATTCTTTGTTTTTTTATAGTTTTGTTGTGGCTTTGTGCTCAATGTATTCAGAGGGTTTTTATTTATAAAATTTTATAGGGTTAGATTATTATTAACTAATATGATTGTAATGTGGAAATGGACTATAGTTGAGAAGAAGGTAGGGAAGGGGAACGAGTTGTAGTTACAGTGGGGAAAATGGTTGCGTAAGGGGCAGGGTATGGGAGGGTTTTTCAACATCACTTGTTTCATCCTAGATCCGCTATTGGTATCACGTGATTTGAAATCATAATATAACATCTATTATAAGAAGTAATTCTAATTGATTAGCTGTTGCGTTCTTTTTTCAAAATATATATTAGGTTCTAAAATGTCTGTTTAATTATATGTTCTAGAATATTTGAATTTCTATGATAAAATGGTTTTTCTTCATGTTAAAAATTTGGATTGGGATGTCCAAGAAATGAGTCTTACAATTGCAATGACTTCCTCAACTTTTTTCTATGGCTGGTACTCAATTATTTTTATTCCAGTCTAGTGGACATCATATGTAGAAATTACGCCTGTGGTCATAATTGCTTTGCAACTTTAAGGTCACAATGAAATTTAACATGGTTTACTCCTTGTAATTGAACGTGAGTGTAAAATTTTCTTCTATGTGAATATAAGAGCATCTTGAAGCTGATGTGGATGAGTAGTAATGTTAAAAATTCTATTATTTTGTGTCTCAAAATCTTCTAGACTTATGGTTATAGAAGTTCATAGTCTTAGAATCTCTGTTAGAAAGGACTTTGACTTGTTTCCTTCTACTTTATTTGTTGTAAAAAAAAGATGCCATGGTATGTTTTCTAATTAAGACTGGACAATAGCTCTTGCACTATTAAGTTGAAATTTTGTAAACATATTACTAAACACAAGATCTTATCAAAATGACGTTGATGTATATAATCTTGACTATCACTATCACATAAACATCTCCATGTACTTCTTACTCCTTACACCTCATTCCCCTCCACTCTAAAAAGAAAATAGATTGGTGACACGAGATGCATGCTGATAAATGATGTGTTATTGGTTCAATTTGAGATGTATCTTTTTATTTTGGGTGGGATTCTTGTATGAATGGAGGGAGGTGATTTTGATGGAGCTGAAGAATCAAAATTTTTTTTCCGTTTAGATTATAATGATCTACTTGGAAACTAATTCATTTTCTGAAGTAGTGGATGTTGTTTGCGATCAAATTAGGAGAATTGTAGCATTAGGGGCCTTGAGGTTATCTCATGTTGGTGGAGAAAAAAAAGGAGAGATATGTCTTAAAAATTTTGCGACTTTAATATTTCCAAGTAGAAGAAATAATAGACTTTGCCAATTTTGCCATAAGACTTGGTGACATAGTGCAAAGATGGTAGTTTTGTTCTCGGTTGCGATAACAAACACAATGATGCGGTAACAAGGGTGAAGTGGTTGTCATATCGCCAAATATTGGCCTAAATCATGAAATTTTGCTTGAAACAACCTAACCCGATTACTTACACCTTTATGATACAAATAATATCAGTTCAGTAAATTTAAAACCTTTATGACGCACAATACGATGCGTCCTTTTTGTGCACTATGCTTGATGATTTAATCAAAATTTATTTGTATTTCTTGGGCAATATCTTACATTTGATTTTTATTAATCTGGAAAAGGCGTATGCCAAAGTATCAAAGGAAGTACTATGGTGAGATTTTCATTAACAAAAATGCCATGCAAGTATGTTGGTATAATCTGTAAGACATGTATTAGGAAGTACTAACCAATGCTAGTTTATGCAAAGCAGAGATTGTATTTATCCCATTCCTTTAATGTTGGTAGTCATGTTTGCAACAACTCTTGATAAGATAACAAGGTCTTTTGATGGAGAAGTTTATGGTGCATGTTGTTTGCTAATGACATTGAATCGGTGGATGAAACCACAAATGAAGTCAATACTAAGCTAGAAATATGCAAACATATGTTAGAAATAAAAGAATTTAAACTAAGTCTAAACAAGATTGAGTAAATGAAATGTCATTTTGCGAAGAGGATCATAATAGAGGTACCTTGAATCAGGAACGAAGATATGATTCAAGATTGAAAGTATAGAATTAAGATCAAATGGAGAGTTACAACTTGCAACGTGAATAATTTGCGACTGAATTGTGCCACTTAATTGAAGGGAAATTTCCGCCGAAAAGTTCCCTTAAACCAACAATATATTGTGGGTCAAAGTATCGACTTTTAGATGATATATAATTGTGGGAAGATTTGTAGTTGATAACATATACTAAGATGGATATTTTGATATACCCTAAAGGATATAATTCAAATTAAAGGTATAAGAATGAGTCGTGGAGTCATAATTAAGAGATATCCATTTATATTGGTTTAGTCCTGTGCAAATAAGAACAAAAATGCACTGATTACAGAAGTAATGATGCAATTTTGAGTAGTTTAGACGAGGAAGAGGATTGAAAAATGGCATGATGAATTGGAAAACGAGCATATGCCAATGGATAGAAATAAATAGAAGATGATAATATATATTGATAACGTTGGAATTGATTTTTTTTGTTGACTGTGTCATACTATATGAGACTATTGTGAATTATAGTCGTATTGTCCTTAACTTGGCTAAAAATTCTACCAATTGTAGGCTTTTCCCACCTAACTTAGTATAAATGTATAAGCCCCTTACAAATTGTATAATGTTCTGCTATGTAGATTGTGTGAGGTGTATTTCTGTGTTGTCATCTGAAATTTAAGCTTTCATTTTTTGTGCAAAACCGCAAATAATTTAGTGCCAACCATATAATTGATGCCATATTCTTATGTAACAAACTAACAATTTTGTCTTGAATATATATTTGCCTCAGGCCATATTATCAGCAGATATAGTGGTGCTTATGAATAAAGGCTGTGTAAAGTTGGTAGGAAGCCCAGCTGATTTATCATCTTGCTCGGAATATTCTGCACATACAGCACTGAGTCCATTGCTGGTTCTTAATCAAGTAAAAAGTTTAGAGTCTTGTCTTGAAACCAAAAGTAGCTCGTGCCAGGAGAAAGAATGTATTCAAATATTTGAAGAGACGGAGGAGACTATTGACCTTGAGGAAAGGAAAGAGGGCAAAGTTGAGTTGTCTGTATACAGGTCTGAAGATTTGTTCAATTTGCTTTTTGTCATATGCTCTTTGTTTTCTGAAGAAACTTACTGACATGTATAATGCTTTGCACCTTGACCCCTTGTTTTAACCTAGTTGACCAAATGTTGATAGCTTTTTTGGGCTAAAATTTTGTGCAGAGAATATGCTGTTTTTTCTGGCTGGTTTCTCACTTCTCTGATTCTGATCTCTGCTGTTCTGATGCAAACTTCACGTAATGGGAATGATCTCTCGTTATCATATTGGGTTGATACAACAAGTGGAAGTGACAAAATGCATTATTCGTTAACCTTTTATTTGGTAATTGCTGCTTTCAACTATGCTTCTAAATTATGATTATGAAACTACCTTTTTTCTCACACTTTTGGCCTGCTCTATCTTCTATATCATGAAACTGGCTTTCTTTTTTCTGCAAAGTGATGATTTATGGAGTTATAACTATATACTAGCTGTCCTTTCCTGCTTATGAGCCACTAGGCAAGGCTCCGCCTTAGTAGATGTTTTAGTTGACCTTTATCTTTGTAGTTGACTTATATCAATGATGCTGAGCTAAAAAATTTGACATGTTACCACTTAGTTTGACCTTTAGGGTGTGCGAGGAAGGGTTGAATAGTGTGACATATGCCCAATTGTTAAGAGAATTAACCAATATGGATTCTAGATTATGTAGGAGGATTCTTGTTTTGAGTTGAGAGACGGTCTCTCAGAAGAGTAGCTGATAATTAAAACCTTATGCGTGATTTAATTTTTCCTACTAGAATATCTTGATGATAGTATTTATGAACTGCATTGTCTATTCTGCAGGCTATACTGAGCGTTTTTTGCTTATTGAACTCTGTCTTGACTCTAGTGAGAGCTTTTTCGTTCGCATTTGGTGGTTTACGAGCAGCAATGCGGATCCATGATTCACTGCTTTCTAAGCTTGTCCATTCACCCGTGCTTTTCTTTGATCGAACACCACGGGGAAGGATTATTAATAGGTCTTGATTTGATACTTGTTTTGAAGTATTGTTATTTTTATACCTATACCCTTATATACTTTCTTTTGCAGGTTGTCTTCAGATCTTTATACAATAGACGATTCTCTTCCATTCATCCTAAACATTCTCCTTGCAAATTTTGTCGGGGTCTTGGGGGTTGCTATAGTCTTGTCATATGTGCAGGTGACTTAAAGTTGTGTTATGCAACATATTGGAATGTCAAATTGTTTTCCTTAGTATGGTCAATGGTGAAATTCAACTTTACTCACAGACTAAATATTTCTACTTGTACAGATTGTTATACTGCTTCTTCTGTTGCCCTTTTGGTATATCTACAAGAAGTTGCAGGTACTTTCATGGTCCATGGTCTTAACTTTTATATTTAAAAGAAGTTCTATCAACACTGCCTTATTCCCGTGTAAATAAAGTGTGGCGTTGATTTGTGAATTGCGATTCTGTATGGAATGTAAGTCTGTTTGGATCTAAATTTTAAGCATTATTAATGCATCACACAACCTTGTTTTATTACAACAGTAGTATTACATAGAGGTGTTCATTCGGGTCATCGGGTAGATTTCGGGTCAGGTGTAATATCCGAGATATTTTTAAAAAAACTAATTAAAAAAAAAACCCTTATTAAAATTTGGCCTAATTATGGGGGTGTTACATCAGGTGTTTCGGGTTGGTTTAAATTCGGGTTTTGTGTTCACATTGGTATTTACATAATTGTAGATCCATTTTTAAGTCGGGTCAAATCGGGTTCGGTTATAAAGTCGGGTCATCTGGTCTATTTTGAACACCTCTAGTATTACATTACCCCCATGCCATTTACAAGGTTTCCACCTCGGTGGGGCAAGGAGGTCAGATTTATAATATTTTACCCTTGTAAAAAAAATAAGGTTATTCTCTTGACCCATGGTTGCATAAGTTTAACTTAAATCAGAAGTGCACCTGATATAATGAGTCATTCTACTCTTGTCCATACTCCAAAATCAAAGAGCTGTAAATCTTCAATCCTTTCAAAATGGATATTGATATCCCTCTTTTGACGATGTTGGAATTTATTGAGGTTGTGAATCCGAAAGATGATTATCATTCAGTTTCTTCTTCATGTTCATGCAAATTAGATATTGCATACTTTGCACTATCATGCTGGACATGATCATTAATTGTTATATACTGCACAATCATTTTCTTTTAATATTGTATTACTATGCCAGTTTGTAAAACCTTTTTCTAAACACGGCAAGTTCTCATCAAGTACCATGTTGTGTTTTCTTCTCAGTCCTGCATACTGGCATCAATGATTACATTATCCAGAGTGTGGGAAAGTGTTTTAAGTAATGAACATATTAAAAGAACTTATCAACACCTGGAATAAAGTATATTACTACATTGCAAGGCTTTGTTGTCTGTATGCAAATGTGGTGTCATGCCTGCAACACAGAGCAATGATCATTGTAGTCTTTGTAGTTGGTTAAGCAAATATCTCTTTTGTGAAATGCTATTTAAAATCCTCAAAGCACTTTATTGTACCAATGCTGCTTGATCAGTTGGGATACTTTAGCAGTGGACAGCTGTTTCCGCAGTATACTTGTTCGTTGTTAGTATTTTCTACTGTTAACGTTGAGCCAGCACTTAGATGCATTCTTTATTTTCACGACTGTATATGATACCTGTTTTTTCAGTTTTATTACAGATCAACGTCACGTGAGTTGCGCAGGCTAGATAGTGTTTCTCGTTCTCCAATATATACATCATTCACAGAGACAATGGATGGATCATGTACAATACGAGCATTCAAGTCCGAGGTAACTGTTGTAATAGTATGTGTTGTGTCGGAATGTACTCATGTTGAAATGATCTGGTACAGTATTTTTTTCATATCGAAACTATAGTCTATAATGATGGAATTCTGCCAAGAATTTCGATTCCATAATTTGTGCAAAACATGTACCTCTACCTAAATATTCTGTGTAACTTCATTAAATCAATTTCTCTCTATAGAGAGTAATCCTCAAGTGTTGTCTTGGTGACTCATTTGGTGGACTAGTTCACTATGCTTACGTGTTTTTTTGTTTTGGCCTCTGTCGTCTTTTTTGATGAATTTGCACTAATAGGCTGCTGATTTGAGTCTCAAGAATGTGAAAAGCAACTAAAGTAGGTGTGAGTGAAAATTGAAATTTGGACCCATTAAATACAAACATGTGTCGCATTATTTTATTTGACTAAAATATTATTCAATACATATTTAAAAGCATTACGAGAAGAAAAGCACAACTGATTATCAAAGACTAAAAAGACAAAAGGCTATCTTGGGACTAGGTGAATATTAATTAAAGTGATTATTCGAGAAGCAAGTGCATTGCTTGATATTTTAGTTTTTACCAGAGTACTTTTTTTCAATAAAAATTGTACGCCCGACAAAATTTGTGGCCTGAGCAGTTGCTCAATGAAATACTTGATTAGCTGGGTGACTGGGTCTGGATTGGAGTATCTAGTGGAGTCTGCAGACTGTGAGCAAAGACATACTTTAATAAAAGTATATAATGGGAGGATCAAAGAGATAAGCAGATAAGCTGTCTTCTACCTGTGTGTAGCATTAGTCCTGGGAAAAAAGCATAATGTGTACTGATCGAATCCTTCTCCACCGTTTTCTGCAAAATGTTTTGATTTGTCGTTGTTGAGTATTTACGATTTTAGTCATACTCAAGCTCTGTGTGTACTTGCCTAGTAAAACTGTTGAGAATGACTCTCGCTGAAGTGTTTTTTTGCTTTTTACTATCAAAACCATGTTGCTATGTTTGCAGGATTTCTTCTTCATGAAATTCACCAGTTATGTAGCCATGTATCAGAAAACCTCATATACTGAAATAACAGCTAGTTTGTGGCTTTCCCTGCGACTCCAGGTTTTCTCGGCGCTCCTTATGCAATTCTATATGTTCTAGTAGTCTGTTTTACCTTGCTCTCTCTCTCTCTCTCTCTCTCTCTCTCTCTCTCTCTCTCTCTCTCTCTCTCTCTCCCTCTCTCTGTGGAGCTACTTGAAAGTGTATTCGTCTCTCCTTTGAAATTGAATGAGGCTGATTAAAATTTTTCATGCTGTTTAACCTTGTAACAAAGGATTAAATTTGGGGACCAAAGGACAGACGTATCCATTTTAGTTTTCTTATCCATTTCTTTTGTTGACCAACTCTTCTTATTTTAGTTGTTGGCAGCTTTTCTCATCTCATTTATAGCGCTCATGGCTATAATTGGTACCTTTGGTGAATTTCCTGTTGGTCTGGGCACACCTGGACTGGTAAGTATTTGTAGACCAGGGGACATCATTCTGTAAGTTATACAGCTGACAGGGTAGTCTAAAATCTTCTTTCCACTAACAGGTTGGCTTGGCGTTATCTTATGCTGCCCCAATTGTTTCTTTACTGGGAAGCTTTTTATCTAGCTTCACTGAGACTGAGAAGGAAATGGTTTCTGTTGAAAGAGTTCTACAGGTTAGATGTTGTAATGAATATTAGGGGGTACCACCAAATTTAAGCTGCTTACTTATCTCATTTCAGATTATAAGGCATTTTACCACTTAAAGAAAATTTAGAATGAAGTAACATAGGAGAATCGAGTCTTGGCTTAATTGGAGCAAATACCTCTTTCCCTAAGTTACTCATAGTTTTAGTTTTAGTTAATAAACAAAATAATTAACAAATAACTAATAAACTAATTAATTATACACTCAAAGAAATCAAATATTGCAATTATAATAACTAGTTGCATATTATTGCATAATAATAGTAGTTCAACAACAAAAATGCAATTATAAGTTCAAAATCCCTTATGTGATTTTTTTTACAAAAATCACGCCGCATCGGCCGCGATTCGCATTATTTCTCCGTTATAGCCGTTTTCCGCGACATCGCGACCATTTCCGCAAACGCATCCGCGACCGCGATTTTTTTCCATGATATGAAGTAATCTGGAATATTATTTTGATGTTAATATCTACTTGTAACGTTCCTTTGAATTGATATTGATTTTTTTGATTCTTTATATACACTTCCTTTGATATTTTATGAAACAATTTTTTGTTAAAATTTTGAAAAAATACGTATGCTTAAATGCTTTATTTTTTTTGAAACATGTGGAGTAAGATTTAAATACCAAAATCTGGATCTTTCATATAATTCTGAACCATGCTGTAGTTTTTCTTAATATTTCTATTTGTTTTCAAAGTACATGGACATTCCTCAAGAAGATACCTGTGGAACTCTAGCCATACCCAAAGATTGGCCTTCTCAAGGACATATTGAATTTCAAAATGTGGTTCTCAGATATTTACCTTCACTTCCTCCAGCATTGTGCAACATATCTTTTACCATTACAGGAGGGTCTCAGGTAAACATGTCTTTTCTCTTAACATTTGGTTGGAGGCTTAGAGCCTATTGTCCATACAGTTAGTTATTTGGATTACGTATGCTTTCTAGTGGACAAGTTTGTGACCATTATGTAGGTTGGAATCATCGGAAGAACTGGTGCTGGAAAATCTAGTATTTTGAATGCCCTTTTCCGTCTGAGCCCAATATGTGAAGGTTGCATAGTTGTTGATGGTGTTAATATAATTCTCGTTTCTGTAAGAGATCTTCGCTCAAGATTTGCTGTTGTTCCTCAAAGTCCTTTCTTATTTCAAGGATCGGTGAGGTAATGTTTGAATGTAACTTCTAATGATGTTTATATCTACTCTCTTTTTTACACTGGCCACTTTGCTTTTCATTTTTCCTCATATTTGGTTTTGGAAGTCATAATGCAATGTATTACACATTTGTATGTCGAAATTGTCGAAGTTTCATTGTTGTGGTCAAATGATTCTATTTTTCTTATTCAAATGGAATTTTAATGCCATGGTACTTCTTCAAGGAACTAAAGTTTATCATTGTTGATGTTGCATATATAGAGAAAATTTAGATCCTTTCCAGGTGCATAATGATGTGAAGCTCTGGGAAGTTCTGGAGAAATGCCACCTGAAGGAAGAGATTGAAGCATTGGGCGGGCTGGATATTCAAATAAAGGATTCTGAAGCTTCATTCTCTGTTGGCCAACGACAACTGCTTTGCCTTGCAAGAGCATTTTTGAAGTCTTCAAAGGTTTGCTTTGTTGAGTTGACTTACTGCGTAGTTCGAAGTATAGTTAAACTACTAATATGAATATCTATTATGATCATACAAGCTAGCGTTGATGCTCTTTACTTCTTTGTCATGTCATCCTGGAGTTTTATCCCAAGTTAATTAGTGGGAGATTGAACACACCTATCAAGGTGACATTGTGGGGTTTTGATGTTTCAGGTGTTGTGCTTAGATGAATGCACAGCTAATATTGATATTCCAACAGCTTCAATACTACAAGACGTCATATCCAGTGAATGCCAAGGACTGACTGTTATCACTATTGCTCACCGCATTTCAACTGTGCTGAACATGGATAATATTTTAGTTCTTGAAAAAGGAAGTCTGGTATGTTCATATTCTCTCCGATATTTTGAAACACATGTTTTAGTTGATTCCCCAACCTAGCTATGTTGTATATATGTCGTATTATAAATTGTAGTTTGTTTAGATTGGGAACCTAGGTATGCTGTGTTCACGTGTATATTTTCGTGTGAAGTGTGAAACCACTCGCTAGAGTATATATAATATATCCATATTGATTTGCTTGCGCTGTCAACATAGAATGGTGCATAGTAACACATCTTTAACAGCAGAAGCCTCTTACCCATCTGTGTCCACAGCTCTTTGGATTCATCTTCCTAAAAAAATGAGAACTTGCCCTTTTCTGTAAACTGAAACAATCTCCGTGGATTGAATATTTTTGTTTGTTAATTTAAAGCCATCTTGGTGATAAATTTGTTAATGGGCTTATCTATAACAAGACCTACACAAGAGGAGAGTTGACTTACACAAACCCAATGAGGTTTCATCCTAAAACTAATTGCATCAAACTTACCTCTCTCTAATTCTTCATAGTAGGATCAAATGTGGGTTACTTTTCCTACACTTTGTATGTATAACGTATTAGGGTTTGGTCTTGAAGATCGTGTAATTTGATGTAGAATCTGATGTGAATTTCTATGGTGATGTATATCAGCTCACACATGATTCATTAATCTTTATTATTAATTAGTAATCACCTATCTCGGACATTCATTTAGGACCTGTCTTGTCAAATTTTACCCACTATTTACCATAGGTCCCTCATTGTTTCCTTATCAATTGATAAAATAGTGTAGGAATTCCGAACTTGTCCCTGCTTTTCCATTTTCTTCATCACTTTTTCTTTACCTGCCCAGCTCTGTTGTAGCTCATAGCATCATACAAGTAAATCTATACTAGCGTGAAATTTTTAGATCCTTGACTCTAGTAAATTTTGTTTGTTGAATCAAAGGTCGAACAAGGAAATCCACAGATTCTGCTTCAAGATGACCTCTCAAAATTTGCAGGCTTCACAAGAGCTACATTAATGTAGTAAACTAGTGATGGAACCTAATTACCATTACTGCGGACTGGTTGAATATTCGTCGTTGTCGGCTAAATAGTAACTAGACCCAACTTATTACCTTTGCTAATTTGGGGATCGAGCATTTTGCACTTGGTTGTTGCTGACCCTATAAACTACGTATTGCTCTAAGTTGAGATGTGTACAAGTTAGTTGATAGATTTCCTAATCAGTTTATATGACCTCTGTAGTATGTATATTTCCATAAATCTTCCGTTCTGTAGTGCAGTATTTTTATTTATTAATTTAGTTGTAAAATTGATAATTTCTAGCTTCTAAAGAATATCTGGCATTTTCTTAAAAAAAATATCTGGCATTTCTAGTAACAACGAGCCATTAATATCCAAGTTCAGAGCCCTCAACCAAGTCAAAATTGGTTGTGTTCATCGAATAAATCATCACCATCCTTGAGTTTTTCGAGTAAATTTTATTCTTGTATAATATTTGTTTTTGAGTAAGTTAGCTATAACAATTAAATGATTACAATTAATTCACAATTTAAAACAAATTCAAAACGATTGATTTTAACAAAATGTAATTATTTTTTAATTTGAATAATTGAATGATCTTTTCATCTCTTTTAAAGAGTTAAAAAAATTGCAAATTTGTATAATTTTTATTTAAAGTAAATAGTTTTAGGTGAAATCATCTATTTAGCAAATAACACTATATTTTCTAAAATCAAATAGAAAGTAGGCAAGTAATTTGCAATTGCATGTTTGTGAAATTATAAAGTGAGATGCAAATTCATTATATTCATGTCACTTTGTCCCTGTTGATTGGTTGTTTAACGAATCAACGGACAATAGGTCTTTTGTCGACCTCTTTTAGCTAAAATTGTGATATCCCAGATTTAGATTGAAAAGGGATAGATAGACTACTCATATCAACAAGGTGCATCTTCTTTTCTAGGGAGCACATTTGCTAAGAACTCCACAGTTAAGCGTGCTTGGTGGAGAGTAATCTTAGGATGGGTGACCTCCTGAGAAGTTTTCCGGGTGCGCACGAGTGAGGCCAAAGTGTGCTGGAAAGACTTGTGTTGGTCTGTGGGGCTAGTCTACAGTCTCCATGAGTAGTCACCGGTGGTCCGTTGGGCCGGGGTGTTACAAAAATAGTCAAGTGAGATTATGTATTTATTTTTGGATAAATGGACAATAATAATCCAAACTTTGCGTGATCCACCCAAAACAATCCCAACTTTCGAATATTTTCTAATAATCTTAACTTTGCTTCTTTGTTGCTAGGGGCATACCCTTTTAAATCTTAACCGGATAGAACCGGTAATAGAGTAATTGACAATTTCTTACCCACTATTTCCCATTTTCCTCCTTATTAACGAATTTCGCCTAACCCAATTACACTATTCTCTGAAAATTCTCCATCCTCAACGAAGGCTAAATTCGAAGGGTCAATTATGTAGAAGAGTCGCAGGTGCTCACCGGGTCAATTAAACTTTTCAACCCATCGTTATTTCATAGTTATGGATTAATATGGAAGGAAAAATCAAAGAAAAAAATAAAGAAAAGATGCCAAATTGATTTGAAGAAATAGGTGTAACTATGGTGGTTGATAATGATGAAGAGCAGCTATGGTGGTTGATAATGATGAAGATGAAGTGAATTTAAAGAGGAAAAAAAAGGTAAACAGGAAAAGTGGTGCAACGGCTCTAATACTACCGGTTATAACCGGTTAAGATTTAAAAGGGTATGCCCCCAGCAACAAAGAAGCAAAGTTAGAATTATTAGAAAATATACGAAAGTTGGGATTGTTTTGGGCGGATCACGCATAGTTTGGATTATTAATGTCCATTTATCCTTTATTTTTTCAATAACTATGTTTTTATGACTAAATTTACTTTAAAGTCTTTAATAAACTAATATAAATTTATTTTTTTATAATAAACCAGTATTATTTTTGAATAATTAAATTGTTTTTTGAATTTTTTTATCTTATTATAAAGATCTTGAAACAATAATACCTTTTGTATAATTATTTTTCAAATAAAATTATTTACTGGTAAAATTACTCATTTATTAAACAAATCTAATTTTTTAAGCAAATAGAAATATGTAGATAGATAGTAATGACATGAATTTGCATGTTACTATAATTGTGAAGATATCATTGTTCTACGCTTGGTAAATAATCTTGAAAATAATTTTGCTATATCAATTTATTGTTCTCTTTTATTTTGGAAATAAGATTGGAAAATAGTTTTGGTTTACAAATTTAGTCATGTTTCATATTTTGCTATATCAAGAAGCTATTCGCTTTTACCAAGGTAAATACTTTGAAATAAAACTGCTTACCAGATCCTCTTATTCACGTTAAATTGTATTATAATAGAAAATGATTTTTACTGCAAATTCACCTGTCGCATCAATATAAAAACGAGCGGGACAATTTTCGATGAGAGTCTAACACGTATTAGTGTTGTTTCTTCATTAGTAGTTTTTAAAGATTAAAGATAGATTATTTTATGCAGCTAAAATTTCTAACTAATTAGTTTTATAGAAATATTTAAATTATTTAGTTTATAAAGATTAATAAATTTCAATAATTTATTTCATATTGCTCATTCTAAGTAAGAATCATTAAATGAATAAATTCAATATGTTTTTATAAATGGTATGTTACTTAGTTTTAATTAAATTTTAGAAAGGCTATAAATCACATGTTGATTATTTTATCTTTTTGTGGCCATCAACTAATTAAATTCTTCCGTCTAAGTGGGCTCTATGAGGATGCCACATGTAATTTTGCGGTCTTTTTATTTGATTGGACAAGGATAGAAACCCATGCAATGCACAGATTTTTAAATACGATAGTCCCTCCGTTCCTTTTTTATGTATCTATTTGGGGTTTTCACCAAAATTAAGAAAAATAGAATCTTTGGTGGTAGTGGATATTATTTTAATTATATAGCATTGGGAAGTAATGATTGTATTTGAAGTATTTGAGAAAAAATAATTAAATAATAGTGTAATGTAATGATTATATTGGATATATGAGAGAGAAAATAATTAAATAATAGTGTGAAGTATGAAAAGTGGGGTTTTAAGGGGTAAAAGTGGGATGAAAACTTTCCAAAAATGAAAAGTATTCTAAAGTGGAAAAACTTATGGAACCATCCGTTTTAGTAAAGTGAAAAAATAAAAAGGGACGGAGGAAGTAATATTTAATGAAATTTTAGATTACAAACCATACTTCACATTTTTCCTAAAATTCAAAATTGTAATTATTGTAGTCCAACAATATAAATGATTGATTTTAATGATTAATTGAAATTTATGTCATTTTAGTTTTAAATAACAATTGATGGATAAAGGGACTATAATGTACTTTAAGTAATTTCTTGAATTGTTGTATAATTTTATGCACAGTGTAATTTTGCAGTATAATTTTTTAAATTGTGTAATTTCAGTCACACTGGAATAAATGTAATTTATTTTATATAGTATAAGTTTCTACGTGGTGTAATTTCAAAATTTTATCAAATAATATATAATGTTCTACACAATACATTATATATTTGTTATTATAATTTTTTAAACAGTGCATTATTTATATACAACTGGGTAATTGGGAATAATTGTAATTGATTGCACCCATTGATGTATGAGTTTTTCCGAAAATATAAATTTGTAAATATGGTAAGTTTAATAAATGTAAACTAGTTAAATTCCATTAATACTAGTTAAAATGAGAAGGATGAGAAGGATTTTTGTTTGATTTTCGGTTACTATGTATACAAAAAAGGATACTATGTTATAAAAAAAGAACATTTTAAAATTGATTCCATACTTTACAATTATGTATTTTTGGCTTAATCGTGACTATAGATTTTTTTATGTAAGTGAAATCAAGGGTGTAGAATCCTTCTTATCCTTCTCGTTTTCAATACCCTTCTCATTGGATCCCTTCCCTATATATATATAAATAAAATAATAATTTTTTTGTAGTGTAAATTTATAAATAAAATAATAATTTTTAATCCTTTTAAGTTTGCACGTATATGTGGTTAATTAGCCTCCATTGATTATGAAAACAAGCCTTACCTTTTATTTGATGCAAATTAGGCCCACGTCTTCAAATTATAAACCTAAAAT
This sequence comes from Amaranthus palmeri, assembly GCA_019776075.1. NCBI lineage: Eukaryota > Viridiplantae > Streptophyta > Magnoliopsida > Caryophyllales > Amaranthaceae > Amaranthus > Amaranthus palmeri. The sequence continues at coordinate 1,581,014 of JAAKBH010000286.1, read as the reverse complement.
CAATCATATCATATCATACATACTAATTAAAATTTTAGAAAATGATAAATGTCGTTTAGGAAAGAGTCCAAACTAATGGAGTTATTTTGGTGGAAAGATAGTTGATTATATGATGATACTTACCTTATTAGATTATACTGATTTTTTTATTGGAATTAAATTAGGCACACATTATTTATATAATCTATTATATTAATATTATATACCTAACTTAGAATTTGATATATTTAATTTAAATGTCATGTATATAAAATAATTACCATAAGCAAAACCTAATTAATGAAAAAAATCATACATATATACTAATAAAAATATTGAAAAATGAAAAATATTATCTTTAGGAAAACCTAGACAAATAGTGATTTAGTTGATGGATAGTTGATACATGACAATTTATACCTTATTTAGAATCTAATTTCTTTTAATGGAGCTAAACTAGATAAAATATTTATAGGAGTATAATTTATTATAGCAGAATTATATACCTAATCTAGAATATATATATATATATATATATATATATATATATATATATATATATATATATATATATATATATATATATATATATATATATATATATATATATATATATATATATATATATATATATATATATATATATATATATATATATATATATATATATATATTCCTTTGTTCCCTAATAATTGTTACATTTCTTTTACACGTAATTTAATGTCTATTTTAATATTAAATATTTTTATTTTCTCAAAACGAAAAATTATAAAAATTACATATTAAAAAAACACATCTTAAGACGAATGAAATAAGATCTCATATGAATATATTATTTCTTATGCATGAGACAAGAATTACCAAAATAATATCGAAAATGAATAGTGCTATTATAGAATGTAGCGAGTAGTATAAAACAAAAAAAGTATTTAATTAAAATGTCATTTATATAACGTAGTTACCGCAAATAAAACCTAAATGTAAACAATAGATAAAATGTATTTTTAATGTCTACAAAAAGCAATTTCCGGAGAAAAATATGTCAAAAAATAACAATTGCATTTGATTTGGCAATTGAAAAAAGTTAAAGCTAAGGACTAATTTACGTCAACTAAAAATCGGGGTTTGATAAATAAAAATACCTAGAATAATCCAAACTATTCATGCTTTTACTACAATAATTCCACTTATTGATTAACCATAAATAATCCTAACTTTGAGAGATTTTTTCCTAAAGTAAACTTGGGTACCTAATAATCTGCTATAGTAGGTAATTCACCAAAAAAATAAATTAAATATTAATTTAAAAGTAGAAAATATTTTTGAAAATTTACAGAAAAATTCTAAATAACAAAAAAATCATAAATTTTTTATGAATATATTTTTAACATTTTTCGACATTTTATTTTAATTTATCTTTTTTTTTAAAAAAATAAAATTTGCTATAGCAAGTCATTCGGTTACCGGCTTTACTCTAGGAAAACACCCCTTAAAATTAGTATTATTCATGGTTAATCAATAGGTGGGATTATTGTAGGAAAATAGTGAATAGTTTGAATTATTCTAGGTAATTTTTCCTAAAAAAAATTAAGGATTTAAATAAGTTTGTAATACAGATACTTAGTTGAGAGTAGCATTACACATTATGTTTCCAAACTGAAGAGCATACTCCATAATTAGTACATAAGTAGTGTAAAAACTCGTACAGTAAAAAAGTAACCGTTAGAGACATTATGCAGTAGAAATATTCAATTTTTACAGTTATATGTATAAATTAACTCTATAATTATGAAAGTTGTCATCAATATATAATGCAATATATTATATTCTATAATTTACTCAATTTAATTTAATAATAAATTATTATTCAAAGATTATATTATCCTAGCTTATGACCTTGTTTTAAAGAAATTCAGTCTTAATCAAGCTGGCATCCATATCTTGGATACAAATGAGCAAATAGGAGTAATTTGAGTAATAAAATATTCATGAATAATTAAATTTATAGAAGAAAATCAGGTATTATAAGGTAATTAAGCAATAAATAACCGATGAATATATTATTGGAGTGAAAAAATAGTAACCAAGATCAGGCGCAACTAACTACATATAGAATGTTATCTTCTCTGCATGATATCCACCTACTTGCGGTATCTCATATCTGGATCCTGGACCCTATTCCCTAATCATTTCATTTTCCTCTTATTGGAGATAACTCCCTTTCCACTTTCCATTTAAACATGTTTAATTAACTCATTAAATATATATTTATATATATGGAACCTATAAATAACCTAGCTATATGTATAATATTTATTGGGAAAACAATTTATTATCAAACCTCCTTTTTTTTAAAAAAAGGATATACTCTAGTGTTCGTTAATAGAGGTATATGTAGCGAATTTATTGTGTTCGTTAATGAATTCATACTTCTTCTCTTAATTTTATTATTATTATTATTTTTTATTATAATAATAATAATAATTATTATTATTATTATATTATTAATATTATTCTCCATTAATTTGTTTCATTATTTTACTTAAAAATTTGTGCACAGTAATAATTTAATTAAAATGAAGATAGAACGGCGGAGAATAAGCAATGTGGCGTTGTTTTTAGCATCTTGGTTCATACTTGAAGGTAATTAAGATTAATTCTTGATCATAATTAAGACTCTTATTTCATTGGAAAAAAATTCATCTACATTTTCTGTTAGGTAATTGTATCAAAATTACATAAAAGTAAATTGAAAATAGGATTGGAATCATATTATTTGCATAGTTAACTTTAACTTTTGGCATGTGAGTACTCTTATTAAGTTCTTGCCCTAATCCTTTTTATAGATAATACTCCTATTTGCAAAATATTAAGATTAAATGATTTTATCTTATAATTATTTGCCTAATAGAATACCATCAGTTGCTCAACTGCTAATATGTACATTACTGATATATAAGAGTTCAGACTTATTGAAATTGGGTCTTTGGCTTTTTGGCTTGGCTTTTTTGGCATTGCAGGATACGTAAATGCTTCATATGATTACACTGCCGCTATTGATGTAAGTACTTTTCATCTATTGCAATTGCTACATAAAACTCTGCACATTTATGCGTAATAATATTATAAAAATATTTTAATTAATATCCTTATACAGTGACCATCCTTGGACAAAACTAGAGTCAACAATTCAGTATTCTGCACAAGTTAGATTTCGATTAGACATAAGAACTAATTGAATTGTTATAATAATACCTCTTGAGTTCGATAACACAAAGTACACAATTATCGAAAGATATAATTAGAAGGTTGGGGACATTGAGACCCTCGCCTAAGAAAAAATAAGAAGTATCATACAATTTAATAATTTTGATGTAAATTATAAAAATGGCAGTTTAACAGAATGTTGCCATGTGTAATTTTTTTATTGGCTGAATGTTTATTGGTAGTGATTATGCATTATTTGTTATTTATTGCCTAATATAATTTCACACAGATTAAATGATGATTGACTATGATTTTAGCAATATAATCAATTTGCAAATTTAAAACATGATTGTCATTTATATTTCCTTTTTTACTGGTTGAGACAAATCATACAATTTAATAATTTTGATGTAAATTATAAAAATGGCAGTTTAACAGAATGTTGCCATGTGTAATTTTTTTATTGGCTGAATGTTTATTGGTAGTGATTATGCATTATTTGTTATTTATTGCCTAATATAATTTCACACAGATTAAATGATGATTGACTATGATTTTAGCAATATAATCAATTTGCAAATTTAAAACATGATTGTCATTTATATTTCCTTTTTTACTGGTTGAGACAAATTTGGCCTGATTGTTTTATTGACTGATATTTACTGGCTGAGACGAATTTGCACAAATTGATTGATAATTGATAAACATTTGCATTAATTAAAATCATACAAGAAAATTAAATATGTCATCCTTATAAAAGTCTCGCTATATGAAAAAATTTCATTGGTTGATGTTTAATTATTCTTGCTTATATTGAGATATAAAAAGTAAATTATTGATGAAATTTTATCGGATGCTGTAAATTTACCATTTTTAAAAATAAATAATTTAAATATTTTTATAAAACTAACAGGCTACGACATTTTGTTGCATCAAATAATAAAAACAACGTCATATATATTTTAGCAATTATTATTTCATATTTGATATATAATGTGTTTATTATTACGTTTCTTTGAAATTATATTTTTATATATTTTCATACTAAGAAATCCGTACATTGTATGGGTCTTATACTAGTACATATATATATGTATTGCAAGTTTTAAAAAAGGAACACGTTAGAAGAGAAAGAAATGTTGAAATAATAAACCATATTTAGAGAATAATTAGTAGAATATAAATAATATTTAGAGAATAATTAGTAGAATATTTTTGATTTTATTTTATTCTAGAATAATATTTTAAGTATTTAGGAAATCAAGATATTTGTAATATTTAGTTTCTTTATTTCATGGCATATCTTTTGTCTTTATAAAGGGCATTTGCTCTCTTTGTTTGAATGAATAAGAATGAAAACGAATGAATTGGTTCACCTAAACCAAATTATTATAGTTTGTTATTAATTTTATGAGAAAAAACTGTGACTCCCTAGGCTAATTAACATTGAGTTTTGAATTTGTTGTACATTAGTATTTGTAGCCATAAAATAAAATAAAAGCCTGAAAGTGTCAAATTAAGTAAATGTAAATTGATTATCCTAAGAATACTTATAAAAAAGAGATATTTATCAGTGTGTTGCAGATCCTGATAAGCCACAATATAATGGAGGAATCATAGTGAACCCAGAAATGAATGATGGGTTGAATGGGTGGACAAGTGATGGAGAACTCATAATTAAAAGTAAAACATCAAACAACTTCATCATAGCTCATGGCAGTGCCAGTGTATCACAAAAAGTGTTGTTAGAAAAGGCCAAACTTTACACATTTTCTGGTTAGTATGTTATATTATATACTTAATTAATTCCCTTTCATCTACTTGGAGATTATATTTATCCTGATTCCTGGCTCTCTCACTTGGATTAATATTGTATTTTTTGAAAGCTTGGATACAAGTAGGTGGAGGTGAAAGGACGAATTTAGCAGTAATGGCAATGTTTAAGACAAATGAAGGGTACAAGTCAGCTGGTTCAGTTGTTGCTCAGGTTGGATGTTGGTCTATGCTTAAGGGTGGCATTACTGTTCAATCTTCTGGTCCGGCTCAATTATATTTTCAGGTAACAATATTTAATTCATTCAGATTTCAGATACAACAGCATCCATGTTTTATATATGTATCTTAATAATAATATTATTAATTCTCAGAGGCAGAGGCAGAGGCAGAGGCAGAGCAATGACACATCATCTGTTGAAATATGGGTTGATAGCGTTTCATTACAACCTTTCACTCAAGACGAATGGAGATCTCACCAATATCAAAGCATTGCCAAGGTTAGAAAAGGAAAGGTGAAATTCCAAGTTGTGGACTCCAAAGGCAGAGGAATACCCAATGCAAATATGTCGATCAAGCAAAACAAAGCAAACTTCCCATTGGGAGCATCAATGAACTACAACATAGTGAATAATGCAGCCTACCAAAAGTGGTTCACATCAAGGTTTACAGTAACTACATTTGAGAACGAGATGAAGTGGTATACCACAGAGAACACTCCTGGTAAAGAAGATTACTCTCAAGCGGATGCCATGATTAGCTTCACTAACCAACATGGCATACAAGTTCGTGGTCATAATATTTTTTGGGACGATCCTAAATACCAACTTGGATGGGTTAATAATCTTCCTCCGGATCAACTCAAAGCTGCTACTGATAGGAGATTAAACTCAATAGTATCCAGGTATGCCAACCATGTGATAGCTTGGGATGTTAACAACGAAAACTTGCATTTTAACTACTTCGAGACCAAGCTTGGCCCAACCATCACTGATGTTTTCTTCCAAAAGACATTCCAACTCAATCCCCAAACTAGATTGTTTATGAATGAGTACAATACAATTGAGGATGAAGCAGATACCTCATCTTCACCTTCAAAGTACATACAAAAGATAAAAGAGATACAAGGGTTTGTTGGAGGTGGAGCTAAACTTGGAATCGGGGTTGAGGGTCATTTTGCAACCCCAAACATTGCTTATGTGAGATCAGCTTTGGATATGCTTGCTGCAACGAATGTGCCTATTTGGGTGACGGAGCTGGATGTTGAAGCTGGGCCAAACCAGGCATCTTACTTTGAGCAAATACTAAGGGAAGTACATTCCCACCCAGGAGTAGAAGGGATAGTGATATGGGGACCATGGTCACCCCAAGGCAAATGCTACCAAATGTGTTTGGTAAATCCCAAGTTTGAAAACCTGCCCCCAGGAGATGTTGTTGACAAGCTATTGGGAGAATGGCATGGAGACGACGTTGTAGCTGCCACAGATGCCCATGGTTTTGTCGACATCTCCCTCTTTCATGGTCATTATCAACTCAACTTCGATCAACAAAAACCTCAATCGTCTTCTTCTTCTTCTTCTTCCATTTCACACAGTTTTAGCGTCGATGCTCACTCATCGCCTCTAACGTTTAAGATCATTCTTCCATCCTAACTTTTTTTAACTTTTTAAAAAATTAATATATGTAATTTTTTAATTTAGATCCTTACATTTTATTGTATTGAGAACAAATTAATCTTTAATAAATACTTCATGCTACTATATATTAGATTACAAAGGTTAAAATCTAATAATTACATATCAAAGTTCTCATCTCATTCAATATCATTAAGCGTCCATGGTTTGATTTTTCAATTTTTATTTTGATTGGTAGCAAATGACTTAGTATAAATATATAACTTTCCAAATATTATTAACAAATCTCATTATCCATGCGGTAAAGCTCTCGATGAGTGTCATTTGAAAATTTTCAATCATTTTAATAGATAGGATGATGATACTATGATATGTTTCTTGTTTTATTTTAACCGAAGGTCTCCTGAGAGGCCGTTTATGACATAGACGACACTCACATCAGCCAAACCCAATGGAAATTTCAAATTTTTTTTGAAAAGTGTAAAAATGGGCTGAACCATTACACCCATCTGTAGTAAGAATTTGTATTATTTTAATTAGTATAAAATGATAGTGCATATATCTTCAAAATTTAACAAATGGCAATGCTTTAACAGGGGCGGAGCAAAAATTGAGAAAATTTATAAAGACCCTGTACAATTTTTAAAATTATGATATTTTTCTAACAATTTTGTATTTTTAAACACCTAATATATACTAAGTAATTTAATATTGAGGCCCCTAATTTTTTGGGGCCCTATGCAGTTGAACATGCTCAGAACCTTCCATGTACTTCAATGAGTGTCACTTGTAATCTTCGAATCTTTTTAATAGATTGTATAATTAGATGTTTGATTTTTTTATTTTAATTGGTAGAAAATGACATGTATAAAAATACCTTGCCAAATAGTAATTAAAATTCGACAAATCTCATAAATTCATGGGGCAAAACTCTCAATAAGTGCCGCTCAAAATTTTTCAATCTTTTAAATAGATAGGATGATATAATTAGATCAATCTGTTTGATGTTTTTTATTTTAATTAGTAGAAAATAACAAAAGATAAAAGTAACTTGTCAAATAATGAAAAATTAAAAACCTTCTAAACCTATGAGCCAAAACTTAAATAATTGTGAATTTGTGAGTTGAAAATTTCCAATCTTTTAATAGATAGGATATAATACGAACAAAAATATGGGTTATGATCGGCGTGGACTAAGTTTATACAACCCTTCTACAAATCACAAACCAAGAGTCCAAGAATCTCGAGAAATATCCAAAACTAGAACTGACTATCCTGAATCTGATTCCCAATTTCCTAATTATTTAGATTTGGGAGTTGTTGACATCTTCCTTTTATCAAACATGGTGATGGACTGATGGTGTATGCACGTCAGATCGTGTAGTAATCGAACCAGTCAATTCATCTTCCTCAATTTTATTTTACTCAAAACTCCACCATTCCCTTCCGTAGTTCTCTTTGATTTGATTGACGTGCCCTCATCAACAACTATTGGGTAAGGGTTTATATATGTTGCAGACATTAGTGGTCTCAAGTCTCAACTTTTAAGCCTTTTTCCTCTTCAATTTGGCGCCCCTCATCCAATACTGGCTCGAGGGTTTCAAATTTTCTCCTTTTCTCAGGTGGGTATGCTTCTATTTACTGCAATTTCTCTTCTCCATGTTCACTTATTTGAAAGACTTCTTAATTTTCATGTTTAAAGCATGCACTTTTTTTTAATATCAGTAGTTGCAATGCATGATTTTTTATTATTGGTTTAGTGCAAGATTAATACTTGTGATTAGTCGATTTAGGTGTATAGTTCTGTATTTTTCATTGATTTTCCGATTACAAGTTTGTCATTATTGATTGTTAAATTATCACCGTTGAATATTATTTAAATGGGCTGTTAGTGTTTGTGAATATTTCTTGCCATCATGTTACGCTTGATTGTTAAATTTGGGTGAGAATTTGCATTTTCAGAAATGGATAGGAGTTCGGGTGACAGTGAGTCATTATACGCCCGGATACAGGAACTGGAAAAAGGTATGTTTGAAAGTCTAATTCTATTACTGTCTGTAGTCAGATACCATACCCTAGTAAGCAGTAACTAGTAAGTAGTAAGCTCATTATGTTTAGGATTGTTACCTGATTCTTCGTTGAGGGTTTGCATCCCCTTTTTGGTCCAATGCCAAGTTTAATATGATAGGTCTATTGCAGACCCGTGTTTTAGGATTAAAGGCTTTAGCGTTGTACTTTTTTGTGGCGAGCAAAGTTGAGCTTTCTGATTTTTCTGTTGGTTGTCAAGGTACTGTTACCTTGATTGCATCTAACTAATATATTACTTATATTGGTAGAGCGAGATGATCTACAAAAAGACATTGAGGAATTGTGCATGAAGCAAGCAGGTCCTGGGTATGTTGCATTTGCTACTCAGTTGTATTGTCGAAGGTATACGCATCTTATAATAATAATAGATTGCTGGGTGATTATAGCAATATGTAATGTTTTGTCGTCTGGGATTGGAAAATTAAGTTGGTGGCATTCTACGACCTAAAAATTTAATTGACCTATTAGGACTGCTGGCTTGGAACAAGAGGTTGAGAACTTGAAGAAGAAGTTGGCTGATTGTGTCAAAGAGAATTCAAATATCACGGAGGAGCTATCTGAGGCTAAGAGAATAAAAGTGAGTTCCTTACTTCGTAGGTTGTTATGTAATATTGTCTGTGTCTGATGGGTTCTTTTTCTATATCCAGACACATTTGGATCAACTCCTCAAATTGGAGGTTGCAAAGGTCTGTGTATGCTTCTCACACTAACTCTGTTATTCTCTTTGTTCTCTTTCTTGATATGCTTTACTAACCTCGCTTCATCACTTGTGCACTTCTCTTATGGTTGAGCTTTGACATTTCTACAAGGCTACAGAATAATGTGTATCATGCTGTTTTCTGCTTTGTGCTCCCTCTGTTCTGTATGTCAGCCTTTTAACTTGATCTTTTTTATCCTCTATATATTTTAGTTATTTTACAATAACAATGCACCTTTTTTTGGTTCATTATTTTAAGTGTTTTTATTGTCTTCAATTTTCTTACTAGCAATATAATCTTAAAAATCACTTTACATACCAATTAAATTACTAATTCAATTAGCTTCTTAACATGAGTGCATTTTTCTGAAATGTTTCACTCACAGTTGGACAATACAACTTTGCATTACCCCAATGCTATAAGTGGCTCCCACCTAGGTGCTATTTAGGAAGTCACAAGTATGCAACCTTATCTTGTGACAACAAAAATGTTGTTTACTGTTGGCTCTTGATTGAAAACATCACTTGCAACTTGTTCTAATGCTAGCATAGTAGAATCATAGAATTTCCTTATATAGTCTCCACTCTCCATATCAAGGTGTGTATATTATATATCATATCGATAATAGAATTTCATGTTTGAGGATTCGTGAGTTTGAACATGTTTCTTCATTTTCTTACTTAAAGCACGAATCTAACTACGGACAGGATTTTGTGTTCGTTTTTGTTTGGAATTATGTAATTGATTGTCATCTTTGGCTTCTCTCATCTCCTTTCACCATTGTGCAGAATTCAGAAGTAACTAAACAGCTTGAATATTTGCGTGGAGTTGTTACTAATGCTTTCGCTGATCGTGATCATGCAATACTAGAGGTGATTATTCACCACACTCTTTATCTTGATTAGTGCTTTGTGAACTGTAGTATTTATGATCGTCTATACTTGTATTTGTATTAATGCCCACTCATTGCTTTCAGGCTGAGAAGGCTAAAGAAAATGAAGATCTTGTGTCTCAGAAATTAAATGATACCGAAATAAGGTATATCTCAATATGTTTCCATTTGATCTGCCTATCAAGTTTGAGACATGTGTTTATTGTTTGTGTAATTGATGTGAAAGTTGATGAGTTCAATGGTTTCTTTGTGCTTAATTTTTCAATTGCTTTGCTGTATCAGGATATAAGTTAGAAAGTTCTATATGGTTTGTTTTTCTTTGAAGAATGGTTGTGTGAATGTGAAATATCCACGGTAAATAGTCTCCTTATAATTTCCGTAGAACCATTTTATTGCAACCCACAGGCTAATAAGCTGAGCTGTAATTGCTTGGAAAGCGTAAGTATCTTCTGAGATAAGAGTGGAAGTTCAATGTCATCGTTTTCGTTTTGTTGATAATTTTGTAAAAAAAAATGAAATTTCATCCCTTCATCACTCCAACATTCTGGATTTTTCTAGAAAGTTGTCGTAAGGTTCTTATGGAGTGTTTTGGTGTAGCTCAGTTTATATATCCTGTACACCGTAGCCTTTTTAATACTTTCTGAACTTTTCCTTTGTTGGCTCTTGTTGAGTTTGAAAACTGGTTGATGTAGTAGCCCATCCCAATAATATGGAATTAAAGCTTTGGCATTACTTTTATGTGTGTATTTCAAGGGCATGGTTTATATAAGTGAGTTAAAGCTAGCTTCTTTTTCTTTTTTTTTTATTTATTTATTTTTTTATATGGGAATCTGTATTGAAAAATAATGATGTTTACATACTGTGAACTGTGAAGGTCTGGAGTGTACATTGTATTTATGGGAAGTAGCAATTAACTAGTTGCTGCATTACATTTCATTTGATGAAAATAACCTTTTTATGGATTCGGCTGATTAATCTATCCATAACGAGACTTAAATTCCAGTGTTAGAGTCATGTTGTTAAATCTCTGCTTTGGGAAAGTTTTTTTAAAATTAATCTTTTTATTCGAGTTTTGGAAAAACTTATTACTTCATGTTATTGGTTCAAAATTGATAGGAATACATGATCCAATGTGAGTTGTTTCAGTGGAGAGATGTCGAGAAGCTTACCACATGTTCTTTTTCATTATTATTTTTTGCATTGCAAGATGGCAGTGGTCTGATCATTTGTATGAGCCTATAAGTTTGGTAATGACAGACTGTTATATGGATTTCCCATTTGTCAAAGTGTTGAATTTAGACACTTAGACTAATGTTACGAGTAAATGATTGGGAAAGTGAAATAGAATTTAATTTGGTTTCTAAATTTTATTTGTTCGGGAGCTTTGTAAGTGATTTAGGAGCATGGTGTTTAATCGACTCTATACGTCATTTGTATCGGTTTACAATCTCTTGGTGTGTTTTTGATGCTATTCACTTTTACTGCAAAACCAAGGCCTTTGTAGTTGTAATACCATAGATGATATGCCATACATGATACACCAGTACACTTCTTTGCTACCACTAATTTGAGCAGATATATGAAAATCATTTTACCTTTCTCTGATTGGTGACAAGGTTTCTAAAGCATAAATTTTCAATCTGTAGTTTTCATGTAATTATATAATTTTGATTCTTATATGCAAAATGCTGATATAGGATATGATAGACTTCTAATAACTTTTGAAACAGGTTACAAGAACTTACTGCAAGATCGATAGAAGCACAAGAGCAATCATTGAGTTTAAAGACGAAACTTGCGGAACAAGATCAGGAGATAGAAATGTTCAGAAAGGTAATTTTTTTTGCATATAGACTTGTGCTTTAACATAGATTTATCCACCTGGCTTCTGTTTAAAACTGTGTTCCCGTTTTGACAGATTATTAATAAATTCTACAAGATCCGACAGCAAACTTTTGAAGGTAAGACGGATGGAGAAAGTGGGTGTGACGATCAGTATGAAGATGTTTGCTGGGATGAAAAATGTGCATGGCTTTGCAATGACCCCCCAGAATCATGGAGCTTCAATGTTTACAAGGAGACTACCACTGCCGCCTATGTAGTGAGTTCTTGTTCATTTTGTACATTATTTTCATTGTTTTGTAATAAAATCTTAGTTTTAAAAAGCGCGAGGCGCACCGAGGGGCTAAAGGCCCTCGGAGCCTAGGCGTAAAGCGCAGGGCGAAGGCGCGAGCTTTTTGTATGTGAGGTGCACTTTTTTGCTAAAGCTTAAAATTCAATTTTAATACATATATAATACTTCAAACAACATGACATTCATGTTTTAGTATCAACAAACTTGAAAACATTTATTATTCTTGCATCAAATACCACTTTAGCACAAGACTATTATAATGAGAATAAAAACAATTCCCTAAGTTATTTTCTTGTTTGCATGCCTTTTGTTTTTATTAAAGAAGGACTGGTTTTTTGAACTTCATATTCAAGTAAATTTTAGTTTTGAGTTTTACTTCATTTTCGAACAAGCAAGTATAAGTTAATTACCCAACCCAACAAGGAGGCGCACCGGGTGCACAAGGCGTGAAGCGCATCGAGGCGCCCAAGATGCACGCCTTTTGTATTGGGCTTTGCCTCACCCAACCGGGGCGTTTTCAGCCGAGCCTGAGCTTGAGGGTGAGGTGCGCTTTTTAAAACTAAGAATAAAATTATCTGAATATCTTATAATAGGAACCTTGAAGTAGATTCTTATGTAGCGAGCCCTGCAACAAGTCTTGTGTCCTATATCAGGGCAATTACTAAATTTGTTGTCTTGGTTTGACTGAATACTTTTGTAGCATTGACTATATTGCTTAGAGTGTGTGTACTTATATTTCATAGTACCCTTTCGCAATATTTAAAGGCTGGGTTGCTTGGTAAGACACATAACTGTCTTTTAAGTGTAAGTCGTGTTGTACTATTATTGGATTTTCAGAGGCAACAAAAAAGCCTTGGCTATACGTGGTTTTGGCTAAAATGTTCCCTAAGCTCTGGAGTCTTTTTTGTCATGATTTAAGGAAACATGCAAATTTAATTATATGCAGTATATCATCAAGCTTAATAGTTACATGAAGTGCAAAGTCAAACGTGTTGCTTTCTCTATTTGAACAAAATCATGGGCTTTTTGCATGTCAAATAATCATATTACCTAGCCATATTTATTAGTTCTTCCTCAGACAGGCTGCTATGCAAGAAGAGCTGGAGACGTTAAGAGGTGATCTTCAATCCAAGATGCAAATGGTGAGATGGAAATTTTTCAGAAAGTGAACCTCATTAGGTCCTTTTCCTACTTGCATTTATTAAATATTTTTTAGTGTATTCTTGTTAGGATTATATTGTCCATCAAGTGTGTTTTCTATACTTATTGTTTGAGTCGTACCTCTGGTGATTATCTTTTATTTACCTCAAAATCTGCTTAAGATAATGTGCAGTTTCCTCTTTCCCTGTGTTTCCGATAAAGATATTGAAAATGTGGCAATTCTGAGTTCTTTGAAACAATTATTTATTTTTTCTATCCTTATTTTTTACTGACATCAGGTTTCTTCTGCGCATATGCATATTTATGCAATGTGTGAACTCAATAGTTTTCCGAAGAAATGAATGCCTCTACCTCTTTTATGATACTTCTATGCCTTGACTCCTTCATGTTTATGTTTGCAGGGGTTGGAAATTGAAAAGCACCTCAGGAGTAAGATTAATGATTTGGTGCAAAAAAAGGTAGGATTTTTTTGCCATCTTCTATGCTCAAACTTCAATCATCCTTCTCTAAATATAGCCTATTTATAAGGTAAATATGTTCTCAAACCAGATTCTGTCGGACAGACTTATTGAAGGAATTTCATCCATACGTGAATATCATTCTCAACAAAAGACATGCATCATAGAACTACTTGATACTGAAAAATTCTATCTACAATCAGTTGTCAGCAACATTCAGGAAAAGATTGAGAAGTTGTCAAAAGACATCCACTCTGCTGAGGTCAGTTAGCCCATCTGTTTGCATGGTCATTTCTCATACTCGTATGTTGCTAGGTGCAAATGCAATATCAATACCATTTATCAATGTGCTTTACTCGCAAGTCTCTAGGTGCTAATGCAATAGCAATGTGCTCAAGAATATGTCTTCAGGGTCTTATAGTTCTTTGAAAGGCCTATTTGATCACATAGTAAAATAAAAATGAGCACATAGGCCTTTCAAAGTGATCATATAAGGCTTAAAAGTGATCATATAGGCCTTAAAGTTGATCACATAAGCCTTACAAAAAAGTAATCACATAAACTTTAAAAATGATCACATATGAAATAGCGTCCTGATTTTAGGACGGTCCTAAATAAGAATTTGTGAATTACACAAAGGAGTATGAAGGAGCAAGCAAGCAAACGAAAATGTAATGTACATCATGAGGTGGATAATCAATATAGCTAACAATACAATCTTGGGAATATGCCATATGTTGAGAGTATGCCAAGGCTGCCATGTGATATTTGACATTTGGGTAGGACAACTAATAGTTCCCTTGTATTTGCCACTAGTACACTGTTGCTTTTTTAATTTTTTTAGTTTTAGGGAGAATATAAAACAAATATTTGAAATGTGTGGATGGAATGAGAAGAAAGATTAAACAGGTGTATGAGAATTGATGAGGGTGTGGTCATGTGGAGTCATTTCCAAAAAAACATAACGTAGCAAATTTAGTTGGATGAACTAGAAATTGTATCCAAGTCAAGGGCATAGAGGAGTATTGTGTAATAGAACTCTATTAAGGTTTTAATTATGTCAGAACGAAATTTGTAAAGTGGCCAAATGTGATATGTATATAGGAAAAAGGAGAAATGGCATTCAGAAAAGTTAGATGACTATTTGGGAGTTTTTTCTACTCAAGAGCAGTTAATCTATACATATTATCGTTTCACTTTTTCTAAATGTTTATGTTCCATCTATATTTTCATTATATTTTAGTACATTCTGTTTCTGTTATGCCATGCTTTTCTCTGCTTTAATTTGTTACTTTTCTTCTCATCTCCATTTTTTTTCTGAATTTACACGGTTTGCTTAGCAGAGACTTCTGCCTGAAGCAACCAATACATGACCTATACCAGACTACACCATAGGCCATTGCAACTGGTGTAGGAGCTGGCTTCGATGATACCCACCCAAATCCTAAGACTCGCTCACTCCAACGAACTTTTGCTAGCGACCAAACAAATTGCCTTGCTACAGACTCAAATTTAGTCTATCTAATACAACCGGATCCAATTTAGAATAATGCCCAACTTAACCTAAACGAGTTCCAGAATATGCAAACCCAAATCCGAAACTTGATTGATAAAATATAGCAACAAACAGATAATTTTCACAAAACAAATAACAAAACGTAAACCAAGAACCAGAATGAGATCTCCATATCGTTTTGACCATGGAAAACATGAGCCGAGAACAGATTCAGGGTATCCAAATCAATGGAGGCTAAAGAAACTAAACCTACCTCTCTTCACTACAACAAACCCAGAAGGTTGATTTATGAGAATGGAATGCTACTTCACCTTTTATGACTTCCATGAAAAAGATAAAATTCAGGCACTAATAGTGAGGCTTGAAAACGATGTCTAGCTTTGGTTCAATAAGAGAACCTCTGTCATCTCATCACGCGATGGGGAAAACCGAGGAGCTTTGCTGAGGCAACATCACCCTGTGAGTGATTATGGATCTTTAAATGAACAATGCCTAGAGGTGGCGCAACTCGCAAGAGTGCTTCTGGCCGAGTCTAGGAGGATTTCAAGTTGGGATAATTAAGAGCCCTGAATAAGTCGTAAATTTTTAAGTTCAGGTTGGGATCCTCATCGATTTGAATTCAAGTTGGGTAAACACTAGGCCGCGTTGATACGGTTCAGTCCTAGTTGGTTATACTTGGAGTTAACTAGGCTATTTAGATTGGTTAATTTGGGTTCCGATCAATTGGAGATTTATATTAGGTCTCCTCAGTTGACTGTTGCATGTCGAGTTGGGTAAATTACAAGATGGGCCACTTTTGATCAAATTCTTCATATATGATTTGCATTAGAATGGACACTTTTGTAAATGCCGTGCTGGCTAAACTTGATTTTTCGTTATGGAAACTAGCTATTATTTTATCTGATGTTTGTGTACCATTTCACTGTAGGTATCAGATTCCAATACACCAAATGTTTCTCAGATGATAGATTCCTCTGCTCTGTCACAAGCGTTGCAGGAGAAAGTAACAATCATTTATTTGCTTTCTCTTCTCATTTCTCTGGTGTTTTGGAATGTTTGTTGTTTGACAATAACTTGAGTGTTATCAGGTTTCAGCTTTACTGCTTCTATCACAGCAAGAAGAAAGACATTTGTTTGAAAAAAATGTCCAAATTGCTTTTCAGGAAACTTTGGATGAGCTTCAAAGAACACTACAGCTTGTAATTTCTCTTTTCCTCTTGAGCAAAAATAATCTTGACACTGGTTCCTTTTTAACATGTTTAAAAATGTGTATACAAAGAAACGATCCTCCTAAGAGCAAAATGCTTTATTGCAACTGCGTTAGGTACACGAGAAAAGGGGTAAAAATGCAATACGTACATGAGAAAAGGAGCAACTTTGTATGTGGTGCAACTGAAAATTGCTGAAGATTTTCCTACATTTCCTGAAAAATGTGGAATGGATGTTAATGCAGAGAATGATGAAATTAGAGCGCAGAGGGCAGAACTGGTAGAAAAATAAGAAAAACTTGGCTTTGTGGATTAAAATAGACTGGAAGATATAACATTTTTTCTTAGATGAGAGGAAACTTTGCTATAAGTGGGACCCCTCTCATTCAGCCATATATTGAATTCCCTTATATCAGAAGGAATTTTGGTGTGTCACAACTCACGAGGCTATAAAACAACTATCAAATTATTAAATGATTGTTGCTTGTTATCTAACTATTTCTTTCTGGTTTTAATGTGTGTAATTTATAAAGGCTTTGACTCTGTATCATCGCTAAGATGCTCAATAATCTTGTTCTCCACTTCTTCTCTCCCCTGCTCGTAGATTCCTCTAAAACACGTGGAGATAACAAGAAATTGTTTAACGAGTAAAAGAACGTTTTTTGTGATCTCTGATTGGCCATGATTGGTGTTTGCTTTTATCTGGGGGGGAAGTAAGTTACACATCACAAGAGACCACAATCTGTATCTTTAACCTTTGACAACTAAAGTTGGTGAGAAAATCTAGGTATCACTTATAGGATGATTGACAGCCATTGTTGCATTAAAAATGGCGAAAGTCTACATATTTGGCCCTATACTTGACTACTAGTTACTAAAATCCACCCTTTGTACTAAAGTTTAGGTAGAGTTATTATGGAAACTAGAAAAGTGATGCTAGGGAGAGAAATAAGATTTTTTGAAGCAATTCAGGTAGCTAGAAGTGACTTGGCCTTGCTCTATAGGTATCCTCCTCCATCCCTGCAGTGCTGGGGCAGTTGCTATAGCAGCATGATATTTACTGATAGTTCTTTCCCATGATGGGTTGGGTTGGCCCTAGTGTTTTTTTTTTTTTTTTTTTGGTTCTACAGTACCGTGCTCAGGAATTCAGGATTGTTAATAAGTGATCTTCACTTGTTTATGCATATGATATTGATAGTAGGATTATGTTTGTTGTCGATTAGCTGTACTTGTTCCATACTAGTTAATTTTGTGGTTTTTCATTTACTGAGATCATGTTTTCAGGCCACTCAGGAGAAGGTGAAGGCTCTTGTTGAACTGGCAGATGTGAAAAAGGAATATCAGCTGTTATTAGAGTATGTGCTCATTAGAGTAGCTCCACTTCATTTCCCATAGAAATATCTTATCAATAATCAATACTTGGCCTTTTTTTGGTGTGTGTACCTCTGATACTTTTCGTAAAATGTACTAAAATGTGTGTGACAGTTCTATGTATGTTTCTAAAAAAGGGAGAAAAAAATTGCTCTTCAGATGCTTCATTTTATTAAAGGAAACTATACTTCGCATTCTGATATCATATGCTGTTTACCTCCTACGGGTTTATGAAAGTAGCTTTTACTTGCCTCAGTCTTTGTTCTTGTTAAATGCCTGTATCGTAACGTGCAGGAAGACTACTCATCAAGAAAACCTTCTTCCTTATCATGGTGATAGTAGAACAATTGCTCCTGAAAGAGATGGGAGGTTAACGAACTTTTTGAAGAAAACTTCAAAACGCTGGCTTGGTACAGAACGAAATTCTTCTCCAGCTCCCCGTAACTTGGAATCTGAACAATCTTTGGACAGAAGCTCTAATCGCAGCATGGACGATGCAAGGTCTACGACCTTTCAATATCACATTTTTGTATATGTTCATGTTAGCAAGATTACATTTTCCCTGTATGGTTTAAGTTTTTTAATTGGAGCTATTAAATTAGCATGCAGGCTTCGGATTGAGATTGCAACCCTTAGAGAGAGCATGCATAACTTGGTACGATTGACATCTGATATTCGTAAACTTAGAGTCTCTCTCATACAGGTAATTCTTGCAACATATTCATTAATTTGTTTTTGCAGCCATATTTTATGTTCTGTATTCAGCTAGGCATTTCAATAACTCAATTTGGGAAGCTTTTTCCTAGATATAATAGTCCGATTTGGCACTATAAAATAACCAAAAAAGGGTTTACACTTATTGAATTTGGTGTAATTTTGCTAGAAAAATCACCTGTGAAGATTGGCTCATCCTTGTCTAAATCCAAAGATTTTTTTTTCCACAATTCGTTTTAATCCGTCACCACTTGAATTGGTGGAATTAGATGGTATGGAAATGTTATGATTTATGAAGAAAAACTAGGATAGAATCACATACTACTTTTCATGAAATTTTATTCTAGAAATTATTACCTTACCACTATTTATAAAAGGAGCTGTCAAAAACATGCATCTGCTCTGTTAACTGAGTAACATGGTCAATAATGAACTTTATACATTTACATGGTTGTAGGCCAAACGCACACGTTCATCGAAAGGTGCATCTACCAACACAACAAAGAAGCTGGATGAAATCATGAAGGAAGCAGAACTGGTAAAAACTGCTCTTAGTGCTGCCTTGCCTCTCAGCTGGTTTGCGGAGGAAGATAGCAATATTAATGTGGAGGACAATAGTAAGGTGGGGGAGTGTTGTGCTGATAAAATGGATTCAGTTTCTGCGGCTGGCATTGAGATGGTAGAGCTTGTTATACTAGCAGCTCAGATTATGAAGGAGAAGAAGGAGAAGATGAGACGAGAGCACAAATTACAATGAAAGTAGCGCGGCAGATGCAAGCGGTAAATGCTGTAAATTAGACTTGAGTAGCAGATTTTGTCCATTTTGAGAAATACTACTACTTCTACAACTACATAGCTTTACTTTGTAAATTTTGCCCTATACTGCTATATGTATTCTCCTTTAGGCTCCCTTGTTACCTAATGTAACTTGTCCAATTACTACAAGGAATGTCCTATTGGCTATTACTATACATGTATTGTACATGCTCTTTTTAGTTTTATTTGTTACAAATGTTACGTTGGTGTTCTCTCAAAAAATGTTAAGTTGGTGAATTGGTGATGCCTTGAGGTTGAGGGAAATATCTGAATTTCAATGGAAATATGTTAGATTGGGTTTGGGAAAAGAGTTGGTCATGCACCATGCCCATATCTTTGGCTTTGGACTTTCATTAGTGTTGTTGATGTGCAATGCAAGGTATCAGAATAGATCATGGGCATCATCCTATCCTCTTTGATGCTACTTGCTAGTATAGGGCTTTGCAAGTTCATGTACTCTCAATTCTGATCTCTGCCCAAGTATGTATCTGTTAGCTCTAGCTATCAAATACTATTGTGATTGGCTTTAGAACTGGAGGAAATGATAAGTATCATTTTCACTAAGATTAATCAGAAAATTTCAAGATAACATGAATATCATTTAGTAGGAGTATTATGCATATATCCTTCTCTGTTTATAAACAATCAACCTCAACAATCATACATTTTATCTGTTAACTAACTCGTATTAGCATATAATATAGTATCTGCAATCTGCATCAATAATATGCATATCATATCAGTTTGATTATGTAACACACTGAATGAAAGTAAAGTCATCTTAGTTGTGTTGATCTTATATGTGAAAAAACTAATGTGATTAAACAGATGGAAAGTATTTGTTGAGGCCAAAAGGAAGAGCATAAAACTCTTCACTCCTAGTATCAGCATCATATGACCTATACTTAGTCCACCAATGCCTGCCACTGTCTCTCCGCGTTGCAGCATGGCTACGCAACAGAGTTGTGTCCAAGAAATACGATATGATGAGTCCTACTGTCGCCGCAGAGGTAAAGATCACTTGCAATATGCTGTTGAACTGTTTAGAAATCCCAGAAAAATACAGTAAGAGTGAGACTAACATCTTAAAGTCACATTAATTTAGTCTCGTTAAGTGTCATTTGAGAAATGTTTATAACAATTTTTGATTGAACTTTGTGAAAATGTAAAAGATGAAAGAAAGAAAATGATGTAGACATACAGCAATAGACTTTGTGTGGACAGGAGTGTGGCCAGTGACCAAGAGGACTTCATTGAAGTATTGTGGCACGGAAAGGCCCATGAATAGTGAGAATCCTAGTATGAACTTTGTTCTGAAACTGTTCACATTGCAGAACTGCAGAAATCCTAGCCCTGCCGAGACTGCATTCAAAATTGCAAAATATCTTCAAATTATTATCTCCTAATCCTTACACAAATTTTAACAAGAATAAAAGATCCAAATGTTCAGAATCATGTAAGATATTTCATATAGAAGATGTATACCAACATAAGCAAAAAGAACACAGTAAATAGCCGCAAATATTGGCAAAGGTATTGAAGCAAGGAGTGCCCCGAATTTTCCTATCAAACAGAGGATCAAAATCACCACATCAAAACCTAATGCAAAGTGAAAAACACTGCTACTCAATTTAAGTTAACAATGATCAATTTAGAATTTACCAAAAATTGAAAAGAAAAGCATGAAAATAGCAGCTACTTGAGTAACTCGACGACTGCCAATTTGGTTCAGTCCTAGAAGTCCCGCATTCGCACTAAGAAAGAACCAAACAAACGGAAATATATTAATCATACACTAGGTTTTTTTATTACTGGGAATTAACTTTGCTCAAACAAATTCATAAAGAACTGTTACACTGATGCAGTGGGGCCACAAATTGCACCAAATGCTCCATTCAAAAAGTGTCCTGCCCCCTACAACCAAAACCAAAATGAAGCTTTTTAGAAAGATTATTCAAGAATAATCAAATCATTCAAAATGAAGCAATTTGAAAGACTGCAATATTTCAATAAGAATAATTAACTTATAGAAGGAATCATAAATTCATAATGCCTACCAGCCAGGCAATCCCGCGACCTACAACTGATGGTGGTATTGGTGTAGCACTGCTGTATCTTGCTGCTGCTATAAATGTCCCAGTAGACTACACCATGCACAAGTAGACATATAAAGCAGTTTTTAGTACTAAATCTATAAAGAGGGAAAAGGATTGGTAGACTGTAATTATTCTAACCTCAATCATGGATACTAAAGCAGCAGCCATCATTGCAAAACCATTTCCAACACTAAAAGTTGGACGTCCCCATTGGAATGGATAAGGAAATCGTATCCTACACCCAGCAATCAAAACCAAACTTATTAGACCTCTGGCTTCTGAATTAAAAAGATGTACAAATTTATGTTCAGGACATTAATCTATCTCTATCGTATACATAAATCATAATACAGCATATACAAGCGCAAATGTTATATAGTCTGATGTTTAAATATAATACAAAAAAGAATATGAACAAACACCCTTCATAAGCTACATGAGAGTCAAAAAAACCTATAGTTAAGAATGAAGAAAACGCAGTATGTTTGGAAAGATATACACACCAAGAAGCAGCACTGATGAGATTAGAACGGTCAGTGCGACAATAAAACTGCGTTTTAGGGGAGCTATTTTTGAAAGCACTAGCTGCAGTCAGAATTGCAGCGAAAGCCCAGATAAGACCAATTGTTAAAACTGCTGCATAACGGCGACCATGGGCTTGAAATGGCTTTACTAAGCTAGCCAAATACTGAAACAAATTGATGTAATATGTTAGCAAAAAAGGTAGCATATATATAAGTATGCAATCAAAATTATAATCCACTTATTCTTCTGCAAGTTTAATTGTTTTAGCTAGCACTTTTTGTGTTTGGATAACATAAAATGACAGAGTTTAAATCACCTGGGAGATAAAGATCAAGAGAACCAGTGCTGGAAGTCCAATTGCTGTGCACTTAGCCAGCTAGTATTGCAAATCAAATTTTCGAAAATGTCAGTACTAAATTGCCAACTTAATAAGGCGATGATGATTATCACATCAAAGAATTGCCAAAAATAGACTTTGAAAGTACCTGAGGAAACCCAAGTTGGAATAAGCCAAGTCCAGTTAGAACAACAAGAGGAATAGCAGCAAGTGGACTCAAGATCCTACAATAATAACATACTAAATTCCATTAGAGAAGAAAGCAGCAAGATAGACTGTATTCATAGTGTTTGACCATGAAAGTTCCACCTTCTTACCTCATAAAGATCCTCCACAATCCCAGAAAACCAACTACAACAGGCAAAATTGAGCCAAACATCAAAGCCCCTTGAAGTGCTCTCATCGAGTGCAAGAATCTCTGTTCGATCAAGGACAACAAAGGCTCTATAAGAATAATCGTAAAGGATCATGTGACACTATAAAAAAGAATAGCTGTAAAGGACAACAAACATTACCACATGAGGATCAATGATGATACTGAAGCGCTCATCAAAGATGATGGGGATAGCAGGGATTACAAATGCATATGAACCGCCAATGATTACTGCAGTCCTACACCCAACTAGAGTCTGCACAAGTGTGTTCAGTCCTGATACTAGGAGCAAAGTTTGTATCACCTGAGCCTTTTCTATCTGACAAAGCATATATTAAGAAAGTTAGCATAAGTTAAGATGGTGAACATACTTCTAAGTTTGAGTGAATCGGTAACATAAACTTAAGAATATCTATAATCTATTATCTATATTCTATACTCTATATAGAGTAAGACAGTAAACACAGTATAATAATGGGAAAGAAATGTACCGGTCCGCCTCCCATTTGAGGAACAAGTATGGTTGCAATCATAACCGTAGTCCCAAGCATTACTACAAAATGCTGAAACCCAAGTAATATATATTCATCTGCATATTACAAAATACCAATTATATAAATTCATGATTTCACAGTAAAATTTGTTAGTTAATACTCCTGTAGTGTTGGGTGAGATTTTGCAGAGTTTTTGAAAGTAAGCTAAACAAATTTTTTCTATTTAATTACATTACTTAATCTCATAATTCTCACTTTCATTGGTTTATATGCAAATTAAATTTATTAGAAGAAATTACAAAAAACAAAAGAAAGAGGTAGAGAGAATTGATTAACATGAACATACGTATAGGAGGGTTGCTGGTGAGACAAAAATCGACGAAAGGAAGCTGCTCTTTCACAGGAAAAGGCACGAAGATATCTTCTTTAGGTGCCGCCATTCTTATTTCTTGATTTTCTCTACTATCATATCATAAGGAGTAGGACTCTAGTTATTCAATTGTTTTACAACACAAATGCAGACTATAAAACAGGGGAGGTAAGGTTGATGAGAAAATGCACATACCACATTACATTACATTAATACCAAAAATATACTAATTACTAATTATAAAAATAATAAAAGTCTTTTTCTACATCTCATTCATCATCCTTTTTTAGTACTTGACTTGTGTAAAATAATAGTCCTATAGGCTATTTTACAATTACTGAATTAGAGCAATAATTAGTGAGATTGTAGACAAAATGTAACTTGACAAGAAAAGGAGCTGAGCCTGAGAGAGTAGAAATGGAAGGTAAGACTAAATATCAGCTTTGGGAGTTGAGTGTGACTCATCTTCTTTTAGTTGGGAATTTGCTCGTCTTCTTCTTAACTAATATTTCTACAAATACTCCTTACAATAATGAAAGTCAAACACCTTTTTTTTTACCCTTCATCTACCATTTAGCATTATATTAAGTGAACTGCACATTGCCTTATTTCATCTTACTAATATAAATATATAATTATATTACTTCCGCTATTTCACATTGTGTCTAAAATTTCAAAACAAATAATAACTCAAATAATCACGATTTTAAATTATTGCACATAATGTTTTAATATTAAAAATATTAAAAGTTAACTCCACCATCTTTTTAAGTACTAATTGGACATGTTGCTAAATCAATTTTAATTCTCTACTTATAAAATTATATTTTTATATTAGAAGTTTCATATATTTACACAAATTTTTATACTGATTTTACTACTCCTATGCTATAATAGTCAAATTTTTTACGTCTCATACTTCACACTATTGTAATTTATACATTGGCTTGTGATCTAGTATATATGCCCCTTTAATTAATTGTTTTATGTTAACAATGCCTTATATATAGATCCTTCATGTTTTAAATAAAAGAAGCTTTTTCGAATGTTAATTTTGTATGTACCCGTAGCAAATTACAAACTTTACAAAGACAATGCAATTCTTTGATCCTGTATATGGCCAACGGTTGAGAAAATGCTCTTTAGTCCTGACAAATCAAAAGATAATAACTACGTCTTACTCCAAACGGAAAACTCATTTTTTAAAGGGTTTTATTTGATCAAAATGATTAGCTTTCTGATTCGTATCCTGCTGGAAGTACTCTTTAACTAGAGGTGTTTAACGGGACAGGTCGATCCAACGGAGCAAGAATCAAGTCATATTTATAACGGATCATTAACGGGTTGGATCAATAATAGGCGGGTCATTAACGAGCTTTGGTGTAAAGGGTCGAGTCAGGCCGGACCGAATAGATTATAAGAATTAATCGCAAAAACTTTTTTTTTTTTACCTTTTTTTACATTTTTAAATGATACTATTATTGTATACATAAATGAATCGATCCAACAGGCTATAATAAAAGAACTATTTTATAAACTTTTAAAAATCGGATAAAAGAAGGTCAAATTTAAACGGACTTGACCCAACCCCCGCCCCATTAAACAATTGCCCGGCCCCGCCCCGTTGAACACCTCTACTTTCAACCAAAAACCAAAGCTAGAATCAATTTCTTTTGAGTTAGTTTGTGTTTGATGAAATTAGCAAGTCTCAATTCTCCCTCGCACAATCTTGCTAGAGACGCTTTACATTTGTTGAAATAATCTTTAATTGCTTTCTCCATCATAGAAGTTATCAATAATCAATAAAGGAGTTTATAAAATGCTAATTGCAAAACCCTGACAACCTTTAATATAGACCAGGCTACACTACAGTCAAGTGATACTTTCAAATTATAAGCTACATAAAACTAATTTGCCTAGCCTGTGAACTAAATGAAATTTTTTGAGAAAATTTCAAATAAATAAGATTATTTATCAAAAAAAAAAAAGCATACAATGAGATCAAAATCAAACTTATTCCAAAACTAAGCGTGTAAGTCGCAAACCTTAGGTTCGGGCTGTTCGCACTTACTAAAAGCGAACAGACTGAAAAGCACAAACAGTCTGATCGCTATTACTAACAGCGAACAGACTGTTTGTGCTTTTTAGTCTGTTCCCACTTAGTAAGTGGGAACAGCTCTTGTCTTTAAATCAGTATTTCAACCATGTTTGACCTGTTCGCAGTTACCAAGCGCGAACAGACACAGGATTTTTTTTGAGCAGTTTATTACTGTTCGCACTTAGTAAATGCGAATAGACCCGAACCTGTGCTTTGGGGTATCAGACGCTTACATTTAGAATAAGTTTGATATGAATCTTATTGCATGCTTTTTTTTATTTAGGCTCTTATCTATTTCAAAATTTTCAATTTTTTGATTCTATTTTGTCAAGATACATGTGGTCAATGGTAGAGTAACTAAAATTAATTATTTGACTAATACTAGCTAACTAATCGCTTAGTACTTGTATTAGTTTAACTAAATACGTTGACCAAGTCTCTATTGAAAATGACCTTCGTCGATTATGATCTAAATGTGAGAGTGACAAATTACGCAACCAGTGCTACAACTACAAGCAACCATATTAAAGTCTCTACGACCAAAACAAACGTGAAGTATCATCTAAGTTTTTCAATACTCCAATTTCTTAATATTTTTACAATAAAACAAATGTACCTTTAGACAGACTGAATAATGAAGTTTACATAGCAACAACACTAGATCGTCTTCAAAGACCAGGGAATGAGATTACTATCAAAGAACCAACTCAACCAAAAGTTCAAATTAATGGTTGAAACTTAAATATGTTATATACTCTACAAGCTCCCTCACATGAAAGCCCATTGGGCTCAAAATGTAGATTTCTGACACTATATATTCCACTTTAAATGAGCAATGGTTGAGATTTGAACGCGTGACTTCTTATCATGCTGGCTTCTAATGCCATGTTAAGAAACTAACTCAACCATAAGCTTAAACTGATTGTTGAGGCCCAAAGATATGTTATATAATTCAACAATTACCACAAAAAAAGACACAGTTTCCGAAATAGAACTACTAGGGTCAAAGACCCTTTCAGATCAGCATCAAAATATGCAGCAATCCAGTAGCTTGAGCAGATGAAAATTAAAACCGTAAGATAAAGTTCCTTAGAGATAGTGAAGAATCCTCTGAAGAGCTTAAAATGAGGTCCATGAGGATATTGCGTAACAGACAAATTTGTTGAACTACATGCAAAATATATGGGCGTGTAATACGAGGTATCTATTATCTATAAGTTGTGGGTTCAACTACTAGTTTAAATGTGACAGATTGACAGTTTTATGATCACAAGGACCAAAGTTATGCATAGCAAACTCAAAACTCAATATTTGGATACCCTCTATTCCATAGAAAGATAGTAGAACATGTAAAAATGATACCATTAACATATAAAAGCAGACATGTAGTCATAGTTTCTGGACAAGAAAGATAGTAGAACATGTAAAAATGATACCATCAAGTAGTGAGTCAATTCAATTGCTTGTTAACGTTTCAATTGTGTAATAATATGTGAATGACATGTAAGTGTGTTTAATGTGTAATACAGAAAATTAGACTCCCTTCTATTCACCCTAACGGCCCATTTAGTAGGTGGTATTAATTGGTGGTAATGGGAATGAATTATAGTGTAAATTTTCATCAAAAGTTCCATATCATTCTCATGGTAATGAAACTTTGAACACAAAAAAGTTTTTTAGTATACAAATTTTCATTACCACCTAATACCACCTCTCCCAATAGTAATGCATTGGAATGAATTTTATGATAAAAATGAGATGATTGAAGATAGAAAAACATGGACATCAAAGTAGCTAAGAGATTTTCAACCAATATTTACACTAGATTTTTCATTTTCATTAACATTGTTTATTACCACCTACCAAACGGGCCGTAAGTGTGTCATTTTCTTATTTAGTCGAGTCACTCTAAATGTCTTATTTTATTTTGAGTATATCAACTTTACCTATTTACTCCTACTAAACTTAACTTTTTCACACTTTAACAGCTACTAACCCCACTTTACCCCTATTAAAATTTAAAAACACTACACTTTTTTCTTTCACATGTGGTCCCATTTGACCACTTAAAAGATGGTGAAAAGTCAAATTGGGCATATTGGATGAATAGGAGGAAATACTAATATATATATATATATATATATATATATATATATATATATATATAACATAATTAAGCTGAATTTTTCATCACTTTAAAAAAGGGTTATAGATATCTTTAAAGAAAAAAAATTGCAGTAAAAGTAGCAAAGCAATATACCAAGGCAGTTCTGAAACGTGAAAAGTACAACATGGCGCATATTAGCTATATTCTTAATGGGCTTACAAAAAGGAACTAGAGCCTAAAAGACATGCCAAAGTTGACAAATTCAGCAAGAAAAGCGTGCAAGCTTGGCCAGAATAGACGGTACGTACATCTCATGAATACTAATGCATTTTTTGATTACTTAGTTCAAAGCATGAGTACTAAAAAGAATACGCATAAGCATCATTCAGATGATAAGATAGTGTACCAAATCATTCAAGAAGGATAGCTTCATTAAATGTCTATGTTTATAGAGCTTTGATAAGTTTGTATGTGTTTCAATTATGCTCATTCAACTGTTTGCTGAAAGGTCTCAACCAAACTATCGTATAGCAGACTAAGTAAACACTTCTAGGAATAACCAAAACAATCAGGAATAGGTATAATAGACCGAGTACATGGTGAATTGGTGATGCAGTGATGAGTTTAGCACAACTTTAGGGGGAGAGAAAAGTTAAATTTTAAAACTTTAAAAGTGTATATTTTCCATGGCAGTGTCAATTTGAAGGAACATACCTAATGATTTTTGCGAGGCGTCAGGTCAGAGGTGCGGCTATTTAAATGTGTTTACAATTTCCAGAATTAGACGGAATAATAGGAACTACATCAATTAGAAAGAAGAGAAAAAAAAATAGGCACAATTAAAAAGCAGTGGTTTGAAGTTGTCAAACTCATACGCATTGCAACTACTCCACCAAGCTAAGGAAAAGAAGATAATGAAATCAATTAATAAGTAGAAGAGTATAATCAAAAACAAAAAAGTATAAACAGCGTAACAGCGATCAAGTCATTCAGTTGACTTTATATTAACATCAAGTACTTGTACGCTTATACAACCTATCATCTAATTCCCTCCAACACTATAAACATAACCCCACAACATATAACAGATAACAGATAACAGATAACCAAGGCAAAGCAGCTCCTACAAGCTTCAGCATTCAAAAATGAGTAATTATTTCTATTTCTCTACATATTTTACATTTTGCAATTACAATTTACGCCATAATTTACTTCTACCGGACAAGATTAACTAAATTTTAGCAAATACTTCTTCTGTCCTATGAGAAAGCACCATATGACTCACAGATGTGAAAGCTATATATGGTGCAAATTAAGAGGAACAGATGGAGGATTACGTTTTAATTTGCTAGTGTAACTCGTTGGGTGTTCACTTAGCAGATAAGGATGCATACCCGCCACAAGGATATCCGGGTGGGCAAGGATATGGTATTGGCAACCCCCCTCCTCCACAATACCAATATCCCCCTCACCCACAATATGTTGTGCAACCTCCTCCTCACAGAAACAACCAAACTGGGGGTGATAATTTCATCAAAGGATGGTATTCTTCCTTTCTCTTTCTATTTTATCTTGCCCTTGCCCTTATCGAAGTAGATAAAAAGTCGAGTCATGGTGCTATATATAGTTCATTATTATGCACTTGAACATTAAAATGAACCAAAACCAACGATTTATTTATTTATACAACTAATAAAGGAATAAGCTATTGTGAAACTAATTATTAATTGCAATTTTGCAGTTTGGCTGCTCTTTGCTGTTGTTGCCTTCTGGACGCCTGCTTTTGATGATCGATTTTCCACTTGACCATCAAATTCTTACCTTCTTCGCTTGTATTATATGTATGACATAAATTTGTACTTATGGCATGCTTGTTAATTAAATTAAAATAAACAAGTACATATTGAATTTAAATTTATTTGATCCAATGTGTGAGTGATGAGTTTCAATCGTTTAAACGTAGTTTCATATATATGATCATAGAAGACTAGTGAATTTCATTAATCAAGGTAGCTGGTTAGCTGTTCTAATCATCTGATTAGGCTTCACTATCAAACTTAATAAATCGCAATATGAAGAGATAACACAGTATGATCTAATTTGATATGGGTACATATCAGTTTCAGTTACACAAATATATCAATTATAATTGGTTTCCGATTTCCACATTTAATCTCAGGTCAACAATCAGTTTGTTCGTTATGTATCTGAAACCTGGTTATATCATTCTAGCAAATTCTCAAATTTAAAAGAGTGCTTTGGATCAAGTTAACATCCATTTTGGATATGAGTAATAAATAATTGTCGGTCTCTTGAGAGACCGTCTTTTTAAGAGACATCTTTAAGTCCCAACCCATTAAAGCTTAATTAAACTAAAAAATGATGATAGGCTTACCAAATTGAAATGATCTCTCAAAGACACCGTCTCTTATTGATTGTTTGTTTTAATGGAATGGGCTGTCATTTGTTAAGGTTACCCTCCACCAGATCAGAATTACCCAAAGGAAGCATACCCACCAGCTGCAGAATACCCTGCAGCACAAGCAGGATATCCTCCTCCTCAGTACGCGACACCACCTCCACAAGCAGGATATCCTCCTCCTCCTCTTCCTCAACACCAACAAAATAAGCAAGTTGGTTTCATGGAAGGATGATGAGTACATCACCAGTGGACTATCATTTTGTTTTACTTTTAACTAAACTTATACTTTCAACTTTCTACTTTCAATACTTATCATCCACATAAATCAATATTCAACAATCAATCAAACATACAACCAACCTAATTTAATTTATTTAATCTAATTCTTATTTACTACTACATAATTCTTAATTGCAATGTTTTATGATTATGTCTGCAGTTTGGCTGCACTTTGCTGTTGCTGCGTTATGGAAGCCTGCTTTGATTTTTAACACCTTACCCGCGTATTTCAACCACAAACTAGCCTCCATACTCTTTAACCTCAAAAGAATAAAGATCTGCATTATTATTTAGATCTTTCAATTAAAACCTTTTATTTCCTTTTATCTTTTATTTCTTTTTTTTCACTTAGAAGAGTGATTATCAAAAAATTGAGATCTATAAGTATGAATTTCTTGTGTTCCATACTTCAACAGTATTTTATTAATGCACATCATTTTAACGTATGCCATAAAGCATTCCAAATGATACAAGGAATATGCAAGAAAAACAAACAGCTTCCCAACTAGTATTTGTCAGCAATTAAGCACTTCTACTCACACTCGCAATTTAAAAGCTTGAGGTTGTAAATGTACCTTGTCTACTGTTGAGAGCTGAAATATTAAGACTATTCCCTTCCCATGAGCCATTTTTGTTCACAGATGTTGCGTATGACTCTTGGTAAACATCACCTGCAATTGCATTGTACAAAATTAGAAACGCAAATTTGTGGTGTATTTTATACATTCATGAGAAGCATATCCAGAAAAATATCCAAAACAAGGATTACTAGTTTGCTAAAATCAAATTAAAGACAATTTGCCTTGAGGTATAGCAATACTTTGAGTCAAACACGTGTGCAGGCTGTTGAGTATATTTATGTTCACTTACACAAAACAGCAAGTGCAATTAGAATACATGGCTTGCTGATACAAAATTTTTTTTCTCTTCCAAAAGAATGGACTATGGAAAGAGGTTCAGGCTACACTCTACAACTGTTAAAACTTTGTGTAATCAATTTTAATCCGGAAAACCTTTGTGTAGAGATCATTCAAAAAAGCCGCATAAACTATCATACAGAGTAGCAGGTATACCTACAAAATAGTGTTCCTAGTTTTATTATAGTTTGTCCCACTTACTTTGCACATTGTTATAGATCAACATATCCATAGAGATGATACTGATCTGCCTAGGCAGAATCTGGTAGAATAGTATAACAATTTGCAGATAAATGTGTTTGAATATATCAATTTGTATGTAAAATATAGATGATTGATTGTATGAATGTGTTATGAATATTAACCTAAATCGTAGATGATTTGTAACCAAAAAGATTACACTGATTGTACAAGCATTCGAGGGGCTTGTGGCTCTTCAATATGAGTCGAGCAACTCATGTCAAATCTATTACAAAATACCTGAATTAATTCTCTTACACTTCTCCTATTTATCCTACTTCCTCTCTAAATCTTATTCCTCCGATTAAATAATTACTAGTTATTATTTAGTAAGTAATTCCTATATTACCCCTAATAAGTCATTCATGACACACAATTTCTTTTTGGAGTCCCACTCTCTTTTCTTGTAATCTCATCCACAAACGTATCGCCAATTTCCAGAACCAAAAGCACTAACACACCATCACGGTAGAATGAATGGCCACAATCCTATTGATAGGAAAAGATAAAGTGAAAGAGCACAGAGATCTTCTCTAGGAGATAAAAGTCACAGCAGAAAATCAAAACACTTACTATTTCTTACACAGTATCTTAAAGGACAGGACCAATAACAAACTATTAATAAAACCAGGAAATTTTTAGGTGACTAGATCTTCCCACTACAAAGTCAGGAAGGTGCTTCCTATCACACCAGCTGCTGATGGAAAAGCATTTAATACCGCAAAGGAATTGGGCAACATAAAAAATCTGCAAGCTGTGAACTGCTTCCTAGAATAATATGAGTAGACCTATCTCATAAAAATTTTAAAAAAATCCTAGCTCCTTGAGAACTGGAGCAATTGAAGGACTAACTTCAGCGTAGTATTTAACAAACACGTATATGTGAATAAAATTTTAGGTTGATATAAAATAAAATGGGCAGTCTGAGGGTCCATTACAATCTGGTCTACTGCCTTGCGACTGAAATCAGTCGGAAAAATTTCTCTTTTTAAGTAAATTCGAATAAAAATATAAAATAGTCGGAAAAATACGAATTTAAATTTTCCAAATTGTTCTTCTATTCCGACTGAACTTATATAGGAAAACAGTCGAAATTCTGACTAGTTTCCTACCACTATAAGCAATCGGAATTCAACCAAAAAACCAACTAGCAGCGTGTTAGTCAGAATTCCGACAAGATTTACGACTACTTTTTCACCAAATATATATTTCCCAGTTCCAAGTCTTAAAAAAAGTCTAAATTCAGTCGGTATAGAGCAATACAAATTGGATTATTATTAATTTCAACAGTCTGAAGTCTTTTTTGTAGTGTATCTGCTGACTATGGTGCGAGAAAGGAAGATCAAACAAAATTCATTATTTTTCATCGCAACTACAAGTGTGTTATTACTCCTGCATACATGATAATGTGTTTTTGTTTTTCCTTATTTCTATCCACAATCAACGTTAAGTTTTCCGTCTTGGTAAGCAGACCAATCTAATATGATGCAATGCTATTTGTTTCCATATCCAATAATCCAAGCAGTCTAACAAATTATATTCTAATTCTGAAATCAGAGATGCTATTGTGCCAAGAAGACAACAGCAGCACAATACAGTAGCAAATGATTCCAGCAATCATGATGTAAGACAATTTTCTCAGAAGCAGCCATGAGTTTATTACACATGTATAATAATCCTTTAAGCAACGTTTTGCAGATAGTTTTCATGATATAAATTATAAAGACCAGAAGAAAGGGGGAGTCAGAGGTACCTGGTACAAAATACACAAGCATATCCGCTAAGTGACCATTGTACTCTCTGATCAGGAAATCTGCAACATCCAAATAATGCATTCTCGTCACAATTCTTCAAGAAAATTTTCAGCCGTTTGAAATAGTAGACAGCCACAATGCACAACCATACCTCAATCAACAAATCAACTGAAGCACGATCTGCTGCATAATATCTGACATTGAGATCAAACAGCGTGACGGAATAGATAGTACTGTATTACGCAAGGAGTAGTTCAACCATTTCCTAGAGCGAATCTAATGCATCACAACCTCTCAATTATAGTGAACTGATAACTGTGATCTGTTAAGCAAGCACTCTAGTTTTGCAGTTCAGTTAACAGGGATCCCACAAATTCTTGTGAGAGACGGTCTCTAATTGGGTTGACCCATTAGGAAAAATGTAGAGTAAAGGTAGGCCATAAGCTTTAATAGATTGGTCCTGAGAGACATCTCTCAGAAAGACAGTCTCTCAGGAGACTGGCTGTTTTGGATCCACAAATATAAACTCATAATCCAACCTATTAAAATCTTAAATCCCAACAGCTCCAACCTCAATTGTAGATCCTCCACAATAACATAGATGTCAAGAAGCTACATTTTCATAATCTGAAGTGTCGAGGAAGAAATCCACATTGACTTTGCAATTGCAGAATCTCTCGGGCAAAACCTTGGTTTCCAGTCACCAAAAGCCCATTCAAAACACGATTAAAGGTAAACTTCGTAGGAAGAAATCTTCGTTTCACCATCTCAATCAACAACCTACCAGCAATGACCAAATCCTCAGATTTCTTCCTCACAAACATGGAATTAATCAAGATATTGTAAGTATCCTTATTTGGCAAGCATTTCCAAGACCCCATTAAATCAAAGACTTCCAAACCCTTCTCAATCTCTCCCACATCACAATAATATTTGATCAACAAATTGCAAGTCTGATCATTTGGATGGCATCCATTATTCTTCATCAAACCCACAAACTCCATAGCCCTATCCATCTCTCCTACATGACAGAACCCTCTAATCAATAAATTATATGTCATTGAATTTGGAACATATCCCTTCTTGCCCATCTCCTCAAACAAAACAAGTGCATTTTCAACACTATCCTTCTTACACAAAACTTGGATCATAGCATTATAGGTAGCCACATTTGGAAGCACCCCTTCACACATCATCTCATCAAACAACCTCCTAGCTTTATCAACCCCTCCTAAAACCCCAAACCCATGTATTAAAGTAGTATAGGTAACTACATCAATCTCACACTTCCTCTTCTTCATCTCCTTAAAGAACTCCCAAGCCGCCTTCGTTTGCCCTGTTCTAAAATACCCTTTTAAAATTATGTTATAAGTAGTCAAGGTAGGCTTGAAACCCCTCTCCACCATCTCCTTCAAAACCTCCAAAGCTTTAGGAACCCTTTTAACTAAACACCACCCATTTGCAATAATATTATAGCTAACAACATCAACCCCGAATTTTCCCTTCAAAAGCTTAAACAAATCATGAGCTTTTTCAACCCTTTTGGATTTACAAAGTATATCAAGTAAAGTATTAAAAGAATTCAAATCTTGTAAGCAACCATGTTTATGCATAGACAAAAAAATATCAATAGCTTTATCAGGTTTACCAGAAAGAACATACCTTTCTGTGATAATGGAGAAAGTTAATGGTGTAGGACCCAATCTACGAGTTCTAAGACGGGAAACAAAAGTCCAAAGAGTAGCGAAATCTTTCAAACGAGCAGAAATGTCAATGGCATAATGAAATGAGGAGAGAGAATGGGCGTAATGGAGGTGATTGTCAAGAATAGTGAAAAATTGAAGAGCTTTAGGGCCATGATTCCAAAGGAGTTTGAGGGTTTGGTTAACTAGTGGTTCTGAGTAATTAAAATTTGTGGGGGATAAAAGGGTTTTTGAGAGAACTTTTGGATTTTCAGTGGTTAGAACAAGGTTGGCTATGGTGGATGCCAAGGAGGATATGGAATCTGGTGGTGAAGGGGTGGTAGTAATGGTGGATGTGGTGCAGGCATGTTTAAGGAGTGCAAGTTTTCTGGGTTTCATTGGACCCCAATCGATTCGGATTGGAATGTCGGTTATTTGTAGCTTGGACTTGTGTCTATGTATTTTTCTTGCTTATGCTATAGAATTACTAGGTAAATGTAAATCAATTGTAGGTGGTAAGTATTTATTGGTTTATCACTTTAGTAATTTTTTTTGATTATTTTATTAATTTTTGTTTTTGTTTTCTTATGTGATTTACAAATAATCATGATTAACTTAGATTTTCTAACTGGTATTTGGACGTTGGTTATTTTTTAATCTTGATTTAGTAGAAGTTTTGTATGGACTTGATAAATTTCACGTGTAATCTTCAAGTATTGGATTTATGATATGATAATCACAAAAACTTGGCCGAGACCGTCTCAAGGTGAGACGGCCCAGTTTTGGCGGCCCAAATACACACGCGTGCATGACACGCGCCCGGCCAAGTTTCATTCCCTCCAACTTCCTTTTTTTGGGGTTTATTTTTGGCAACCTTTTTAATTCCCTTATTCACAATATACCTTCAGTTTCATAATCATTCTAACTTCCCATATTCAAAACTTTCTTCAACCTCCATTTTCGGCTCCATTGACGTTCTTGACTCTTCCTCTTCCATCATTATTGCTTCGTTCTCATTTGTTTTTCTTCATCTTCCTCCATTACTGGTAATAATTTTGTTTTTTTTTATCTTTAGTCTAAAAACTAAATGAATGTGTGCAACTACACATTTTAAGCATGAAATTGAATGTGTTAAGATAGAATTTGAATGTGTTAAGATAGAAATATCACGCAATGGACAACTTAACATTTCAGATATACCTAAGATAAAAAATTGAATGTTTTAAGATAGAAATTGAATGTGTTAAGATACAAATTGAATGATTTAAGATAAAAATATCACGCAATGGACAACTTAACATTTCAGATATACATAAGATAGAAATTGAATGTGTTAAGATAGAAATTGAATGTGTTAAGATAGAATCTGAATGTGTTAAGATAGAAATGCAATTGGATATACATATATGAAACATCAATGAAATATAAACGTAGTTGGAAGTACTCAGTTCTCCTCTTATGTTAATCAATTCTCATCTTAAGATATACAATTTTTAGCCTAAGATAGTCAGTTTTAATATAGTCAATTTTCGTGTTAAAGTCCTCAGTTGTTCCCTTAAATTACTCAGTTCTCCTCTTAAATCAATCAATTCTCATCTTAAAATGCTCAATTTTTAGCCTAAGATAGTCAGTTTTAATATAGTCAATTTTCATGTTAAAGTATTCAGTTGTCCCCTTAAAGTACTCAGTTCTCCTCTTAAATCATTCAATTCTCATCTTAAGATATACAATTTTTAGCCTAAGATAGTCAGTTTTAATATAGTCAATTTTCATTAAATCCTCCATTGCAGCCATGCTTGAAGAAATTTGCAGAGATTGCTATGAAATTTGAGAGAAATTGATTGATAATTATTTCCTATTTAGGCGCGGATTGGTGTTTAATGTGGGAAGTTACTGATTTTTGAAAATGGAAGTTTATGTTTTAAAAGAGGAAGTTACTGATTTGAGAGAAATGCCCCCCATATCACGCCTCTTGCTGTCTTGGGCTGGGCCGTCTCAGCGTGAGACGGTCTCGGCCAAGACCAGCTGTATGATAATAAATATTTTTGAATTCACTTGATAATCATGAAGTTACCTAATAAAATTTTCATGACCCTTTTTATAAAATCATAGGCTATAAGAAATCTTAACTCATCCCTTTAAATTAATGTAAAAGAAAAATCTTAACTCATCCCTTTAAATTAATGGAAAAGTTAATTTCATCTTTCCCCTGAAATACAAATCCTAGCTAATTTTCTCCAAATTTATATTAACTTCTGCTATCAAATCGGCCTAAAATACAAATCCTTCATGATTTATGCAAAATCTTCGAAATCATTTAATGGTTCTAAAATGCAATTATGGTGAAATTCTTTAAGGGGTGTTTGGTACAAGGGAATGAGACTTGTAAGACTTTAAGATAGGACTTTTAAGTTGAGACTTTGAAAATAAAAAAGTCTCATAGAGACTTGGAAGAAAAAGATAAAATTAAAGTCTCAACCCAAATACCACCCCTCCCCAGGACATTTTTCTTGGGGACTTTCCCCATTTTAATCCTATTTTCTATTTCCATTTCCCTTAAACAAACAAGAACATATTTTCAAAATAAAGTCTCATTTCCTCCCTCAAATCCCTCCTACCAAACACCCCCCTTAAAGCACAATTATTCAAATTTTTGGGTTGAAATCTAAAATTACTTCTCAATATTTAATTTACACCCTAATTTCATATCAAAACTCCATCAATAATTCTTTCCACTCTCTGATTTCATATCAAAAATAAAACCTTTCTACGGTCTTAAACCTTAAAAAAAAATTACTTATAAAGTTAAAACCTTTAAAAATTATTTTTAATATAAAATCAAACCTTTAAAAATGAATAGAGATAAATGTTAATATTTTAACTTTTCTACGTGGTAAATAAA
Source organism: Amaranthus palmeri (assembly GCA_019776075.1). Taxonomy (NCBI): domain Eukaryota; kingdom Viridiplantae; phylum Streptophyta; class Magnoliopsida; order Caryophyllales; family Amaranthaceae; genus Amaranthus; species Amaranthus palmeri. The sequence goes on along the minus strand of JAAKBH010000286.1, from coordinate 1,542,769 downwards.
GGAATAGTGTTTTTGTTAATTTTCACACTATTTTACCCAACTTGTCATGATGATCTTTATTAAGTACATAATTTGAAATTCAGTAGAAATAAATACTAAATTAACCAAAACTTAACATTTTGTCTACCACATAGAAAACTTATATTATCGTATTCTTAATGCCTAATTTTAATATTTTAAATATTTACTTACATTATTCTTAATGTATACTTATAATATTTTTAAAAATATATATAATAAACCGACTCAACTAAAACTCAACTAAAAATAGCATTTAAAGAAAATTATCTTTCAACTTGAAAACTCAATATTACCACTAGCAAGTCTTCTGAGAGACCGTCTTTTTTGAGAGACGCCTCTCAGACCCAGTCCATTATAGTTTAATTCTTACTCTTATTCTATATTTTCCTTTATGGACCGACCCAATTAGAATACCGTCTCTCACAAGAATTTGTGTATTACCACATCATATCATCATATCATACAATCTTATAAAAAGAGTGTAAAATTCCACATGGCACTCTCTGAGTGACTTGGCATATGAAATTTGTCTTACCAAATTTGACATTAACTCATTCATTTATTATATTAGATATATTTTGTTAATTTTCTTGGATTATAATATTTTTGAATATAAAAGATACATATTTGCTTTAAAAAGTATGACAATTTTTATTAAGTATACAAAAAATTATAATTTTATACTAATAAAATGTAATTGCATCTCTATTTAGAATATACTCCCTCCGATTCACTTGTGTTGTCCCATTTCTTTATTTGGCAAATTCATATCAATTGTCCTATTTCCTTTTTTGTCTATCTTTTTTTACCTAAATACCCCCACTTTTTCAATTCCCAATATCCCACTACCACCTTTACAATTAATTTAATCAAATTAAAATCCCACTTTTCCAATTCCCAATACCCAACTACCACCTTTACAATTAATTTAATCAATTAAAATACCCTACCATTTCACTCTTAAAAACCGTGCCCAACCAAATGGGACAACACAAGTGAATTGGAGGGAGTATTAAATATATAAAATTTTATACTAATAATTTCGTGCATTGCACGAATTTTTATACTAGTGAATTGATACTGGGCAAATGCACTTCGAATTATCCGTTGTAGGAAGGCGTGAGGAATAAGAAAGTGTAAAAAGTGTTGGAACCGCGTTGACGGGTGAACAGAGTCAGTTGTAATAGTACGCGGCTGTTATCAAATCTTAAATCTTAAATCTCAATTCTCAAGACGTTACTATTAATAATACTCATTACTCAGTCTCCCCCTCCCAAACCCCAGACTATTGTCTTGTCTCCATATATAATTCTGTCTACTCTTCCAATTCCATTCTTTCTATCTCCTTTTTTTCTCCTCATTCCCTTCTGTTCTTACATTCAAGAAAATAAAAAAAAAAACCTTCACTCCCATTTTTTAAAGATAAATAAAACATGTATAATCAACAACAACCGCCTGTTGGTGTTCCTCCTCCTCAAGGTATATTCATTCTCTCGTTTTTTTGGAGTTTTCTCAGATTTTGATTTTTATGTCTTCTAATCTTGATTGAATTTTTGGGATTAATTAGGTTATCCACCAGAAGCGTACCCAAAAGATGCATACCCACCAGCCGGGTATCCTGCACAAGGCTACCCACCCCAACAAGGAGGTTATGGATACCCTCCACAAGGTGGGTACCCTCCTCCTCAGTATGCCCCACAATATGCTCAACCTCCTCCTCAGCAACAGCAGCAAAGTGTTGGTTTCATGGAAGGATGGTATACCTTCTTCTCTTAGATTTAGATCTCTTAATTTTTAATTTCTGGTTGTTCTAGTCTTCCCAGTTGTTGACTCGGCTGTGTTGGATGTTTTCAATTCTCCGTAAATTTCGGTTGGGTTGGTTATTTGGGTGAGCAAAGTCTTGGCCTTCCTTTTTTTTTTTTTTATGACGGAACTTGATCTTTTTAAAGATTGGGTAATTTGTCAATAATCTGTCAATTACTTGCTGGGTGACCTTCACATATTACTCAAATATCAATCAATAATCTGTTAATTAATTTTTAGTTTTTGCTATACTAATCTGCTTTATGGGTTTTCTTGCTCCTTTTATCCGAATGGTAGAACAATCTTAGATTTTAAGTAATTACTATTATTTTCCTACAATGTTCTTAGCCAGGGAAGCTTAACCACATTACCATAACGAATGTTGTATTTTTTTTTGTAACACTGCACCTTAATCTTGTTTTCATAAGGAGTGTTAAATATCCAGTTGGCCGATGTTCCTCGTGTTTGGAGTAATTGTGCTATATTCCCAATATCCTTAGGATTAGGGATGACAATAGAGTCCAATGATTATGTATTACATGAACTTTATGGATTTTATTTTTATTTAGGCATGTGAATATATCTCCCTTTTTAGTCTAATTTTGCTGGCAATGTGTTTGGGCTTTGGATTCGCTGAAATAGAATAGTTATGCTAATAATTGGTAGGTAGTAGGTACTATAATGAGTAAATGATTAATCTAATTAGGGTGTAATCATAAAGAGGAATAGTGCAATTGTGCTGGAGCCTTGTTAGAATACTATAGCCTAGTGTTTTATTCCCATTCTTAGGGCCGGGCTTATGTGTTTTTTGAGAATGAAATGGTACACTCTTCATTCTCTTCAACTTCTGGTTTCAGTCAAGTCAATTTATGATTGATATATTGTATCCAGTTGAAGTAGTGACCTGAATATTATTATAATAGGGGGCAGCCTTTATCATCTGACTTGTTCAAAGTCCTGTATTTTGTAATTTATAACTGAGAAGTGCTCATCTGGTGAAGTCAAAATCTGTTAAGTCTTGAGGAGAAGTTGCCTGCATGTTTCGGCTTGTTTGTTATGAAAGCCAGCATTAGTCTTTGTTGATGCACTCCAGTCCCACAAGTGTAGTAAAGGCACATACTTGTGAGTAGTGATATTCAGAATATTCCCAGATCCCAGTGCTGACTAATGAATAACACTGAGTAAATAAAGTAATTTTCAAAGCCGGTCAATATTTAATTTGTTAAACATGTGGTAATAGACTAATAGTTTTGGTGGTTTGTGGCTTAAGGACCAGTCAATGGTATTGCTTTATAGAAGCATGTGCAGTCTTGGTAGATGCTTTGTTTGTTTTAGGATTTCGAGAAGATAGACACTTATCCTACAAGTCAAGTTGTCTGTTATTGTAGCTCTACTTATTTTTTATTCTCATGAACTTTATTTTCTTAAAAGCACTCTCATTTCCCCTGCTCTCTAATGTCGTCCATTTGATTTTTGATTTGCAGTTTGGCTGCTCTGTGCTGTTGCTGCCTGTTGGACGCCTGCTTTTGATCGGGATATTTGATTCGAGTTGGACTGGATGATATATGGTGATAATTAGACAAAATTCAATGGATTCCAAGGGTTTGTTTCACATGATATGTAGTTATTGAACTCCCAAAGTTTGATTGGTCTTAATTGTTTTTCGTAAATAATTTGAAAGTTGGAATCAAAAAAGTTTGTTTGTTTGCTTTAATTATTTTCTTTAATTCTTGATTTAATAATATTATTATTATTACATATTGTATGCGGAATGTCAGCACATGTGAAGGGGAGGGGGTCTAGAATGTGATAGAAATTAAGCCCAATCTGGTAAAGAAGTGATGATGTTATATGTTCCATGTTCCATGTTCCTACATGATTAGGAAGTAAATGGAAAAATGAGTCAGATAACAAGTTCCATCACGACCACTTTTGTGTTTGTGTATATACACTTTCTTTGGAAATTTAGGATGGAATGCAAACAAAGTGATGGATGTGAAAGGAATGATTCAACAATTCTTCCTTCTTTGTTTAGAAGGGATAGAAAACCTTTGTCAAATGGAGAGTCACAATCCTTTTTTAAATTTGCTATATTTATCAGAATAAATATTCTCTCTTTTACATTCACATATATTTCATTTATATGCGTGTGTTTGGTGCATGTGACTTGTGAGTGTGACTCATGCCCAATTTTCTTAGTCAAGTCATCTTTTACTCTATAATTAGTTGTAATTGCAATATTTGCTTTCAACTCCAGTCATGTAGGGTTCAATCGTGTCGGCTGAACTAAAAGATTAAGTCAAAAATCAACTTAGGATAAATTGCCCAAAAAGTCAATTTTAAAATCGAGTAAGACTCAAGTTAAGGTCTCTTTTAAAGTTAAATTTTAATTTGATTAATATCATATTAGAAATATGTTTTAGCAAATCAACTCAATAAGTGAAGTCACGAGTTAACTTGATGTTGGCTTAAGTCAACTGTATGTCACGGCTGCCATGGATCAACCTTCCTGTTCATCAATATTGGATGATTCCACTAGCCTGAGTCAGCCTTTTGGTTTAGTTGTGGCCTTGTGGGTGAAGGTAAATTCAAAATAATCTCGATCAGTTTTCACATAGAAGTATTTTGGGTTTAGATTGACCTTAGATTGGTCATGTAGGAGTTGAGTTATGATTAAATCATATAATGATATAATATTATGTTTGAATCAACTTTTTTTTATTTAGTAGTATATTGTGTTGAGTCGTCCTTTTAAGATCGATAATTTCACATTCTAATCATCTTGAGTCAATTATGTAATTTTTGAGTTTAGATCTATGTCAAGTTAATAACTAGTTATGAGAGACTTGTTAGGATCAAAAGCCAGTCAAATTAGCCATATTGATGAATCGATTATCAATATGTGGAGCCTTAATTCCATGAAAAGATAAAATCGGCTCCACTTCATATTTGGAATGATCTCATGATTTATGAGACAAAGGATATAAATAAAGTTGTATAGCAAGTTACAATCTTGACAATGACAATCTCTTCTGATTCCATGTGCACATACTCTATAAAGATAATTACATAGTAATTATAATTATAATAACAATAATGGTTTGTTCAAATGAATCTTTCATATAAATTGCATTGAATTTTGAATCACTTAAGACTATCTACTCTTCCTAAAAGTATCTTAAATGGAGTAGTATAAAAGATACTAGTTACTGCTTAGAAATGCATTATTATTAAAGAGCTATTATGATTTCACGAATACTCCTATAATATTAATATTCATTTCTTAATTCATTATCATCCCTATATTATTCTAAGTGAATTTTTCTTAATTCATGTTAGTGAACATATACTTTATTTAAAATTGTTAATTTCAATTATAAAAGCATAAATAAAGAGTTTCATAATGCCAAGGTTTGAATTTCAACTAGTAATCTATTTAGTTCCAATTACTTTTGGCTTTTTGCTCATCGATCAACTATTCGTTTACTTACCTTACATTCACATTTAGGTTATTTCTATCTAATGCCGGTATATATTTTTAATGGCTAATACTTTATCTCAATAAACTACAACTTAGTAAAATTTAGCCTTTGATAAAGTGAAAATTATGCTATTACACAGCAACTAGATAGGTGCCCTTATTTAAGACATCATGCTTAAATGGCCGGGGGCATTAATATACAATTAGAGTTGTCCTTAATTATAATGATAATATCATAATTTGAAGTCTTTGTTTATGTTGAAATTGCCTCATAGTGTTTTATTTTATCAAACAAAAGAGACTTCACTTGCTAACTTCACGTGTATAAATGGATAAAAAATCTAATGCTGTCTTTATTCTATTGTGATTCCCTTCTCATATTTTGAATTTTCTATTTTAATATTTCAAAACAATTATGAAAATACCTCAATCTATCCATTTTCTCGATTGGTCTTAGGTTTTCTGTCACTTAATCACTTTTAATTTTATTAATGGAATATTTAGTTTTGTGTTTGAATACAGAATATACTGGTACTGGAGTATATTCTCAATTTGAATAGCCAAAACTGCAAAATTACTACTCTCAATTGACACCTTAATAACAATGTGGCACTTACAACCTGAATCCTGATCTTAACATTTATAACCACCACCTCTCCTTTTCACACGGTTGAAACATCTATTACTCCCTCCGGTCCAGTTTACTTGTCCCATTTGACTTTTGGCACTATTCACTCATCACTCTTAGTTTGTATTTTACTCTTTATCTATAAGTTAAAACATAGTCATGTGGGATCTTGTTTGATTCGTCTCAATACAAGGATTATTAATATCATTTTTTTATAATTTTTGATTAAGAATAATTAGAGATATTAAGGGTTAAAATGTTGTCTCGGCATGTGTGAAAAGTCAAATGGGACAAGTAAACTGGAACGGAGGGAGTATTATTTATTATTACTCTTTAAATTATTTAAGTTTTGCGTTCAATTTTTTCTGTCTCAGCCTAGTGAAGTACTTCTATGTACTAATTACTAAAAAATAACTACTAAAAATTTAAATCAATGCTCTCAGAAAAAAAAATGAAAAAACTGAAATTAATGTGGAAAAAAGAAATAAAAGGTCCCACATGAGCTGAAGGAATCATCGAAGAAAGATCATAGAAATTACATATTGTTGGCTTTATTATTGTTTTCCATAAAACGACAACCATGAAAAAGCTTCACTTTATTATCCTTGATATTTGCAAGCTACTCATATTTATCTCATGTATCAGCTCCGCTTTCACTCCACTTTATATTTACATAAATCAGATTAATACCCTTTATTTAATTTCTTTTGTTTATGCAACATGTATATATGTTTGCTGTAAAATTCAGTAACAGCATTATATATAATATAGTTGGTGAAAATGGCGACATTGTGTTGGGTGGTTGATGGAGTTTACGAGTTGGTTACCACAATTTGGATGCTGCAAGAAATAAGGTTTAACGAACTTCTTGACCAAACTATGCACTGTATTATTAGTATTGTGGTTTCTGTTACTTCCTGTGCTATACGCTTAAGAAGAACATTGTGAATTCTGATTAAATTCTTCATCAATGTCTTGTGTCTTTCTTCTTCACTTATTATTACTTGTATTCTATTGTTTACTTTGTCTATTGTGTATTATTGAGCTCACTAGTACTCATCTCATGTTATTATTGACTTGGCCGTTGGAGAAGGTGGCGTTGGAGAAGGTCCTTGGAGAACATCTTTGGTCTCGTCTAACCCTTGTTACTTGCGCAGATACTTTCATAGATCTTAGCAGAAAGGACTAATAACAAAAACAAATCTCTCAACCAGTAATCTTTCTTTGAGACAAATCCTAACACCAACAACAAATTTAGTGCTAATTAGTTGTGTATAGTGCTTGAGATGAACAGTCGTTTGTAACCATGTAACATGTTCTAGTTTAAATCCTTGATTTGTTATATGCAAGGATTCAATTAGTTATTAGTGCGTGGATTGTTCATTTTATCATACTAGTAACTAATCTTCTCTTATTAATCAACTAGGTAATGAAAATCAAATAACTTTTTAAGGAAAACTAACAAAGACTTTGCATGAAATATGAAGTATTTTTCCAAAATAATAAAATAATATCTCAGCTTTTGATACAGATAGTCATAACAGCTATTTTTATCAAATAGTTTTAATTTATACAATGAATTGAACAACTAAATCAAGCAACTCACAACTATAACTAATTAGACCCTTAATAGCTATTCACTTCATTCTTTGCACTTCTTAGGTGTTAAGGTAACACTAGTTGGCAAGTTGCTATTATTGATGGGATCAAAAAGTTTCTTCTTTTGGCTATCTCAAATTGTAGACTTTTAAGTAGAGTAATTTACCACAAATTCTTGTGAGAGATGATCTTTTGGAAAAAACTATTTGTAATTGGACTGTCCATAAAAAATATAAAGTAAAAATAGATATTAAATTTAATAAATTAGGTCTAAAAAACGTCTCACAGAGATACGGTTTTTCAAGTGACTGACTGTTTTAATTTTTAATTTTATTTTCCCATCTTGTAAGTTATTGGGTCTCTACTCTCTACCATCAATAGCCCATATTTGTATGGGCTTAGATCATCCATATATAATACTAACTTAAATTGCATATTTGCATGCAAAAGTTTATTCTCTTCCAACCAAAAGTAATCAATAATTTACTCCTTCCATCCCTCTAGTTTTACTATCCGCGTTCATAAATCTCTCACGTACCTTGATTCGCATAGTGTAACAAAATAAAAAGATATAAGCATACTTTGCAATTAAGAGTATGAGATGAAGACATTTAGACCATCTGATTGCAATCGTATAATTGGCCGGGTGTATGGGAAGTGGCTGTTGGCGTAGGTTGTTGGCTTTTTAATTGACTTGTTTAAACAGCTGAAAATATTGACTATTTGTATTGGCTTTTAAGCTAGCTGAAAAAGTCAGTTATTTGTGGAAATATTTGATAAATAATTAGGATGAATGGGCTATCAGTGTCATTGATTATTCTTCTTACATGGACATGGTTGCTTTGTTAGAGTGCATAATTGAGATGAGTGAATCAGGTTCACATGGATGATGATAAAATGCAGGACTCAAAAAAATGTGATGACTACTTTATGGATCCTTCCTTAGAAGTATTATTTGTATTTGCAAAATTAAAGCTGCAAATAACTTATCCCTTAAAAGATGCAACTAAGAGTGCTATAAACTCAACTTCATCAAGCATCCTACTAAATTAAAGATTACGGAGTACTTTAATTATTATACTCCCTTTTATTTATAGAGAATGAGACATTTGGATTTTGCACAAAAATCAAGGAGGGATGGGGACCACTTAAAAGTGAGTGGAAAACTCTCTTTTTCATAATAAAGGGTATTGATATTTATTTGTTATTGTGCTATGGTAGTAAGGGTAAAACGGTAAAAAAGAATGACAAAAATAGATTTAGAACATTTTCATTGAATTAGCCAATAAGATAATGTCTCATTCTCTATAAATAGGAGAGAGTATTTTATAAAGTAGAAATTTGCATATGCCAATACTCTATGTGTAGTGGGACAAATTATCCATAAGGACCATAATAGTTGTGTTGCGCGTCCTCAATTCCTTATTATCCTATCATTTTCACACAACTTTTGACTAATCTTTGAAGAATTACAAGCAAACAAGCAAATACACCCACATTGCTACCATTTTTGTTACAACTATTATTTGTCAATTGATTTTGTTTGACATATGATTCTCCATGTACACTGTAAAACAGTAAAATGTTGTCTTCATGTATATATTAAAGATATTAAAAATTAAAATTATGCATTACTTAAGGTGAAAAATAAAAATGTGACAACTATTACTAAAGAAAGTAATCTAATACACGTATTTTATTTTCCAGAAACTTTAGTTCTATGGTTTTCAGCTATATTAAGTGCTAAAGAAAAATCAATCTATTAATTTCATTGTTTCAAAAGTATTGCGATTGAGAAATTGATTTCTCAAATTAGAAGGTCGTAATAAATAACGGTTATTTGTGAGGTTATTAAATCACCCTTATGTGGTAATAGGATGTGATAGGGTGGAAATTTTATTATTTAAATTTATCTTTTTTGATTTTATTTATTTTAATATTATTTTTTTGTCTTTTTATTCTGATTTACAAATCACGGTTATTGATTAGAATTTTTCGTTCTCAAATTAACCAAAGCATCCTGTGATAAGTATGAACACAAATGAGATTTGACATTTGTTACTCAACATAGAAAATGGATCTGAATTCTCACCACACCAAAAAAGTCAATAATCAAAAGAAAAAAAAAAAGAGAGAAAAGCACACAACACTCAACATTGAGTCATCTGCGCACAAATATCGAGACAAACAAATTGCAGAAGAATCCATAAAAAAAAAAAAGAGCAAGTATTCCCATTTCTTTCTTTAAACACTCCCACTCTCCCCACTCACAAAATAACTAGAGAGAAACAGGAGAGAGAAATACTCAAATCATGACCTCAACAACAATGGCGGAAAATCGCCGATCAACCCCATCTTCACATCAATTCTACTACTCAAACACCCCTTCCTATTTCTCTACATCTTCATCGTCTCCTTCCTTAATCAAAGGTTGTTGTTGTTGTCTTTTCCTCCTCTTTTCTCTTCTAGCACTTCTAACTCTCGCTGTCATCCTCGTTATCGTACTCGCCGTTAAACCTAAAAAACCTACTTACGATCTTCAACAAGTCGCCGTCCAATATGTCGGAATCTCTCCTACGCCCTCTGCATCTCCTGCTGGCGTCTCTCTTTCTTTGTCGGTACGTTTACTTTTTACTGCGGTCAATCCCAATAAAGTTGGCTTGAAGTATGGTGAATCCAGATTTACTGTCATGTACAAGGGAATTCCGTTGGGTAGAGGGGTGGTTCCTGGGTTTTATCAACCTGCCCATAGTGTTAAAAATGTTGAAACTGTTGTCACTGTTGATAGGGTTAATTTGATGCAAGCTGATGCGTCGGATTTGGTCAAAGATGCTTCCATGTATGATAAAGTTGAATTGACTGTAATGGGTGATGTTAGTGCTAAAATTAGGATTATTAGTTTTGATTCACCTGGTGTTCAAGTTTCTGTTAATTGTGAGATTGTGTTGAGTCCTAAGAAGCAATCTCTGACTTATAAACAATGTGGGTTTGATGGGTTACATATTTGATCTGCGTTGATTACATTTTGAAAATAGATTCACATTTTAGAAAATGACGAGGATTTTGATGTAGTAAATAAAGCAATCATGTACGTTGGGAATATGAAGGAAAACAGCTTTCTTTTCTTGCTATGGAATATGGGTAGAACGGGAGAGCTAATATCAAATGTCGTAGTGTGCAAATTGATTTTGATTTTGGAAAATAGAAATGATTCTTTTAGGTAATTTTGGAGTTAAAAGATTGACCTTTTTTATAATGGATGAAAAGGGAAGATTTTGATGTAAGAGTAATTGTTCCTGGGTATTTGGAGGAAGAAAATCTTCAATGGCCGCATGAATATCAAAAGAGATACATGAAAATGATGAAGGCTTCCTACTTCTACGCAAGAACAACACTTAAATCGAAGATGAGGATTTAAGTAAGGTTTAATGTAGGTCTTCTGTGATAGTAATTAGTAGTTGTAGTTATTATATAAAGATATATAAATTGATATAATAGTGATGTTAATTTGGAAATTTTGCTGACTTGTTCAATTTTTAGTTGATAAGTGTAAATGGGTTTCCCTAAATTTGAATTAATACACTTGATTATTAAGTGTAAGATGTGAATGAAAAGGGATTGTTTAAGTTCAATGATTAATTCCGACTGGTTTCAGCTCTCTATGTTGTGTATATTATTGTTTGTTGTTGTTTAGCTGCCTATTTTTTGTTATCTGCGTTGCCACTTGGCTGTATAGGCATATTGATTATGTGTTCGAAGTATATAACGACCATCTTTAAGCTTTTCTATAATATGGATATGGAATACAGTGCATTTTATTATGTTCATTTCCTGTCGATGAGAGTTGCTGTAGGAGACTTAGATTTGGCAACCCTTTTAAGGATAATCTTGGGAGGAATGAAGCTCATCCCTCAATTTTGAGGGCACAACATATAACCTATAGGGCTTTAAATAAGGAGGAGGATTGTTTGATGTGGTCTCGCTGTCTTGATATCGTAGTTTATAAGGGTTGATAATTTTTTGGAGAAGATTTAATAGTTTTACTTCCTCTGATGAGTTCCTCTGTCTTCTGATCCTTCCATGGAAGCCTCTTCGTTTCATTGCTTCCTGTGATCTATTACTTACTCATTATGACATCTGGACAAGCGAAGCTACAAGTCATGAATCCAATCGCTATGTAGTAGTAGACTATGGTGCTGATTGTTTTTGCTTGCTAGTTGTTATGCTCTGGCACATTTGCTGTTATTGATGTGGCAGGAATGAGAGTTTGTGGATGTAAAGAAAATGGGCGGCCTACTCGGGAACAATACAAGTAAATATTAATGAAGTTGCATGCAGTTATTATTGATCTTTGTGTTGGCATGTTGCTTACAGCATTGGGCTTTGGAGCAGAAGCATGGTAAACAAAATGTTTTTGTGGTCGTCTAGAAGATGAATAGCAGAAAATTTTATATTGTCTGGTTAGTGAATGAGGAGACATTTATTCTTATAGTAATTTATTTACGTTATTAGTCGTATTTATGTCAATCAGAAAAGTATGGCTTGTTCAGTTTGGTATCAAATTGCCCACTGATTAATCAATTTCTCTGTGTAACACTGCAATTTGTTTTCACAGTTGACAGATTCTAATCCTTAATTGCTTAGTTATGAGTATATTATCCTTAGATTCTTTAGTATGGATTGAGTGAATATGAACTTGCTAAAAGTTCTATGCGTTCTGTTTTGCAGGAATCATGATCCATGGAGTTTTCAAAAAAAAGGGTAAATATGCGTGCTCACTCCTTAGTTTAATACTTACTATCAAATTACTTCTTGTTAGTCTTTTCACATTTGCATAGAGTTGTAGCATACTCAAAAGAAGTTACTTCCATTGGCTGGTTTGCATCAGGTCTAAAAGTTCCAAAGAACAACTGCAATCAGGTATATTACCTTAACATGTGTGTGTTGTAGTGTAGAGTTTCATGCTCTAACACATAAATCTGTTGCATGTATTTTTCCCCCCTTTTGTGGTGACTCTTAAGTTCTATGTACGATTAGGCTCCCCGGTGAAACTAGCAAATATTGCCTTTAAGTAATTCCTTGAGCTGCAAAGTTTAGAATTATGTATATGCAATATGGCACATCTTGATTCAATTGAGTTTCTCTTGCTCTGAGTGGATTATTGCCTGTTAATGCTATACTAAATATCAAACCATGATATATTCCATACTGTGAACAGGCCTAAAACATATTCCTTTACTTATTTATGATGCGACTAGTATCTTTTTGATAGATTTAAAAACCTTTATGATATAGTAAATACGATTAAAATGTATGTTTTTCCAGAACACATGATTAAAATGTAAGGTATTCCAGGACCCCAGCTTTTGTTGAATCATTTTGTAATTTGTTAACATGTATTTAATAATTGTATCTCTTTTACGATGGGTTTTGCTAATTGCAATTGATGTTGATGGTGGATTGACAAACATAGATCTTATGTCTTCATGGAAAGAATGACATTGCTAGATCAAGAGAAGTTTTTATCATTTTATTTTTATCCAATAATAAAATGGGTTTGAGCCGTTTGACTATATGTAGCTGTAAGCTTTATGCAAAACCTTTAAAATTTGTTGCAAGATCAACTTATTATTTGGAGTTTATGACAAAATCTGGTGTCAATTGGTGATATATATTTAATAAATCCACTGTTAGCTACTGGGACATACCCTTAACTTAAAATCATGTATGTAATATGGTAAATGAAGAGCACGAGCTCTTTACAGGTACAGGACACTGAGCACCTTAAGTCTAACACAAAATTAATTCAAACTTTTTTGTGTCCTTGTCTAAGCTGGTTTGCGCGCCTAGCTCAACAATCAAAATGTCACTTCTACATAGAAATATAGGAGTGACATTTTTGATGGTTGAGCTAGGGGCACAAACAGGACATAGAAAAGTTAAAGTTAATTTTGTCTTAGAGGTGCTCGGTGTCCAGTTAACATTTATCGGAAAAGATGGACTGGTTTGAGTTGCATGATGTCCTTTTTGCATATGTTTTGACATCGTTACACCCTCGGCTTTTGAATATAGCCTCTGGCTCTGTACAAATTTGATATGGAAGTGGTAGTTTCGTGTATTCGATCCTTTTGCATGTTTATATGATATATGATTGAAAGGACGAATTTCAAAAATTTCATGGGAGAGGTGAAATCTTGTGAATGTAAGCACTTGGTTACCTTCGTGTAATCCAGAATGAGAATGTTAATAGAATTGGATTCAGGAGCTTTTGCATCGATCCAATCCAATATATGAAGTAATTCGGGTCAAATTGGTTTAATGTGGTAATTGTAAGTTGTACAGCATCTGATACAATGTATAGTTTTTGTAAAAATAATATGAGGATGATTAAATATTGTGTGTCCAACGTGTACATGGATATGATATGGAATTACAGATACTGGTAGTGGTAGTGGTAGGTAGGAGAAGCATATTAGCAATAGCAATAGCTGGTATTGAAAGAGTGTAATGTGGTTATGGAGTGAAAATTATGGTATTGAAGCGGCAGTCTTAAGTATGTCTTGAAGGGCTCTTAAGGGATCCAGGACTGGGTTGATTCACACTTTGTTAAGTTATCATCTATTCGCAGGAGTCCACTCAATCCATAAAGGCCAGCCTAAGACTGCCGCTTTTAATTTTGTGACTATATCTTTGCATAATTATAATGCATTTCTTTCCACAAATCATTAAGCATCTAAATTATAGAAAATCGTTAATTAATTAATTAATTCATTTATGAGATGGTTTTTCAATTATATTATTATTAATAGTTAATTATACTATTTATCAAAAGGCTTTGAAAATAACACATGTCTCTAAGGACCTGACCAGGGATAGGGCCAAATGGCGGCGCCTTATCCACGTCCTAGAGTACTAGACTTGTTTGTTTCTGGGTTTTACTTTTTGTCTGTGTTCTGCTTGCGGCTAGTTGTTTTTATATGCTTGACTAACTTGTGTGTAAGATGCAGGAGTTCGGGTATTTGCAGGTTCTTATCGTTGAAGACTTTTCTTGAGCCGAAGGACTCTTTTGACCGCCCTCTCCTTATGGGTATGAGACGCCGTCGAGCTTCCTTCCCCAGACCCTGAACATAGATCTACCTATGCGCGGGAATACTGGGTACGATGATGATGATGATGATGATTTACTTACCTATAATCCACTTAATTATACTCTTAAAATAAAATACTATTTACTAGAACGCTTGAAAAATGACACATATCATATATTAAGACAAATTAGCAAATGTATAATATTAGAGGATTAATTTACATACATGTGATTCACTAAATCCTACTCTTAAAATTATGGAGAATCATTACTTAGTTGATTTATAAGATGATTTTTCAATTCTATATATTTTTGTGATCAATAATTATATAAATATTATTATTAGATAAATAAATAAATAAAATTTATTTAATTTTTTAATTAAGATTAAAAAATTATTTTAAATATTAGTTAATTCCTCTCTCTTAAAATAGCTTAATTACTAAAATAAATAAATAACTTAATTAATAAGATAGGTTTTTCAATAAATTTATTATTATCATTCTAAAAACTATAAATTGACAAATGTAAAAATATTAGTGAATTAATTTGCCTATATGTGATTCACTTATTTCTACTCTTAAAATTATAGAGAATTATTAATTAATATAAATTTATAAGATTATTTTTCAATTATATATTTTTAATTTTTTTGATCAAAAATTATATTATTATTATTAGTTAAATAAATAAATAATATATTTATTTTTTTGAAAGAAAGGGAAAGCTAAAATTAATCATGAGAAAAATTAGAGTACAAAGCGTTCCTAAGCCAAATCGGACCAATTTCAGCCCAGACCTCATCACAAATACCGGAGGCAGCCCATCTAGCGAAAATAAATAATATTTATTAATTATCTTACATATTAGTAAATTCCTCCCACAAATTTTACTATAAATACTCCTATTGAGTAATAAAACCTATTTAGTAATTAAAAAAAAAAACCTAATGAGTGATAAAATGAGATTATTTAAGTGTTTTACGGATCCAGAAAAATCAAGCAAAGCGAAGAAGCAAAGAATGAGAATCACAAATAATGATGATGGTAGTGTCGTTGGTGGTGTTGGTGGTGGTGTTGATACAATTACGAGATTCTCCGGTAGCGGTGATTTACAATCACAGTCACAACTACAACCAATTCAACCCACCCAAACCCAAACCCAAACCCAAACCCAAACCCAAACTCACAATAACTTTGTTAATTACTCCCGTTCTCGTTCGGATACTGTTCAATATATACCCAAGTATAAGTCGTTACCCTTATGATTTATGAATTATGAAGATTGATGATCATCGTCCATTTTTCTTTTTAACACTACTGTCCTTTCATTTTGATTTTACTATCATTAGCATATTGTATAATTTGGTTATTACTAAATTGTGATAAGAATTATTTTCTTTACCGATTAATTACTCCTCTATTCACTGTTGTTCTTTTTCTTAGTTTATATTCTAATTTTAATTTTAATTTTTAGTTTAAAACATAGGTCATATACAATATTTTTTGTTTCATGTCAATATAAATTTTATTACATTAATTTTTTTTTAATTTCTAATTAAAAATACAACCGTCTATCAACCAAGGCTGGTTCTAGGGGTATTCCGAATAGCCGTCCGCCTAAGGCCCCCTAGGTAAAGGGCTCGAATTAATTGGTGATGTTCAGGCGCGGTTTCCAGCAACACTTTTAAGTGATTGTTAGTAAAACTTTTTATAGTTGAAGTAATATAATGTTACACTACATTAAAAAATTAATCTTTTTTATATATAATAAAGAATCCCATTTTAAGAGACATCGAAAAATAAATAAGACATTTTAAGCGGTCAACCTCTTAAAAGTTAAAAAATGATCGCATAAAAAACAAGCTGAAACTATTTTTTCTAATAAAAAGTTAATCTTAACCAAACAATAAAATATAACTCACCCCATTCTCTAAAAGAGAAATTTTAATTAATGTTTGTGACTTGTGAGATATATTTAAAATATAAAATCAAGGCGACATTAGGATTTTAGGGGCTTGGGGTGAAAGATGATTTATGGGCCCCTAAACAGGCTAAACTATTGTATACATAAGAATGTTTAAACCTTAGCATTAAATAAAAACAAAAATTTTTGGGGGGCGCTGGGCTTAGCCGCGTAGGCATGCCTTGTCGTTCCTTAGGCCGACCCTGGATAATATATATTCATATGAGATCTTGTTAGATTCGTTTTAATGTATATTTTTCATTATTTATTTTTTATAATTTTTATTATGTGTATCTAGAAATATTAAGGTTTAAAATTTACTTTGAAAATTGTGAAAAAAGTTAAAAAAATAGAGAGCAGTCCAAAATCAAAAACTATGTTTTCTCCTCTGCACAATACTAAGTTACGAATAACTACTTCTCCGAAATTATGCATCATACTTCTATTTTACAAAAGTACGTGAATTGTGAATTTACAGTTTGAGATTTGAGATCAAGGAGTATGAATACTTCTATTCTATTAATGCCTTGCCCCAATAAGTCCGATCCTATATATAAATCATAGTGAATTCATTTATGCTTTATTTGAGAATGAGAGTTTTATTTAAAAATATAAATTTGACTCAAATTAGTGTTTAGTAAATACAAAAATTTAAATTTGAATTGAATTCACAATTGTTATAAAAATGGTTAAAGATGGAAATTCGAAAATGACGGCCTCTCCAAACTTGCTATTCTCAAATTCTATATATTATTGATTTCATAATTGAAATATAGTACAATTTGAAATAAAATGCTTATTCCCAAAATATAACCTTACTTATATTTATAAATCCTGTGTTTTTAGATTGTAAGAAGTTAATGAGAAGATTGAAAAGGATAGAGAATAGTAATTAATGACGAGGCATGAACAAAGAAATTAAAGGCTTAACTTGAAGTTAGTAGGATTATCAGCGGCTTTCATGGTGTCATCGATAATTTTGCGAGCCTTTCTTCTACGAATCTCGACTTTGACGCTTGCACTTTTATCCATCTTCATGTATAAGCCTTTGCTTTTGTTCTTCTTCTTCTCCTTCTTCTTATTCATCAATAACGCGTTATTCACCTTCGTTTTTATTGTCTCCACTAAATTTCCCAACATGTTTATCGATCACTTCAATCTTTTTTTCTCAATTAATTAATTAAACGTCTGACTTTAAATGTAGTTTAATTGTCAGAATTTGGTGAGAGAGAGAGATTGAACGTTATAATATAAATTAAATATATAAATGTCAACCACAAGCACAAGGCACTACCCTTACCCTACCCGGCCAGTGTGAACGTACGTTTGAATTTTAGTGATCAGAATGCATTAAAGTCAACATTTTTGGGTAATCTTCATTCCTCTTTGTCGTTGTGTAATAATAAAGTCTAAATAGCCTGCTTAAG
Organism: Amaranthus palmeri; assembly: GCA_019776075.1. NCBI lineage: Eukaryota > Viridiplantae > Streptophyta > Magnoliopsida > Caryophyllales > Amaranthaceae > Amaranthus > Amaranthus palmeri. Next base: position 1,524,758 of record JAAKBH010000286.1, on the reverse strand, counting down.
AGGAAGAGGCGCGCATTTAATTGATGAGTTTCAATTTGACAGTTTTCTGGCGTAATCACCGAGAGGCGAGAAGTTCGCTAGGGATTGGTTGTCCTTCTTTTCTATCTTTACTTCAATAATTTTTTATCAATCAACAATTGAAGGAATTCTTCATCTTTCATTCATTAATGTTTCTGGCAATGGTGTGAGAGAGTTAGTGGTTTGATCGGAAGAAATTTGAAAATTGGAAAACCCTAGAAATTGTGAGGAGGATAGGATTGGTTAGAGAATATGATATGGCGCATTTAATTGATAAGGAAAATTGATTTGATGGAGTGGAGGTAGATGGTAAGCGTGAACATCTCCAATTTTTTGAAGAAAGTATATGTGAAGGAGTTGGGATACCAATGCAATATGATGCTGGTAAAAGTGTGGATTATATTGTTCATGTTTTCGGGGGTTTGCCTACTCTCATCACATATATGTCCTATAGCCTGACTTTTCTGACAAAAATGAGGCACCCACTCAATGAAGAACGTCTGATCATGAACGTGACCCTCCTCATCTTCTACTAGAATATCCTGAGGCAAAGGCTTTGAAACATCCACCTCAATCAAGACCCAACATAGCTCACCTTGCTTTATTAGTAATGCATTCGTCCGCTACCTATTCTACTTAATGACTTAGCACCCCAAAATTTAGTAGGGAGGTTCAAGAAACTAACCCACACAGGCAAGTAGGATATCACAAAATATATGAGAACAACCCAAAATAGCTAATGGGAACAAATTTATGAAACGAATAGAGTAGAATACAAATACATTTTCAGCAAAAGACAATTTTGAGTTTTGCTAAATAATTGAAATTAACCATCCATTTTCGTACTAATTAAATATTCGATTTTAATGTTTAATTTTTAACATGTGATTTTGAACGTTAAAATTAACATTTTAAATATCAAAATGTTCATTTTAAACTTCTTGAATGAATTCGTTTCATTGTAATATAGTCTACTATAAGATTTACTGAAATACAATTGGATATATAAATAAACATAATTATAATAATTAATATGATTGGACATGTATCATTCACAAAAGCTTGTTTAAAATATTGCATTGTATTTCCAAGTTTTCTAAAACCGACTTTTATGCTACCTAATGATTAACCTATTACCTATTTTTTGAGTAAAACCTGTATCAAATTATTATTTTTTTCGAGTGGATCAAACTATTACGTATTATCATGTACTTGTATAATCTTTTGAAAATGGATTCTATTTTATAAACTAAAACTTTTAATATCGATCATTGAATTACTAACCATATCTAAAAATAGAAATAAAACAAAAATCTTGAGCAAATGAAAGTAAAACCTCAAAACTAAATCTTAGATTTACATTATTTCCTATCTTGGGATAATTATGTAACTATAAATAATAAGGTAATGTATTTGCAAGTTACACCACTAAACAAGTGCATAAACCTAAATCTTAGTTCTATAATCTACCTAACTTTATATTGTGATCACTATTATCACTACCACATTATGTCGTCTCTAGAAAACGGATCAACAACAAACACACCTGATGTGGATGACGATGGTCGAATCAAAAGAACCGGTATTTGTATTGATTTTATTTTTTGAATTAATTCATCAACTTTTATAATTAATAATTAATGCATTGGATATTAATTAATTGGAGGATTTGGGATGACGAATGTATAGGTACATTGCTGACTGCAAGTGCTCATATTATCACAGCAGTGATTGGATCAGGAGTGTTATCGCTAGCATGGGCCGAGGCCCAAATGGGTTGGATCGCTGGAGCCATTGTTTTGTTGATATTTTCTGTTATAACCTGGTATGCTTCTAGATTACAGGCTGATTGTTACCGGAATCATATCACTGGAAAGCGACATTACACTTATAAAGAGGCTGTCAGATCTATCCTAGGTTAGTACCCTACCTATAAATAATAATACTTCTAATTAATAGATTTACTTAATTAAATAAATATGTTTATCAAACAGGTGGAAGAAAATACAAATACTGTGCATTAGCTCAATACACCAATTTCGTAGGAGTATCAATTGGCTATACAATCACTGCATCTATAAGCCTGGCGTGAGTCTTCATATATCAATACTGGTCAAGATTAGATTTACCTTATTTAGTTTAACAAATATAGCAATTAATTAATTTTATTCATGTGGCAAATCATTGTAATGATGCCACACGAGATTTTCCAGTTCTTTTAGTTAATAGCATAACAATTAATTAATCTGATTCATATGGCAAATATGTCATAGAATTTTTCAGTTTTTTTAGTTAATAGTATAATATTGAAAAAGATAAGAGTGAAAATAACCTAATATATATGTATATATATGAATTTTCAGGGCGGTAAAACGATCCATATGTTTCCACAAAAATGGGCATGATGCAGGATGTCACGTAAAAGATTATCCATTTATAATAGTATTTGGAATAATTGAAATATTTCTGTCTCAAATGCCCAATTTTCACAAGCTATCATGGCTTTCTGTTATTGCCGCTGTAATGTCTTTTGGTTATTCCTTCATCGGAATTGGTCTTAGCATTTACAAAGTTGCAAGTAAGAACTCTACTTTTTTTTTACATACATATAGATATAGATATACACATACATATACATTTAAATATACATATACATACGTAAGTTTACGTATTCAATGATCAAATGAAACAAATATTGTTTTGACATTCAAATAAATGAATAAATATTGTAGGGGAAGGCTTTGCAAGGGTAACGTTGACAGGTGTAGTAGTTGGAATAGACGTAACTCAATCCCAAAAGGTTTGGAATATATTAACAGCATTAGGAAATATGGCATTTGCTTATGCTTTCTCCATGGTTCTCATCGAGATACAGGTGAGTTTTTATATTAATAAGTTACATTCAATATTTTTTATAATAATAATAATAATGTATAATAAATTATGAAAGTTAATTATATTTGATTTGTTGTGCATTAATACAAATTAAAATAAACAGGATACATTAAAGTCAAGACCTACCGAAACTGTGGTAATGAAAAAAGCAGTCTCGATAGGGTCTAGTATCACCACATTCTTTTACCTGATGTGCGGAATGCTGGGGTATGCTGCATTTGGAAATGATGCACCGGGAAATTTTTTAACAGGATTTGGCTTCTTTGAACCTTTTTGGCTCATTGCAATTGCCAATATTTTCATTGTTGTTCATCTCGTTGGGGCGTATCAGGTACTTTATTTTACATTGTCTTAAATTAATTTAAAATAAATTAAATTAAATTTTGTAATTAATTAAATTAATTTTATTGAAAAATATTATATATAGGTTTTTGTCCAGCCATTGTTCGAATTTGTAGAGACGAGCTGTGGTGAAAGATGGCCAACAAACAAATTTATAACAGAAAAATATCCGATAAAAGTTCCACTATGCGGTGTCTACAAATTCAATTTCATGATGGTAGTATGGAGGACAGGTTATGTGATAATAACCAGTATAATTGCAATGATCTTCCCTTTCTTCAATGACATAGTGGGTCTTATGGGAGCATTGTCATTTTGGCCATTAACAATATATTTCCCTATTGAAATGTACATCGTACAGTGTAAAGTTATTAGACGATCGTACAAATGGTTTTTTCTTAAGTTTTTAAGTTTTAGTTGTTTAATAGTTTCCATCCTATCGGCTACTGCTTCCCTATACGGTATTATTTCACATATCACTGAATTAAAACCTTTCCAATCTGTTTCTTGATTAGGATTTTTTTCTTTTTTTTTACCTGTTTCCTTTGTAACACACATTTTACAATTAATGGTATATATTTTATTTTTGTATTTGATGTTTTAAGTTCTTGCACTTTAATTCTTTTATTTTCAATATATATATATATATATATATATATATATATATATATATATATATATATATATATATATATATATATATATATATATATATTGATGTTAATATAATTAGTAACATCATTGATTTTGGAGTAAACTCCCGTCAATACTTAATCTCATATACTATTAATACCTTTTAACAAATAAATTTAGATAGAGGTATAATTTTGCAAAAACTATTCTATTTAGTTTATCTTTTGAATTACTATTATATTATTATTTTTGCAAACTAAATTAATAAAGTTATTGTTCCTTCAACTAATTTTTTTCTACCTAATAACGATCGATCACATATTCAGATCGTCTCACAACGAAACCAATCCATATAATTAATTAATTCATTTTTTTAATTGTTCATTTTCAATTGTGCAACCTTTTGAAATTAAAGACTATATTCGATAATCGTCGCCATCATCATCTTATCCAGTGGCTCTAACGAACAAAGTTGCATATGAACGACTAGTGTTGTTTGAGATTGTTTCACTATGAAACAGACTCATACAATTCGTTTATTTATTTAATTGATCACTTTAAAAATTATAGGTGATTAGATTATAAATAATCACTTGAAGAATATAAAAAGTGATCACCTTGAAAATCGTAAGTGATTACTTTAAGGTTATAATTTATCATGTTAAAATTGTAATTAATTTGTCGTCAAATAAATATGTTATTAAAGTATATTAAATGCTTCTCAATCCACTTAAGTCCTATTTCTTCTCTAACAATCTACAAAATCGTACGGTGATCACAAGGTTAGTTAAGAACTAAGAAGGTATCCTTTATTTAAGAAATTTTTTTTGTACATGATTAATTAATTTAGTTTATCTAATTGTATTTAATTTTGCTGTAAACAATATGTTTATTTATTTGTTTAGCTAAATAAATTAATTTTGATGATCATTATGTGTGGATGTCAAACAATGATATTGTTTAAAAGAAGTGTCAATATGATTTTGAACTAGAATATAATCGGGATTGAAGCAACTTTGATTCAGGTCATTGCTTGTTGCGGTGTCTATTCTATAATGATGAAGCATTTGGATGAAGTCTTGACTACCCACATGAATAATGAGGAAATCTAGAGGATTATGAGGAAATTCAGTTAGCCCTATGTTTTCAATTATACTTGTTGTACTCTTTAAATTTAGGACAATTTGATTGGAAGTCTCAGTTCTACCTTTCACATCCCTACAAAGGTGATGCGATGTAAAAGCTTTAGTAAAAACTTCTTATTACTAAATACTTGACCCTTTTAGAACTCCCCTTCTTCGGTGAAGGTTGTCAACATCCTTACTCACGAGCACTTCCTCATCAGAAGGAGCTTCTCCAAGATCAATACTTTCATTAGTCGTAGTTAACTTGATCATTTGTTTCACCCAAATTAACTCCCTCGTCATATTGAATTTGGATTTGAGGAGGCTCAAGTGGAGTATAAGACGATGATGAGACAAAGAGATTTTGACTTTCTTAGATTAAAAATGGCATAGGCGTAGGAGAAAGAATAGGTTAAGTTACATTCATATATTGTTGTGTTAATAAGTTGTACACATATTCATTCCCATAGGCACTAAGGTACTTCTTCCACATACAACTCTAAAAAAGTAATAAGTGTTGACTTAAAATGTTCCCACATAACTTATAATGCCTCCTCCTCATGTCTATTAATCTTATATTTAAAACTTAAATCCACACTATTACTTGTTGATACAATATCAATTCTCAAGCATATATGGTCTTTTAAATCATTCAACATTGTGTTCGAATTACAAATAGTTTATGTTTATCAGTTACCACCAACATTTTCGACATTCATCCTATTACTTGTTTGAATATTTCTATTAAAAAAACAAAGTCACATGGTAAGATGGCATTTTCTAAAAAAAAAAGCATCACATCTAAATCATTATCAACTTTATGACATGAACAATATACAATTTGCTATCACTATCATGTTCAAATTCAAAAAAAATTAAGGGAAATTTCATGTGGTTACCCTGAATTTTTGCTTTTCCACTTGGTAGGCAAACATTTTTTTAATTCATGTGATGACCTTGACCTTTCAATTTTTTTACGTGGTAGGCAAAAGCAAAGTTTTTTTGTTGAATTTACGCTATTTTTCCTGATGTAATGATATTTTTTAAAAAACAAACATCGTGAGCACTCTAATTGACTACATATTTCGAAATTCAGTCAAAATAAATGCTTAATTTAACGAAAAACTTAACATTTTGTCCACCATGTAACACCCCTAATTTTTATATATATAAAATATTAAATACAACCAGACATTCATTATATCTCATAGCAGCAGAAAGTAAAAATAGGGTGTTTGCCACTCTCAAATTGTGTAAGGCGTCAAACAAACATTTTAAACTAATAGAGTTTAATGTAAGTAAGTGTTCTAATGCTAATTTATTAAAATACATTCATGACGTATGATCTACGTTGCACAACCCATGCATTACACACGTCAAAAAAATTTGTCATTACATGTGAAAAACAAAAAAAAAAAAAAGTAGAATCACAACTCGGTGAATAGTTACTATAACGTGTCAAACAATTTATACTTGAGAATATTTTACTTTAAAATAATATTTATTTATTTATTTGAAATCCACGAAATCGTAAGTATGTATACGTAAAGTATAAATCAAAACTCTTGAATTGTCACTTTTGTAAATTAATTCACAATATACATTTATATAATGCAACAAAAGTTTACACATCCACTTTTATAGACTTCTCCCAATAGGCCGATGCACTAGACACCTTAGGAAAATAATTTGCTTTTGGCAATTTAAACACGTATCACATATAGGTGCACCTAGGTTGACCAACCCTAAACAGTTTGGGGTAAAATCATTTTTTTAACACAAATTCTTACTTGAGGCCGTCATTATAAAAGGCGTCTCAAGTTTGGACTAGCCTAATTTTTAATTTTTTTTTTTAAAAAAACTAAACTTTCTAAATAATGTTTTTTAACTTCCATTTTCAGTTTTCTTTTATATCTTTTATGACAAAAACTACTCATCTTCCTCTCTCAAACTCCATTTGTGGTTTTCAATCTCCATTTTCCTCTCACAAATTTCATTGTTGTTTATTCTCTATTTATCTTATTTACATTTGTAAAACCATCAAAGATATGTATTTATATATCATCATTTTCGTTTTTAAAGCTTTTCATTTTCATTTTTTTTGGGTTGATTGTGTTATATATATCAGTTAGTTTTATAATTTTTCTGATTTTTTTATTAAATTAAGCTTCGTCAATGGTGTAAATTCTGATGTTGAAGAAGACAACAATGTCTAATGTTTGGGGAAAATTAATTAAAGCAATTGTGGTTATGACATAATATATCTGAAGTTACAACAATGTCTAATGTTTGTAATTATAACATAATTTATTTGGGGTTATAACCATCATATGTTTGGATTTATAACATACTAGTATAGAAACCCGTGCAATGCACGGATTTTTTAATACGTTGATATTTTAGTAAAATTTTATACGAACAAAAATATTAAATGAAGGTGCATAATAAATTATTTACATACATACACTGTAATTAAAAAAAGAATTAAATATAGAAAACTCAACCCATATATTATATAGTATATTTAATATTTAATTACTTGTCAAAATTACTACAATTACAGGTCAAACTCTTGGCATATATTATATTGAAAAATTATGGCTGGTTAAAATGACTATATTTACTGTTAATGCCATAAATATAATTGAAAATATAAATATATATTATATTGAAAATAATCAATATGCGATTATGCTATGATTGCCATAAATATATTAATTTCTAGTCAAAATTATTTTAATTACTGTCCATTATACTTAAAGCTGATTTTTATTTTTTGTAAATAAAAATTATATCGTTTTATAACCTGATTTTATTTATATTTAGTATATTATATTATACTTAAAGCTGATTTTTATGTTTGTAAATAAAAATCATATTCATATCGTTGAGAACCTGATTTTATTTAGTATATTATTTAGTATATTATATAGTATATAGTATATTGAAAATAATGGTTGGATAAAATCACTATATTTACTGTTAATGCCATATAGTTAATGCCATAAATATAATAGAACCTGATTTTATTTAGTATATTATATTATACTTAAAGCTGATTTTTATGTTTGTAAATAAAAATCATATCGTTTAGAACCTGATTTTATTTAGTATATTATTTAGTATATTATATAGTAATAGTATATTGAAAATAATGGCTGGTCAAAATCACTATATTTACTATTAATGCCATAAATATAATTGAAAATATAAATATATATATATATTGTATTGAAAATAATCATTATGCGATTATGTTATGATTGTCTGAATATATTAATTTTTGGTGTTATTATTGGTCAAAACTCATTCCATAAATATAAATCAATCAATTAGTAGGTTGCACTTCTGCTCAAATAATTACTGCCATTACAGCCATAAAAATAAACACTCCTACCTAATAGAATAATTACACGTGTCAAGCTCTCCTTCACTCAAATCATTCTATCACTATACAGTAAAATTAATACTACCTCTGTTAATTGTTTTCTGCAACTTTTGCCATTTTTGTCCGCTCAAGGTTATTTGCAACTTTCCTTTTTTAGTAAAAAATAACCAATCTAATTACCTATCCCATCATTTTCTCTCTCCTTTAATCACCTATCCCATCATTTTCTCTCTCATTCTTTTTCCTAAATTACCTATCCCTACTTCCTCTCTCTTTCTTTCTCTCTCCTATCTTACCTTTAATTACATTACCCCACATTCTCTAATTTTGCTTTAAGAAAAATTGCATTGGCAACCGCAATTTGTACTGCGGTTGCACAAAACAATTAACGGAGGTAGTATATTGTATGATTATAGTTGGGGTTATAACAAATTATAATTGCGGTTGTAATGTAATAGATTTGGGTTTATAACAGTATATATTTATAACATAATACTACAAAATTGACATTATTATAATAATAACCAATCTAATTACCTATCCCATCATTTTCTCTCTCCTTTAATCACCTATCCCATCATTTTCTCTCTCATTCTTTTTCCTAAATTACCTATCCCTACTTCCTCTCTCTTTCTTTCTCTCTCCTATCTTACCTTTAATTACATTACCCCACATTCTCTAATTTTGCTTTAAGAAAAATTGCATTGGCAACCGCAATTTGTACTGCGGTTGCACAAAACAATTAACGGAGGTAGTATATTGTATGATTATAGTTGGGGTTATAACAAATTATAATTGCGGTTGTAATGTAATAGATTTGGGTTTATAACAGTATATATTTATAACATAATACTACAAAATTGACATTATTATAATAATACAAGAAAATATAATAGTGTTATAAAAACTCAAATATATCAAGTTTTAATTCTAAATATATTTCGTTATAATACCAAATATATTATGATATAACCACAAATATTTTCTGTCATAATCCCATATATATTATGTTATAACAACAATTTTTTTTAAAAAAAAATAAAACAGCAGCTTTTTTTTTCTAAACAACAATTTTTTTTTAAAACAACTTTTTTTTTTTTTAAAAAATTAAGATATCTAATAAAGAAATAAAAAAAATTAAGACATCTATCAAAAGAGAAGCTTTTTTTTAACACAAATTCTTACTTGAAACCGTCTTTTGTAAAGATAGCTCTCAAAAGTCTAGTCCAATTCTAAGTATATATTGTTACAACAATAAATGTAGATTTAGGCAGAACTTTATAAATGTAAATTTCCACAAATGTAACCGCCGTACTGGAGATTTGCTGTCACTTTCTGGATCCAATCGGCCCAAAAACACAAGCCCAATTTCTCAATGACCAATAAGGAAACCCCCATTCCAAACCCTAATCAAATCTACCATAAAAACCCTAGACTCCCTCACAATACATCGTTCATTCCCACCGCAAGCATAGATAAAACCCTTAATCCCTCTCCCATCTCACAGCCGCCATGGGAAGAGTGATCAGAGCTCAACGTAAGGGAGCGGGTTCCGTCTTCAAGGCTCACACCCACCACCGCAAGGGCGCCGCCAAGTTCCGCACCCTTGATTTCGGTGAAAGAAATGGCTATACTAAAGGTGTGGTTACTGAAATCATCCACGACCCAGGTCGCGGTGCCCCCCTAGCCAAGGTTACGTTTAGACATCCTTTCAGATACAAACATCAAAAGGAATTATTTGTTGCTGCCGAGGGTATGTATACCGGCCAATTTGTTTATTGTGGAAAGAAAGCTACTTTGATGGTCGGAAATGTCCTACCCTTGAGATCCATGCCAGAAGGAACTGTCGTTTGTAATGTTGAACACCATGTTGGTGATCGTGGTGTTCTTGCTCGTGCTTCTGGGGATTATGCTATTGTAATCTCCCACAACCCTGATCACGACACCACTAGGTTTGTTTATGGATTTTCAATTTTTTTTCGATTTCTAAAATTTTATTTATTTTGGTTATATCTGCTTGTATATATCTCATTGCGTTGAGAAAAACAAAATTTATTTTGGTTTGGGTGTATGATTTGTTATGTTTGTGTATGCTATGTAAAGTTCTATTGTGCACTTTGATAATGATAAACATAATTATGGGTAGTTTTTTGCGAATCTTCTTATTTGAAATAGAGATTATATTGCAATGACATATGAAATTTATTTGTTATGTGGCCTGTAAAATGTGTTAATTTTTCTTAATCTATTCCCCATTGTGCACCTAATGTCGAAATAGCATTTGAAATATCCTCAATTTTGTCAGTTTCACGTGATTTTACTTGAAATCCGCCACAGATGGCTCACCTCAATTGCAAATTGTGGATTTCTATTAAATGTTCATCAATTTTTATTGTTTTTTTACCATTTATGTTTGGTGTTTGTCCTTTTGATTGATAAATAATAAATGACAAATGTTAGAGCTTAGGTTGATGTTAACGACAAATTATGGATGTACATCCTCAGATCTTCATGTTATGAGGCTTTTTGTTGATCCCTTAGTGTGCTCTTTGAGTAAAATTGTGAAAGCTTACTTTGGGCCCCTTCGTATGATAGCATAGTGCAAAATAAGGCCGCATCACATTGCATCTGTACTGTAACCGTGTTGGAAATGTTTTTAAAAAATAATTAGTACTCGTTTGGTAAAGTTTTTAAAAACTGTGATTTGGTCCATTATAAGGGATATCTCATGCTGTTGGCTTGTATTTTGTGTTGGTATACTCGCATCACTTCCGTTCTGTATGAGCGTGTCATTACTGCAATTGTGGTTGTAACGACAATGTTGAACAATGATCGATAGCGATGATGTTGTGCATGATTTAACATATATGGTCTCTATTGAGTTGTGAGTATTAATTACTTGCTGTGTTTTGACGGAGGTGTCTGATCAATGCTATATGATAATAAACTTCTTAGGTGCAATTTCCATTGGTTTTGTGTTGTTAGCTTTTAGATATTAACTTGGTCATTGTGGTGTATATTATAGGATTAAACTCCCATCTGGCTCCAAGAAGATTGTCCCAAGTGGTTGTCGTGCAATGATTGGTCAAGTTGCAGGTGGAGGTCGTACTGAGAAGCCTCTTCTTAAAGCTGGTAATGCATACCACAAATTTAGAGTTAAGAGGAACTGCTGGCCCAAGGTACGTGGTGTTGCCATGAACCCTGTTGAGCATCCTCACGGAGGAGGTAACCATCAGCACATTGGTCATGCCAGTACTGTACGCAGAGATGCTCCACCTGGGCAAAAGGTTGGTCTCATTGCTGCCAGGAGGACTGGTCGTCTCCGTGGACAAGCTGCTGCTACTGCTTCCAAGAGCGACAAGGCTTAAGTTTGTTGGGCATGTTTTGTTCCTTTTTGTCTTCGTTTTCTCTCATTGAAGTTAAGGATACTATACTGAGTTTTGGTTGGAACTGTAGGATTGTTTTTTGTGCTCTTGATATCTCTATGACATTATCCCAACCCTTTTCTATTTGGTCAGTTTATGATGTGCTTCTGTTGAATCGTTTGTTTCTATGATCATCACCTTCAAAGCACTGGTTGCTATCTTGAGATTTGAGAAGATGTTAGTGCAAGTGCAACTATCAATCTCGGGGTAGAGCAATATCTGAACATTTTGAATGATTTGCTAAAATAGTTGAAAAAAATAACTTTCTATTTTGGTGTCCATTGAAAAGCATTTTCCAAATCGGTGTTGTAAATATATATTTTTTTGGTTTTGAGACCTTAAACTTATTGAATTTTTATATTTTTCAAATTGGTGTTTTTAAGAGCTATATTTTTTTTAATTAGGAGATTATAGCACTTTTCTTCTTTAAGTTTATAATTTTGTGTTTTTGTAATAATTACAATTCAAGAATAAAATTGTTATATATTAGTTTTTCTTATCACATTATTGTTATACATATTCTAATTAAAAACTTTAGACAAGGAATGATATGAAGATAAAAGTAAAAACAACAATCTAAATACCTAAATTTTTTTGGAATATTTATTTATGTTCTATGTAGGACTTCTAATAATTTTAGTATTCTTTGCAATATCTAACATAGCTATATTCATCAAATGATTTAATGTCATGTTTGGATATGATAATTTTATTTTGAAAATTTGAATTTGACTCAAATTTATTGTTTCGCAAATCAAAAGTTTTCAAATTGGGTTTGGATCAATTCCAATGTAACTCAACAACTTTATTTTTGAATATTTTTTGCTTTTATTATATTCAAAGCTAAAGGATTTATGTTCCAAACCAAAAAAATATCGCTTCTTACCTACAAAAATGCTAATTTGAGAAATATTTTTCATTGAACACTATAGTAGGAACTTTTATTTTATCTAACTCTATTTTAACAAGTCATTCGTTCATTTTTTCATGGGGACTACATTACAATTAATAATTTGTGTACACCTAAGGTTTTGTTTTCTACTAATGATTTTACCTTGTATCTATTTCATCTAACGCTATCAAATCTAAGTAATGCTTGTATTTGCACACTGTTTTAAAATTAATTTAACTTTTCAAAATCGAATGTAATGATTTAGGTCTTATTTTTGGAAATCAACTAGTACGTAATATACTAATGAGTCAAATAAAATTAGAAAATGTTTTACTATCAATTTTTAAACATGAATTCGATTTAGACTTGAGTTACATACTTACAACTTCACCTATAAAATACACAATTTTTTACATGAGACTTATAAAGACCTTTCAAATTCGGGTCGACTCAATTTTTAATTTAAAAATTAATTAAACTTTCTAAACACGTGCGTAGTTGGGTATAATCTGTATTTGTGGTTAATATATTAAATATTTGGGTATATAATGATTTGTGTTTGGGGCTATTATATTGTGTGTTTGGGGTTATTATAGTTTTATATATTTAAGTATATAATGATCTGTGTTTTGAGTCATAATATTAAATAGTGGACAGATAATGGTTTGTGTTTAGAACTATAACTTTACAGATTTGGGTATATAAACGGTCTTTTTCGGGTAATAGTATTATGTATTTGGAGTTCCAAAATTATGTAGTTGGGTGTATAATGATTAATTAATTAATGATCTATGTTTGAGTGTATAATATTTTTTAAACACCAAAAATATTAGGTTATTACCCCAAAATATATGTTGTCATAAACCCATATATATATATAACCTCAAAATCTAAATATATTATGTTATAACCATGAATATTATTATATTATAAACCCAAATAAATGTTATGTGACTTTTCACATTCCATTTCACATGCTGAGTGTTAGTTTTTTTTAAATAGCATAAATTAGATATCGGATGACAAGTATTCGAGAATTTGAGAGATCAAAGCGTTGTATGAAGCATATCAGTCGTAGTCCATACTTACAGTTTCATCGTATTATACACTAAATATAAGCAGCTATAAACACCACAACGTCAAAATCAAGAATATAAGCAGCTACACAGAAGAATAAGAAGACGAGCCTCGATTGGGCGAACCCTATACTACCTGCCACGAAGTTCTGATGCCACCAGACCACAGAGGACAAACTTATTGAATGATTCGTTCGTCCTGAAGAAGTTCATATGGATCAATATACTGAGGGAGCGAAGCAGCTGTTTTGCTCCCCGTGTGAACAAAACTTGGCCCAAAATACTGCAATGAACGATTCAGACATCAGATTACTGATCTTCCTAGAGCCCAAATCACACACAATCATGGTATAAAAAAGAGGTTATAACATATGCTATACAAACATATTAGTCCTTATCAACTTTAAAGAGTATTAGATTCTACAAGATCTATTATAAGCTCAACTTCAACTTCATGCTCTATAAAACTTGAATTACAACAATAAGATGGATAATTTTCAAGTTAAAAAATCACACTGCTTGTAACACAGCGACGTGCCGCACCGTGACACTATAGTATCCACAATTTTTTCTATGCACTCAATATCCAAAATTCAAAAGTATGACGGGGCAATCCGAGTTCAGAGGCCAGAGGGGAAAGGAACAAGCTAGGATTATAGTTGATACAACAAACAGAAGAACTGAAATTAAACATAAACTTTAGTAGCTCAAAGATGCATGCCGTTCATCCTAATAAGCTAGATCTTGAATCAAATGTCAGAACAGCTGCATTACCAAGTAGTCAATGGAAATCTGAAGCGTTATTGCTGATTCTACCTTATTGTGTATTCTCGATGAAAGTCACAAACTAGTGAGTGAGGAATAGCTATTCTAGAAAACTGAACGGAAATCTGAAGCATTATTATGCTGCACTTAAGTGCCACAACCTTCCTAAAAAAATTCGCACATTGCTAAGCCAGTTAAAAATGAGTCATATTTGAGGATGTCTACGTGGTTAATAATTATTGTCAGTTAGACAATGAGCCTCATGTTCACAATGCTTTCAACAGTCTACATAGGTTCATATTGGTAGAAATTGAAAATCTATGTTTTCTTCCCAGTGGTCATGGGACGAAGAATTACAATGCGTGGAAAAAACTCAAAATCAAAGAAATGCTTACCAGATAGAGTGCAGCAAAAGAACCAACGGTTATAATGATTAGAGGCCAAAACGCCAAAAAGAACGTTCCCCCAAGTGTCAACAAAAGCTTAGCACGTGGAATCAGACCCTGAATTAAACAAAGATGGAAGCATTTTAAAAGTTATGAAGGATCAGTGACAGTGAGGGGATGATAATTAAAAAAGGTACAAGCATGGAGATGGAGTTCTATGGAATGAGATAATTTATGGGTGAATTGTTTCACTTAAGTTCCCACTTAATTGACTACCACATAAGTTTCCACTTAAGCGAGGTTTGAGGGTCGGATGTACACAACCTTACCCTTGTAAAAACAAAAGGGTCGTTTTCAATTGATCCTTGATAGAAAACACCGTATGCAAGATTACAACATCACATAAGGAAAAAAAACTGATCAGAGACGACTCAATCAACCAATCAGCAACAAGCAAACAGAAAGGATATTTTTTTCTAAATCATCCTGTCAGACCATACAAGGAATAAATCCATATTATTCATAAATAAGCTTCAGCATACAGAAAAACTATGCATTTGCAGTTAAACGAGCACATATTAGGAGCAAAAGAAGTAAAAAACCAATTACAGATTAAGTGTTAAAAAGGCATAATTAAGTTCTAACTGTCCGAAAGACACGTGCGCTTCAATTAAATGTTATCAGCTGACCTGGAGCTTCTAACGTTCTTTTCAGGTAAGCAACATGCTAAAATAAGAATAGAGAACTAAAATTCAACATGAATAATGAAATGTATCATGGGAATATGATGAATCAATATCGTGCAGTGTGCTGTAGCTTGTATGAATTAAAATAATGACGAGAAAAATAAAAGTTAATTTGGAAACTTGGGCACTTCATTTGATATTGGGAGATTTCAACATTAGCAGAAATTATAAAAATGTCAGAGCTGCAAAGAGATAAATGAAACTTTAGAGTTTCATTTTCAAAGAAAGATGATATTCTGTAATCTGTATTGCTAAATATGAGGTGAATTACTGAATACTGATATGCAACTTTCTGTAACATCCAGGGAGTAGGGACACAAGGTTATTGCTACGAAGTCTTGCGAGTGAACATCCATACTAATGATTGCAATTTGCACCCATTGGTGTGCAACTAATTACTTTTTAAAGTGTGCAATCTTAAAAGTGTAAAATTTTCAATTCTGTTTCTAAGGATCCCCCAGAAGACAATGTGCTTTAGTAAGACAGCTTTAGTACGAGACGTGTATAGCTTATATCAAGATGAGTTCACATGTTGACCACCTCAACTTTCTCAAAAGTTCTATCTTTGGTACAGTTACTGGAATTTATTTTCATTTATCTTTTGGTTGGCATTAAGACCAAAAGCAAGTCTTCACAGTCATAAACACCCAAAAACCAGACACTACAGCTAGTGCTATCCTCTAAATCGGGAATGTCTTGCTTCAATTATTCTATCAGTATCAAAGGGGCAATTGATTTGATATGCAATATTTATGAATGATCAGATAATCTAACTATATACTCCACACAAACAAATCGCAAAAGCTAAAGATGGTCAACCTCAAGGCCTTCACTGTTCAGAGCCATTGATTGCTCTCTTTGATTCGTCAAACTTTTGTCTGCACCTGTTGCTACTGCATTTCTCTTTGAATATGATCTATCAGCTTCTTCTGTCAACTCTTCTTCGATTGTGCTCCTATTGCTCTCCTCAAGCAGGGATGTTGGTGAAATCCCTCGTCTCCGAAGCTCCTTCATGAACAAAGATTCGGGAGGTTCATTGTCTACAATGAATTGTACACAAGTTTAAAGAAAATGATTGAACACACACACACCCCCAAAGGAAAGAATAGAAATGCAAAAAGTCAATATTCAATTCTTTGTATAGACAATGCAAACGTAGTCTTAACTCATAATCATCCAGCACAAAATGTTATTCGTTCCCAGTGTAGCTCGTCTACTTATCCTAATAGTCCGTCCGTTTTAATCCAACTTGAATATATCTTCGGGATGAAAGTAGTATTATCTTACATGTATGATGTATTGTATCCCTTCCCAAAAACAAAATGTATCCCTTTTCTAAAAGAGAACTATAAAAGGTGTCCTTTTTCAATTTCAGCTTTTTGACACTAGTAGTAGTAGTTTAACTCTTTCTCACCAAAACCCATTATCACATATCATAACTCTGAGGTACAAATAAACAAATAGACTTTTAAACCTCAAAAAAGTTTCAATCTTTTGCAAAAAGTAGTCACCATTAGTGATATTTCCTTCGAAAACAGACAGATACCAAATACTCATCTGCATGTATCTAATTCATTTAACCAAATTTGATCTAATTCATTTAACCCAAATTTATATTTATAGTATAACACTACAGGCTACAGCCAAATAAATTAGGAAAACAATTAAATTGAACAAATAGCAACAAGGCAAACATTATAATTTTAATCCTCAAAAGATTTCGATCTTTTGCTAAAACTAGTTCATCATCATTCATATTTCACACCAGGATAAACAATCAATTACTTATTTGCATGTATCCAATTCATTTCAACCCAGTAATTAATACTAGAAAACTCAGCAAAAAATTGATTAATTGACAAAGACAGAGAAGTAAGAACTTACTACTACTATTACTAGGTTGATCATCCCCATCTTGCAATTTACAAAATACCCCATTCACCATCTTCCTTGTAGTACTTCCCCTTAACCCCAACTTCAAAATCCCTTTCCCTTGAACTTGGGAACCCAATAATTCCTTTGATGAAAAAAAGCAGGAATTCAATTCCTTATATTTCAAAGAATTTGAGAAATAATAAGAGAAATTAATAGGCGTCATCATTTGCAAAGAAGCCATTGCCACCATTTTTACCCTGTAAACAATCTCTATTTCTTTTTTAAAGCCGCCTAAAGCAGACTTTCAACAAACCAACCAAACGAAGTACCAAACAAAATCAAAGGGAAACAAATTTTATTACGTAAAGAATAAATATAAATAAAAGCGAAAATGGAGGAGGGAGGGGGCGAAGAGGAGAGAGAAAATGGTTGCAGAAATGGCGGCGTAGTATAGTTGATGAATGGAGTGGTAGAATTAAAAGTGCGCTGGATGGGTGTAGCGTAGGAATAGGAATAGGAATAGGAATAGGATGTGATGGGGAAGCTTAAGTTTGTGCGTTACGTAGCTTACTTAGTTTGTGGCCACCAGATTTGGGTAAACAAAAGAAGACGAGGTGGACAAATTATTATGTGAATCTCTCATTTTGGGTTTCTATGATTGACAATTTTTGGGTGCGGTCAGGAATTTTCATGTTGGTGTGGTCTATATAAGGCTTCTACCTAATCAAATTTAAAAAATGTGATGATGTCATTTAATTCATTTGTGGATTGAAGATATAAGTACTTCCTCCGTTTCATAATACTTGCTACATTTAACATTTTTACGCAATTTAATGTACTATTTTGTTCATTGATATGTCGAATTATACACATTTAAAAATTGTAAAAAGTTATATTATGAAAGTATGCGATTAGACGATTCAAACAAAATTTCACTTGACTATATTATTACTTACATATTAGCCGCAATATATAGAATAAGTTTAAACGGTGCATAGTGTTCAAAAAAAAATATAGCAAGTATTATGGAACGGAGGAAGTAAATGAGAAACGAGAAACTATCAAGATATATTAAAGTGCAAGTTGGATTATGTTTTTCATATTTTATTATCATTTGAGTTTTGCTTATTAATTTAATCTTATAGTTGTTTTAAATTACTAGATCAGATCTGATCAGACTAGATTAGATTAAACTTTAGTAAATTCAGATCAGACGAAAGAAACAAACCCTTAGTTTGTTTTTTTATATATATTTTTCTATAAATTAATATATTGATACCATAATGCTAAATATATAAGTATATTATATGTAATTTGAGTTGAAATTTTATTTTGATAATCGAGTTTTTTATCATTAAAAGAATAAACAAAGCAAAAATGACAATAGATAGTAACTAAAACAAATTTTCTTACTCCTTAGAAACCATGCAACTTTTTTATATTGTAAATCATTTCTATTATCATTATTTAGTACCACTAATCAAACAGACCGTAAGAGTGGTTGGATATTTGTTATTAATAGCAAACATTGCTCTAGTGACTAGCTTTTTTTGATTCCCTTGTTCAGTGGGTGGATGTTAGTATAATAGCATACCATTTGTTAATATAGTTTCGGATGATCAAGCACTTCTGAAAATAATGATTGCATTGAAGTCCCTCCAAAGTTAACAAAAGATTTATTCATTTAACATTAAGTAGAAAGTACAAAATTTAACAAAAGATGGATTTGACAGCTAACCAAACAGAAACATGTACTACAAGTCTATAAACCATACATGATCACCATAACAATAATTGGTATGTTGATCTCCAAGCTCCAATCCTGACCATTGTGGCCGTGTGTAATTCATATACTCTAACTAAATCAGTCTACTGAATGAGTATCAAATCCTGAGGATTTGACAGCTAACCAAATCAGTCTGTCCAGCTCGCTTCGATGTGATGACTTTCCAGGTAATTCCCGATGAATTAGACGCAATAGAACTTCCCGTGGAAGAGCTTCTGAATTGCGAGGATGGTTGTGCCATAGGTTTAGTAGCAGCTTCTAAAACTGCAATTTCAGAATTGATATCTTTGATGATTACATGGAGCTTTCCGCATAAACCAGCAAGTAGGTATGGAGATTCAGCATCACTATGATAATGAGGCATTGGAACCTCACCAAAAACATCTTTCCAAGAATCATTTTGTTGATCATATACTTTAATCTTAGCACTATCCAAAGAACCAGACAGATCTAAAGCATATAGCTCATCATCAACTACAACACTCAATTTGGTTCCTGCCTGTTTAGCCGGCCAACCCTCACCCATACCCGCAGGCATTTCAATCCAAGAATTTGTATCCGGGTCAAATATCTCACCACCAGCATCAATAAAGAAAGGCCAACAATATAAGCTTTGAGGCACGTATAGCTTACCCTTGTATGTTGTCGAACCTGTTGCTATTGGTTTGAAAAGATTAGCAAGAACAGCAGTAGGCATGCCCTGAGCTTTTGAGAATGGCATGCTAGGAACCTCGGACCATTGATTCGTTTCAGGATCAAACACTTCGGCAGACTGTAGAGGAGTTAACCCACCTCTGTGCTTGGTAACCCCTCCAACAACGTAAAGTTTGTTGTTTATGACTCCAGTCTTGCTATAAGCTCTACCGGTTAACATAGGGCTTACTTGATTCCAAACACTTAAAATAGGATCATAACGCCAAACACACCTTAAAGCTGAGGTCCTTGACAATCCCCCGACCACATATAGGCAACCGTTCACAGCTCCAATTGAACAGCCACAAAAATCAATTTTATCCTGAGGATCACCTCCTCCAAGCCACTCTCTTAAAGAATCTGCTATTTTCATCATTGATCCCAAAGAGTTCCACATTTGAAGTATTGCCAAGCCTTTCCGAGATTCATCTTGGGTCGAATCATGCGGTATTGGTGGTAACTTTTGCCATATCCCAGAAACAGGATCCAATGCTAACCATAACAACTTATCTTTAACGCGAGAAAGAATGAAAAGACACTCTTCTGTCTTCTTCAATTCTTTCCTCAAATCATATATTTCTGGCGTAGTTATAGCTTCTTTCCAAATCCGTGAAACCAACTTCAGTTGCGAATAACAGACTCTAGGTACTCTGGCAAGTATTTGGAGCGATATTTCATTTGGCAGAGAAGGAATTAGTCTTGTGCTCTGCTCAAAACACGTTGTTACCCTTTGCCTTTTGCAAGTGCTATTGATTGAACTCTCATAGTGGTCACTGCTAGAATCACCATAGCCATTTAAGCTGAATATACCACCCATTAGGTCCAACAGATCAATTCATAGCAATAAGAGCAGTCCTTCATAGAGAAAACAGAAAAAAATGTTAAGCTAACACCATAGCAATTACATAACATAAAAAAAGGTCAATTTCTAAGATTAGAAGGGTGAAATACTAATGCACACATTTCTTGGTGATACATATTAGAAAGAAAGAGAAAAACCTATTCACAGAACTTCTCATGAGCAATGGGGGCATTACACTCCAAAATTCTATTCAGAAAAAGGATATGCACAATATTATACTTATCAAAATTCAGCAATAGCACGTCCCTTATAGCATATGCTCTTACATAAAGCGATCACAATCCACCAGAAAAAAAAAATCAAAGGTCCATCCCTATATTTTTCCACATAGTCACATTAACAGTGCGCACTTAACAGTTCACTGTAAAACATAGATGCTCACCACCATCCATAATTCTCACACTTTATCCACATTCATAGTGCTCCGAAATTCATGGACACACACCATCAATTATTCTCACACTTCAACGCCCTAGACAGGACTTTCAACGTAGCCACATTCATAATGCACCCAAAAGTTCGCCGAAAAATAGACACACACACACACACCATCTGCTATTACCACACTTCATCACCCTAGACAGGACTTCCAACTTAGCCACATTCATAAAACACCTAATAATTCACCGAACAGCAGACATACACCATTAATTGTTCTCACACTTCAGCACCATAGGCAAGACTTCCTGCTTAGCCAAATTCATAGTGCACTTAATAGTTCACCGTTAAACATACACACACTGACACACGATCAATTATTCTCACACTTCATTCTTCAACAATCTAGGCAGGACTTGTGACTTCCCCCAATGGTGCTTATGCCACTGCGTATACCAACCATCAATTAAAAGGACTCTGAAGTTGTTTCAAGTGTCCATTACTACCACATGTAGTTATCATTAACTCGAGGACTAAACACTGCTAACTACCCATTGGTTTTAGTAGTAAACATAATTTGGGCTAGTAACTTACCTTAATCTTCTTGTTTGAATTGCCCACATTTCTTAAACTAAAACAAGACTCAAACTTTCATTCAACTACTATGAAGTTTAGCTTTATCATTCTTTGTAATTTCCAAATAAAAGGAATAAATTAACAACTAGTAAATAAATTCATGACAATTGATAGAGATTACATTGAAACATTAAAGTAGATTAAAAATCTGTTCTTCGAGATGATCAATTCCAGTAAAATAGAGCACAAATCATTTCTTAATTTTATCAATATTTCATACAAGCGATTAAAAGCAAGAAAAACAAAAACAGAAAATGAAGAAAACCTGAGTCACGTCGGAAATTGATCGGAAACTGTGAAATTTTTGGAGTGTGAAAAAAATAACAACTAGGAGGGACTAAAAACTGAGATCTGACGAAAATGAAGGAGCAGATAAATTAAAAAAACTTAAAAGTATGAATAGTTTGAAGAATCTGGTAGAAATTCAATAATGACGGTAGAGGAATTGAAAGATAAAACGCCATAGATAATTAAATATGATATTTTATAGTAGTACTCCTATTTAGGAAATGAGAATTAGGATAGGTAACCGTAAGAGATTAGACCACTTCAACTACTATTCATTTGTTCTTTTAAAGCTTGCTAATTGTTCCTTAAAAAAGTGGCATAAAAGTATATTATGAGCCGTCAAAAAACTTGAATGGTAATATTAATAAAATAAATAGAAATTATCTATATAGATTTTAGTTTTTGCGCTTTATTAATGGTATTTTAGAATAGTAGAATGCTAAAGAAGGAAAATAAAAAGGATTGTTAGTTAATATATAATGACTAAGTTGAGCTAATTTTAGACCTTTAATGGACACTAACTATATTTCATAAGTATGATCATTTATTATGAGGGGTACAATTAAAAATAAAAAAACTTGAATATTATTAATAAAAGGAAAAAAACTAAAGAATACCATTGATAATTTCTTAAAATAAAAGAGAGAAAAACATCGAGAATTAAAGAATTAGAAGGCTGACAAGTAGAAGATACTTCAAAGGTTTGAAGTAACGTGCCATGTAACCCTAAGCATTTGGTAATTTCCATTAGTTAGGTTATATTGAGCACGTCTTATAATTAGTCATTTCATATAAAAACTTGTGATTTTTAAATGCGATGATCTCACTATCTTCATTGAGCTAATCCATGCAGGTTTATATTCTATTAAAGTGATCACTTACTATATCTATTGAGCTAATTCGTGTAGGGTCTCACTATGTTTTGTAAGATGATCGTATAAAAGATGAGCAAAAAGATAATTTAAGAGAAAGCAATATATATATATATATATATATATATATATATATATATATATATATATATATATATATATATATATATATATATATATATATATATATATATATATATATATATATATATATATATATATATGAAAAAGTTCCAGTGAGAACCATCCTTATATGAGAACCGTGAGAACCAATTAGCCTTACAAAAAAGTGTTACTTTTTACTAAAAAGGTGTTACTTATGGGTAAAAAGGTGTTATTGTATTTTATGATACTATTGGGCAAAAATGTGTTACTTTAAGAAAAAAATTCTGAAAAAAACACATAAAAAGCTGTTACTTTTTATACAAAAATGTGTTACTATTCGAAAAAAACGTGTTACTTTATTTTTTTGAAAAAAATATTTTTCTCTGAAAGTAACACATTTTATACTAAAAAGTAACAGCTTTTTTTTTAAACAAAAGTAACGTTTTTTTGTTCAAAAGTAACACATTTTCTATAAAAAAGTAACACATTTTTATCAAGGCGATTGGTTCTCACGGTTCTCATATAAGCTTGGTTCTCACTGGAACTTGACCCTATATATATATATATATATATATATATATATATATATATATATATATATATATATATATATATATATATATATATATATATATATATATTCAAGCTAAAAAAAAATGTTGCAAACCTACGTCATGCAAAATTCCTAAAACAATAAGAATAAAATAAAATCATAAGCATTTTTAGTAAGTCATTAGGTGGCTGGTTGGTGGGGTCGGCCATGGAAGGATAATGACCACAGGCTTTGATATTTTATGTGAAATAGTTCTGAATCCTGATTGTGATGGAGCAGTGGGGACATATATGAGTACCGCGCACATATATGAGTACCGCGCACAGGTACTCCTCGCGTAGCACACTAGCACTATTTTTTTTTTTTTTTTTAAGGTATCACTAGAAGACGTAGCAGTCTGGCACTACTTTTTGCGGTAATATTTTAGGATTTTATTCCTAAACAATTATTGAAAAGAAATTATATCATGTCATTTCAAATCTTCCTAACATGAAGTAACATCATTTCATCCAAAAAATACCGATATAAAGTCCATTTTATACAAAAATGAAAAAAAATAGAAGTTGTACAGTAACAATTTGGTAAATCAAAATAAAAGGTTGCCAAATATTTCAAACAGGTAAATTTGGCAACTGATTATTTGAATTGGAACAAAGATGTTCTTCACAGAAGTCTATAGGTTCCCTAGCTCATTGGATTATGACATTTCTTCTGTACAAGCAATTCTACTCCTATGATTATATGTACATATTGTGATTATATATACAACCACAACCTACATTGCAATGATACAGAAATGAGATGAGAAAAAGAGACGAACAGACGCATGTACAGTACACCATAGACAACTTACACTGTGTTTATTGTAGATCACCAGAACGGGCACCACCTGAAAAAATTATGTGCGTAAGTTAGAAGTAAGATATCAGAACTATAAAGAATAATAATTGAATTAATTAATGTTCCAGAAAACAATGGGAACGCAACTGACAACATATTAGGTGTTGGTGTTCCAACTTTGTTTTTATGTGTGCTCTTTCAATTAGCACTTCTACTAGTTCCATTTATAGTATAAAATTTATGAACTAGCAAAATATATACTCTCTTCGTTTTTTTTCTTCCCATTTACATTTTACACAATTTTCAAAGCAACTTTCAAGTTTCAATATCTCTGAATATGCAGTATAAAGAGTTATAAAATATATATGATAATAAAGTATAAATTAAGAAAAATTCACGAGATTTCATATAAATATATTTTATCATCTATATACGTCTTAAATTTCTTAATCAAAATTTTCTCTTCAAAATAGAATATTCTAAACGGGAAGAGCATTAGGAAACAAAGGGAGTACTAAATTATTCGAAGTTTAACATAATTTTCTATAAATTGCATAAATCAACAATTATTGAACTATTGCTTCCCATTGATTACTTTTTTGCTTTATTGTGGCATTTACTTGATACTAAAAGATTGATTTCTATATATCTGAACTTCAAGGAAATTGCACTTAAAAATTTAGGGGGACAAAAATTTCATGAGAACATGACGGGTCAGCTTTGGTATCTTTTTTGATCAAGTATGCAAATCTGCCCAGTTAGGATGCACAACTAAATGGTGTATCCTAACAGAACAAATTTGCATACTTTGGAGTTGCGACCATATCCATCATCATGAAGATCTTTTCTTTGGATTTATGTGTATTATTTGAGAAAAAACCTAAGCAATTTTGGGCAAGCTGGTAGGAAGAGATAGGAAGCATAACCAAATTAGGACTATATTTGATATATTTACAAAAGCAATCAAGCGAAGATCTTGAGGAGCTGGTGAAAACAAACTAGATCCTGTTTGCCACTTCTCATTACTCATTCGTACGTGCACTTGCATGTTTGTAAGGGCGCCCCTTTCCTCTCTTTCACAGATGTGATGGAAGAGGAGAATTTAGATGGCATCAAATATATATCAACTCGGTGTACTAAGAACTAATAAAAGTAAAGGATTTCATACCCGACATAATTTTGGCATAAATTTTCATACGAAGTAGCCTGAGCTATCAGCTTCTGAACCTGTAGTTTGACAGACAAGCCATGTTCAACTTCACGAGCATCTCCTGATGCCAAGTTACTGTTATCAGCACCATGTTGAGTAGCGCCAGTAGATGAAGCTGTAGAAAAGTCTCGCCCAGTTAGCTTGTTACTCATTCGAGCCATGACCATCACAGCACGCTCATTTAGAACCTCATTAGCATCACCAAGTTGATTAACAGCCTAAGGCAGAAAGCAGAAGATAAGATCGGTATTAGAAGTCAGAAAATTACAGCAATCAAGATCATAGAGAAATCAATCAAACCTGCAATAGTTCTCTCTCTCGAGCACCGCGCTGAGGATGAGAAAGATTGTTATTGTTACTTGTAGAAGATTCTTCACTACCGACGCCAGCAGCAATATGAGTGCTGCCAAGGGTAGAAATTTGTGGAACTTCATTGAAGTTAAAAAGTCGCCAGTTAATAAGAGGATCGTGGACAAAGGCCTAAACCAATAAAAGGTGAATTGTTGGTTAGAAACTCGTCATATACTTCATGGCTATACAGGACCCTCTATGGAGAGGGCAAATAAAAACAAGCTAACTGCATGGAGCTCCTAACACAATGCAATGAACAAAAATTTGCTGGTATGAATCTGAATTACAGTTCAATAAAAGTTTCCAATACATGTCAAAAAGCAAGACTTTGGAGCTACACCAACAAAAGTACATACAAAAGGCTACAGGTATGTCTACCTCCATCATAGCCATGACACTATCCTTATTTGTTCTAAGAACTTGCATCACATTTTCACATGTTGTGCGGAAGGTCCCCTCTATCCCACTGACTTCCATAGCTTTCACAAGCATTCTAGTCAAGCGAAAAGGCACCTGCACAGTATACAGAAGGTTAATCACAAGCAATTCTCGATATCAGGAAAGTACTGGAAGATAGAGTAGATATAAGGATACTAGACCTTTTCAGGAAATTTCTCTCTGTTCATAGATGCTTCAAAGCAGTCCCCAAAATCAATATGCAGTATTTTCCCACTGTAGAACAGGAAAGATAATCAAAGTCAGTCAAATACTCAAAAAAAATTTTATTAGATTTACCAAATTACATTAAAGATCAATACCTGTAACGATGTAGCATAAGGTTACTTGGGTGTCGATCACCAAGCCCTAAAAGGTAACCAACCTGTTTGACATGAAAATATCAGCAAGTAGGAAATTACAGGACACAGATTAATGACCTGTGACTTCGTGAGAACTATCAAAGTTTCCAAAAACACAAATATTTACTTATTTTAACGTGAATTAAGTGAGCATTTTAGTCTAGACGGTAAATGGATATAAAGTCAAAGATTAATGTACTAGGGTTTAGGGTTTCAGAAAAGGGAGAAGACGTGTCCAAGCCTCCAAGGACTTTCATCGTATACCGTTTGACCAATGAAGGGAGGAGCCATTCTAAGGTTTACTACCAGGATGATGGGTTAAGAACTTAAGATGACATAACAAACACATAATTCCTATGTTTCTATTTAGTAAAAATAATCCATGTTAGGAATACTATATTAAGTGCCACATTTCTATTTTTGGCATTTTTACTCCTTACTCTCACTATTTTTCTCTCTCCTACTACCTCTCGCATTTATTCTCTCCTATTGCACTTGGCCCAACTAAAAAGAAAGAGGAAGCATGACCAAGTCAATGATGGACATGAACACTTCTAGGTGCATTCACTGAAGGAATAGATGATAAAACAGTCACATTCAATTGTGGCGAAGATGCTTCACATAAAAATTAAAAGAGAAATTAAGTAAACAAGGAAATTAACGATTCATGACTACAATAAGAAACCCACGGCATCTCTGCGTGACAAGAACCAAAGCACTCAAGAGACAATGAAGATAATGCTTGGACGACGAATGTCACCTCTTGAGGACGAAGAGAAGATTTCACATGTGTCTCTTATCAACCCATTTTTACCTCCTTAGTGTTTGTACATCAAAGATAGTACTTTAAATGAGAAGATCAGGTTTTAAGAGCAGAGTGCTCATGCCTAAGGAATCTATGAATGTATGCGTATCTCCATTGTAGCCTTTTAGAAAAAAAAATGCAAGATTCCTAGTGGAGTGCATAAGGATGTTCGTGATAATACTTGCACTTGTGAGTTGTGACAAACCTACTACTCTGTACTTGATAGCATGATCAAATACCGGAATGGCCAGAAAATCAAACTTAAGAAGGGCAGTTAAATGGGTTGCATAGGTTTTGGGACACCTCAAATATAGAGAAAAAATTATCAAACTTCAGATCTTAAACGGACAACAAAGCTGAACATTCAGGTTCAATAAGTGTAAAAAGTTCCTAGTCCTATAGCCAAAGGAACAGAAAAGCATTTATTACCATGCTCATCACTGCCAAACTTCTTGTATAATTAGTTCGTCTATACAGCCAGACTTCTGAAGTGCGACTTTTTAACCAAAGGACCTACACAGCAAATTAGAAATCAAGAAGTTAAGAGACGAGAAAAAACCAAGATGCAACTTTCTAGAATCTGGATTACAAGACAAGTAAACACCTTTGCTAAATCATTCCCTTCAGTGTTTTGGAGAGCATAATCAAAAACTTCTACTTTAGATATGAGTGGCAGATGGTCATAGTCTTGAGCAAAACTGAGCATCAACCTGTGTTCTTGATTCAAGGTGATCTGAGAACCATTGGGTTTTAAAGGTCAGAGAAGAAGCTTAAGCTGTTTAAGCTGCCAAAAAGGCTTTCGGTTTTACTTTCACTTACCCTTCTTGCATCCCTGTACTCTCGTATAAGGTGATGCAAAGTATCACAATTAGGCACCCATCCAATTAGTCCACTGTTAGGGGATAAGGGAATGACCGAATATCGTTTGATAGCGAGATCTTTTTCTGAGGTCTTACGAGAATTTTCTAGAAGAGTATTCACCAAACCAAAAAGCTGCAATAGATTAAACCATGTCATCATCCATCCGTAGATAATATAGGAGCTTTGAATTCAATGAAGTAACACACTGTAAGCAAAACATATTACTCCCTCTGTCCCTCTCAATTTGCACCTCTTTCCTTTTTAGTTTGTCCCAATCATTTTGCACCTTTTTTTTTGGCAATGGTCCCACTTTCTTTCTTTAAATCCCATCCACGAACTTATTTTTTCTCTCCATCTTAATCACTCATTCCTATCATCCACTTGTTTTTTTTGTCTTATTTCACTTTCCACTAAATATCACCCAATATCTAATGGGTGCAAAATCAAAGGGACGAAGGGAGTACAAAGGATATACCTGCATGACGCGTTCATCTTGCCGCAGGTCTTCATGTCCCTTCAGCAAGAAAGCATAGTCCTCTCCATCACTTCCATGAATTGTCAACTTACGAGGCCGTTGCTTAGAGGTCATCACAGTGAGTTGAGGTGCAAATGTCAAAATTGTCACCACCGGTGCATCTAGAATAAAAAATGTAGATGCCAATTGGTTATTTCATCAGTAAATATCCTTTTAAGAATTTCAGTCATAAATACTTGCCAGCACGATAGGTTCCAGGCACTGCAAGTTCCAAGTTGCGGCAACTCAGCAACTCAGGTGAAACAGACTGGTCGCAAAAACATGGCAAAACAATACACACATAATGAGCAACACATATGAATTAATTCACAATTATTTGAGGAGAAAGATAATTCCTACCTGCAAGTCAAGGGTGGTAAGTGATTGAAGCTGCCTATCTATCCTTCTGAAGACATGATAGTAAAGGTCCCAAGCCTGGTAAGAAGCAATCTCGCATTAGTAAACATAAGGGACGCGCAAAAAAACATCCTTGTGCAAGCATAACATATTCATGGGAAACAAAAACAAATGTATTTAGGTAAGATGACGACAAATGAGCAAGGCCGACATAAAAAAGCTATTTACATAAAATAATAAGTAATTCTTGGAAAACACATAAAATTTCGACGGCAGGGCAGATAAATCATTATATAAAGAACGTTGTATTCCTAAGTGGGGGTGAGTGTAAGTTCAGTGTACCTAGCGGGGGGAAAGCATCTCGAAACTACGGTCCAACGAGGACGTTGTATTCCTAAGTGGGGGGAACGTGATACCACAGATTTAGCTTGAAAAGGGATTGATAGACTACTCATATCAACAAGATGCATCTTCTATTCATAGGAGCCTATTTACTAAGAACTTCGCAGTTAAGCGTGCTTGGTGGGGAGTAATCTTAGGATGAGTGACCTCCTGGAAAGTTTTCCTAGGTGCGCACGAGTGAGGCCAAAGTGCGCTGGAAAGACTTGTGTTGTTTGTGGGGTCAATCTACAGTCTCCATGAGTAGTCACCAACGGTCCAAGGGGCCATGATGTTACAAGAAATTTACTCTGGAGATCAACTAATGAAATTTACTTGGTGCCGTATGCGCATCAGGATAATGAATTAAGGCTATATGAGTAATAAAGTAATCATTGCTCTATCTCTGTTTTTGGTTTGCCAGAATAGACTGTGCGGTGGGGTGAACCCTACTTGCATCCAGTTTGGATTTACTGCATGCAAATGACAACAATGATATTTCAAAAGACTGATTCTAGCTAAGTTTGTAAAGTCATGTGGAGATGGAATCCATGTCAGGAACTAAGATTGAATCCCATCAACTTTATCTTCAGGTGCTCATATAAAAGGCAACTATGAAGATCCAAGTAAAGTTGTATGCCTGTTGTCTTTTTTACCGAGTCTTTAACATCAATTGATTTGCTAACTTTCCTCTTGTTCCTATATTCCTGATTGAGATTGCCTTCGCAATAATGTAACAAATCTGAATATCATTCACCGACTAGCCAATACAGGCATACCAGTTTAAACTTCAAGATTCGATGCGAAGTGTGCTTCATGGGTTGTCTTAAGGGCGTGCAAGGTGCCCAATCGCATAGCATCCGGAAATAAGAAGGCTATATAACAATGTAATATGATATAGTAGGTAAATTTTTTGCCTAATAGCCTTGAAGTCATGAGTTTGAAACCCATGAATCTCATTTTTGGTAAATTAACCAAATAAACATATTCCTCAATTCACTCCAATTTTATATATCTTATTTATTAACCAACTAAACAAATCTATAACTAATACTAAAACAAAACACTGCTGACATCATCTCTATTTAAAATTGCTTACGTGTCACAACCTAATTAAAAATTTTCCCTCCAATACTCAATGATGATGTCATTGTTGTAATGACTACTTTTTTAATCTTTGATTTTATTACTCACATCATTTAATATATTAGATTATTATATATGTATATATGTATATATATATATATATATATATATATATATATATATATATATATATATATATATATATATATATATATATATATATATATATATATATATATATATATATATATATATAGGGTCAAGTTCCAGTGAGAACCAAGCTTGTATGAGAACCGTGAGAACCAATCGCCTTGATAAAAATGTGTTACTTTTTTATAGAAAATGTGTTACTTTTGAACAAAAAAATGTTACTTTTGTTTTAAAAAAAAGTTGTTACTTTTTAACATAAAATGTGTTACTTTCAGAAAAAAAAAATTTTTAAGAAAAATAAACACGTTTTTTTCGAAAAGTAACGCATTTTTGTGTAAAAAGTAACACCTTTTTCTGTGTTTTTTTTCAGAATTTTTTTCTTAAAGTAACACTTTTTTGCCCAATAGTATCATAAAATACAGTAACACCTTTTTTCCATAAGTAACACCTTTTTAGTAAAAAGTAACACTTTTTTGTAAGGCTGATTGGTTCTCACGGTTCTCATATAAGGATGGTTCTCACTAAAACTTCTTCCTATATATATATATATATATATATATATATATATATATATATATATATATATATATATATATATATATATATATATATATATATATATATATATATATATATATATATAGGGTTTGGATCATGTGAAAACCAATTAAAATGGTGAAAACTGAAAACAGAGGTACATAAAAGGTCAAATAGAGTACATATTTGGGTGGCAGTTTTGTAAATAATTAGACATTTGCTAAATAGTGTACATATATGCTTAAAAGGGGTACATATTCTGATGGCATTTTTGTAAATAATATGAACTTTTTTTTTTTCACAAAAAATATGTACACCTTATAAGATAATATGTACCCCTTTTGCTACAATATGTACATCTCTGTCTGGTTTTCAGTTTTCACCACTTTAAGTGTTTTCACTTGATCCTACCCCTATATATATATATGTTTCAATTATTATAAAATCTTTTTAATTTATTTATTAAATGAGTATTATTTAGTGTATTAGATATTTTGAGATGGTTAATCATAATATAATTTTATTAAGATTTTTTTGTTAATTATACAATTGGTTATTTAAATGCAATGTTTAATCCTAATGATTCAGGTTGTGACTATTTTTATGTAAGTCAATTATGTTTTTCACGACAAAAACTATTTTTTCGTTTAAACTTTTATAAAATAATTTTACATATTTTTGTGTTAAATTTGATTTGATATGTGTTATCAATAGTTTTAACACTTTATATTAATTAATTTATGTTGAAAAATTTAATAAAATCGTGCATCGCACGGGCACTATCTAGTTATTTATTGACCAACTAAACATGTTTTATTTGTCTACTATTTTATTATTTTGTTTTCATGTATATCTCATGTAGTTTGACAGTAAATTATGTAACGTCCTTTTTAACTTGAAACTTTGTCTCTTTTCAGGTTGTTACGAGGCCTCATTTTATAATAAAAGAAAAATGAACAGGCCTCTAAAACTCCACCCCTGGTGTGCTTCTACCAAAATCTCACAAGCATTCGAATAGAGAAGCATAAGGCTCCCAGTTCCAATTATACCTGAGTAAGTTCTGCATCTTTCCCCGTGGTCTTATATCTCATGCAGCATTCGTAGGCTTGAAGCAAGTCCTGACGGTATGTCTGAAACAAGCGAAAACAATGTTAGCTTATTTGCACTAAGATGCTCATGTCACGTACCTGGTCTCACTTAGGTATCAATATTCCAATGATCAAGTTAGATCAAATGAAGAAATACTATTGCTTGAATGAGAGGATTATAGTGAAGCAGATAACATCAAAAAGATCACCTGAATGAAAGTCATCTCATTAATGGTGGTGTTACTCTTCATTGCACCTTCCTCTAGCATGTCATGCAACGGCTCAAGGACCTTTAGCATACCCTCAATATTATGCTCACCAAAATAAAGACGACTAGCTTCTTCTAATCCTTCATGCCACAGTTCATGCCATAATATTGCCACCCTAATTAACTCCTTTGATACAAGTTGAGCCTGCGCACATAGGATAAAATAAAACTACATTGCATAGCCAAAAAGCTAACATGAAAAAAACAAAATCATAACAATACATACCTCATCAACAAGTGCACTGCTGTGCTGCCTTACTTTGTCAACAACTCTTTGAGCAGCAGCTCTGCGCAGATCACTTATTGATTTGCATGCCACAAGGAGAGGATACATAAGAGCCTGTGAAATAAGTTGCAAATACATCAATGACAATTTTTACAGTTAAAAAAAGCTAACAGGTATCGAGGAGAAAATACATTGGAGAATAAAATATGAGGAATCAGTTTTTTTCAACACAGTTTTAGTCGTTGTTGCAAAGTCGGAAACGGTCACAAAACAGCTTTTGCAGTTAATACAAATGGTTCAGCGGGGTTCTTGATCTATATTTTTAACATGGTGAGCTCAAAAATTTTTACAATATGGTTACAACCAAGTATATTTAGATAACATTTTAGGAAGGACAAAAAGGGTACACCAAAATTGCTCGAAAAAGTTATTTCAATTCAAAATCTTTCCATTGTTGGAAGGATTTGAATTGTACAAAATGTCAAGTTCTTTCCTCCAATTCCATCCTCTTCATTTCCCTATTCTCTGCTTTCACTATCCAAATGCTTAGAAAGGTTGTTTCCGTCTATGATCCGGTCAAGGTGAGCTTGAAAACCATACAACACTGTATGTCTGGATAACATTATAAAAATGAAAAGGATGGTAAAAGAAGACTCAGGTTTTCCCATTGATCTTTGACACATGGTGACAACAGTCACTAAAAATAAAGACACTGAGGGTGAACCTGAGGATGGCTTTGTCCAATCCGCACTAGAAGTGACTGTATAAGTTCTCTAACAGCATGATTGTTAGAGTGTATCCGGGCAATAATTTGAGGTAAAACAACCAGCCAAGTGTCTATGCTGACAAGCTGAAATCCCTTTTGGAGAGCCATTTGAACTTCAGCTGTTGACCCGTGGTTGAACCACAATGTGAGAAGACGAAGTATGTCCTGGACAAGAAAATATAATCAAATTTTTACTAAGCAACATCCATGAAATCAGCCAAAAGCAAATATAAATTGGTTAGCAGGACACTGACTGCCATGTACACAGTACACAAAAGTGATGAGTCAATCACAAGTTGTAAGCCAGTAGAAGGAAATGCAGTCAAAATCATTTTTTATCACAGATATGTGTATCTTAAATAACTTTCATAACATGTTAATTATCAAAGCTTCACATACACCAAGCATTGACATGATTTGAGCAAAAAAAAAATCCAGATCTCAATAGTAAAAAGCACAAAAATATATATGGACAAACACAATATCTCAAAATGTATGGTACCAACTACCAGGTTAACAATGAGAAACAGTGGAGCAGAAATATTGTTTTGTTATCCCAAATTGTATAAGAAACGTGTTCGCTATGGAAGTACGGCACAGAAGATATACTGCAGGCATATGTTAGGAATTTTTTAAACAGATCACTGTAAATATATTTCAAAAATTGTACTTCTGGCGAAAACAAAAATTTTGTCACCAAACCTATTCTTCGTTCAAACATACCAGCTTTAAAAAGAGATTATACGACAAGCATATTGGTAGATGAGATAGAATATCTAGCTGTGGAGCAGCTGCAGCAAGTGGAAAAGCAACGCTTTTCTTAGTTTTATGCAATAGAAAAGCCTAATCACCTATATCTTATTTAATGCAGCTATTGCAGAAACTCTATGTCTACTCTCCAAATTCGCAAAGACAAGGTGTTCCAACAGTCAATTTCAAATGCAAAATTGATCATACATTCATACATTATTTGTCGATCTATCCTTCACCAAGCACCAGCCCCACCAACTCACCCCACCCAAGCAAATCTCACTTCATTCTTTTGATGTCATGCATTTGTCTTGTCCTCAATTTCTTTGGCATCACTTTACAAATCCAGAAAAGTAAAAAAAACAAAGCCCACATGTTGCAAGGTTATAGATGTGTTTCAGAAGATATTCCAGTAAGAAGTACAATGAAGAAGGTAGGAATATTATTGAATTATCCAAGACCGTATCAAAAGTTGACATGGGAAACAAGAAGCTCAGTTTGTCAGAGAATTTTATTAATGATTTTAATTTGATGATATACCCTTTTTGGAGTATTCAGGTGATAGAGGATTGCATGTCAATACATCAAAAATCTATTCCCTAAAATATCGAAAAGGTGAAGAACCCTGATTCTGCTTGTAATAATATTCAGCTTGTGACCATTAGATTTTACCTGCAAACTGTCATCAACACCTTTAGAATTCGCAGCACATGCTATAGAGTGGAAATATCCGGTGACAGCTGCAACCACAAACTGTCCTGCAGTACTTGCATAACCTCTAAGAGTATAATATGACATCACAGCAGTGTTGAACAGAGCCCAGGAGTGCCAAGCTTTCCCCCATTTAGGTGCACATTGCGTGGCATTTCCTAATGCACTGATTATGGCTGCAACATAAGATAGATAATTTATCACATAGCCAGATTCACATTGAACACTATCCATTATATCTCAGTAAAATATTCATTAAAAAGTAGTAACCTTGGATAGATTCGTCATCAAGTACGGGAGTGAGTTCACGTTGCCAAATGCCGAGTTTGAGATATACTCGAGCAATAAGAGGAGTGCCAGGAGTTGAGGCATTTGTCGACATCATTTGAGAGGTGGTTGAAATATTTGGCGCATTAGAAAGATCGATTGCTAAATCCTACTCATATTTAGAAGAATAGGTCGCTTTAAAGCCACATATTATTTTGAAATTACTTTGCATTATAGTGAAATTCGACAATACCTGCAACCTTGCAAATGCATCCCTTCGCTTGTGATCTTCCCCAAGTGACCATAAATACTTCAGGTATGCAAGCATCACCTGAGGCGGTCCACGATAATGTAGATTTCTTGGAGATGTTTCAGGATCATACTGTACATGTGTGAGCAAATATAAATTTATAAATAAGCGAAATATGAAGATTAAAAACGAAAACAATTATCTATGTAGATACAAAACTAATCAAGATTTTGATTGAATGCAACATTACCTGTAAAAGTTTAATCAATGTAGATTTGGCTTGACTAATACGCCCACTTTTCCTGCAGAGAGTTGAAAATTTCAACCAAGTTTCAATATCTTCTTGTGGAGGCAGGACAAGTGCTCTCACAACCAATAGAGCTTGCCAAACCTACAGATCCAAGTGAATAGAGTCAAATGGGTAATTCTAAACCATACATTTAAGCCTAGAGAGCACTACCCTTGAAATATGGTGGACTTAGTACATGTAATATCACAATATAAGCTGATAAAAGAGCAATTTTTGAGTAACACATAAACGGAAATTAGAAAGTGAGGCATCATGTACACAGCCCATGCAAGGCTAGCCTATAGCCGGTTAGATTGTGTCATGTGCCAATAAATTGGGATGATGAGAAATCTTATATGAATGCACAATTGGACATACACAAACAGAGATAGATTTGCTAATATAATGTTGCAAAAAATTTGAAAAAAAAAAAAAACCTCGATATTACGCTTCACTCCATGTATGCGCTGCGTCCACATATTTCTAATCAGTGTGCGACGCCCTTCCGCGCCTGGATTACCAAATAGGGTAATATAATCAACAACCTGATCAATAAGAATATAACAGCAAATGGTTAGGAAACCAAAAACACTACTCCAGGGCTAGTATAAGGTTGCTACTTTACCTCCTCCAATTCTGACAATTGTTGAACACGAACCATATTGCTGTATGCACGTTCATAACTCTCCAAAACCTATAACAAGGACATCTAGTCAAGCTGAATACACCTTAAAAGAGAAGAAGTTTACACTGTTAAAGGAGCCATTGCGTACAGTATGAGGTTACCAAATTGATAACATTTCATTACCCCAATACCGCTAATAGGCTCCTGCCAAGGCCGGTTTCGATGTGAAATGAACGAAACGTTACCATTGTAATAACAAAAAGATTGACTCAACTGACCTTTGATTACAAAACGTCAACTATGATTACACATAAATATGTACACATAATTTAATTAAGTATTTTACTATAGTTCATTATAGTGTAAAACTAAAGAAAAACAAACCAAAGACAAATGTTAATGCATATCAATAACAAAATTGTTCCCAGGAGAGATCAAAATAGCTTCAACATTACATTATACGCCTATGCATTGAGTGGCTCCCACCTAGGGTGGGATTGGGGTCGGATGTACGCACCCTTACCCTTGTTAGTGATAACAAAAAGGTTATTTTCGATTAACCCTTGGTAGCAAACATCTACAACGTTACATAAATAAAGAAGCGCACATGATTTTATGTGCTGTTTTACTATTGTCCAAACTAAATAACAACAAATTTTTGGTCCATCGAAATAAGGGACATCAGATTCAAAATTATTTGAATGAAGAAAAAGAACAACAGAAGCCAGGGGTTGGGTTAAGTATATATCATCATCATCAAACCTAGTATATGCTACTCATAGAAGCTAAATTTATCACTATGAAAACAATATATATACATATGGAGCCACTATTCAATTGTTAAACACTATGGATAAGTTAATCAGATTTTTTTATAGGGTGGTGTCAACAAAGCTCACCCCTTGAGCAATCACAGTAGTGAGTGTGGTTGAAGTAGTAGCTGTAAGAGAGCAACAATTGATGGGGAATAAAGTATAACAATGCAGCTTAAGTGGGAAGAAAATTGGTGGACCTCTAGGAGGAGGGCAAGGTTGACAGACTGTATGAAGCAATTTCATACATAAAATTTAACAAACAAATTTTGATGATTAAGGGTTTTACATTAATTTTAATTACATTAGCATTCCTAAATCCTTTACTTTCTGGCTGATGAAACACAATAGGGGTCTAACAGAAACCTCAAAATAGGTGTTTTAGGTGTTTTTCAAAACTTTTAAACACTATTACCCTGAATGGAATTCAAATTCATATAAGCAACGGGAACTGGAACATGGAATGGAGCCTAAAATGTCTTTAAAATGATTTAGGAACAATTAGGTATAGAATATATCGTGTAAAGAAAAAAATTATATGCCAAACAAATATCAATTTAATTTTTGTGTTAACATTTTTTAATTGTCTGATTTAGTTTACCATTTAATAAAGGAAAAAGAGTAACTTTCTGTCTCATAGTAAACTGGGAAATAAAACAAACTGAGGAAGAAGTAAAAAAAATGGATTACAACTAGATTCAAGTGGCAGTGCACCATCAAAAAAGATAAAAAGAATATAACAGAAAATTCATGGCCCATAAAAAACAGACTTCACTTTTTTTGTGGATTGACTTGAAAATAAAACAATATAAAACTATGCATCAAATGGGAATGCTCATTTGATCTATAAACCCCTCATTAGTTGCCCGCACAAAAAATGTGAGGCAAGCATCCTTTGCTTCACAAAAGTTACACACACACAAGTGATTATAACCTCATCAGTCTTCTCTCATCCCTCAACAAACCAACTAGGAATCTTCAACAAATCATAAAGCAATTTTATAAAATTATCCCAGAATCAACTTATGATAGTATAAATATTAACTGTCTAATACATGCATCCATGGCTCCTTAGTCCTTAGTCCTAGTCACCATCTCTCTTATGTTCTGTGAACAACTTCAGATATCTTAAAAACATAAAATGCAAATTATCACTAATAACCTTGGATTCCGAAATTCAGAGGAATACATCAACATTATGCTTCCCAAAAATCTCCAACTCACTGTTACCTTTGCTTCACCTTCTTACTCCCACAGTCCCACTCCATCAGTTGCTCTTGCCTGTATATCTTATTGCAAGATTTTCTTCAATGATAAATGCTAACTCTCACATATCTAACTGGCATTGATAGCCAATCAGTTAAAGCCAAAGACTAATATGATATATGTTGTTACAATGCTAAATATTAATTTCATCATTATTAGGTTATCAAACTGTTAACTCATTTTGTTTCATTGTAACACGGGTACCAAATTTGAACAAAACGTACCAGAGCAGCCAGCTCTGTGGCCAAACAATTTCTTGCCTTCTCAATATATTCTCGGGCTTCATCGTACTGCAAAATATTAATAAATAATTGTGAAATTCAAACAAACAAAACCATTTGAAACATTGCAAAACACATGAAAAATGTAAACCCACCTTCCCTTGTCGAACTAACAAAACAGCCCGGTAGAATGTACCATTACTGCTTCCATCACCGGTAGCAGATGTATTTCCCAAAACACGAGATTTAGTTTCATCTCCATCATCAAGGCTTTTAACGTATTCTGCCATTTGATCCCACTCACCCATGTTCCAAGCAGCACTAGCAGCCTGGAAGAACCAAATTAGTAAAAAGCAAAACATCATTAAAGATGTAAATTTGTACATTCACTAAAATATGAGAACAAGACAATTTACTTTTTCTGATTAAATGTGTAAAAAAAAATGCAGAAGCTAACCATTGGTGCCATCTCCAATCTGGCTGCTTGCTCAGCTGGAGTCCAATACTCCTTGCACAGATTGTTGAGCTCCTCCCAACGGGCTAGTGCTGCAAGACATCTCATTCGCCCTTCAAACCAAGGAAAAATGAAGAGTTTTAATTTAAAGTAAACACTATACGAAACGAAGGCTCCATGAGAGCATTTCAGCAAAGAGAAATTAAAACAGATTAAAAACAAATTCGAAGTTAACCCTGAACCGAATAGCATAGCTTAAGGACTCATTCGTCTAAAAGAGAAGGGAACTAGTTGCCTTACTATCAGATTCTGAACCATGCTATGTTCAGAAGAGAACATGTTCTCTACTTGTATTTACATGGCAATAAACAGACCTTAACTCACTGTGCGGAGGTTACTCGCTGTTTACTATCAATTACATAAAGATGCATAATGGTCACAAGAAAAGATTGCCCAGGCAAGCATGTTTGCAATACTGCAGTGTAGCATCTCACACCATAGTGGTGTGAATTGTTAGAATAAACTTTGCAATAGTAATTCACATTAGTCAATTATCTATACAGATTACATACAGCATTAATTTCCAGTTTTGAACAGGTTGTTACATAGTTATATGTGGAGAACAGAACATATAAGTGAAGTCACGACAATGTATATGTGATCATAATCATGCACATAAGAATTTATACTACAACCATAGTGTAAAAACAATGTTGCACAGCATTGCATCAGCCACATTGTAAAGATTTTCAAAAATAACGAACCGATGCTTCCCATGTTCTAAAGGTGTTTAAAAAACCGCATTTTTGGCTGTATCATTGGATATCTTATGATTTTGACCGATATTTAGGCGTTACGATAACCGCATACTCTCGTTACCGCATCACCGTTTCTTTATTGCAGTCACAACCGTTTTTACTCTATGCCTACAACAATACCAAAGCTTCAAAACTTAGTGCAGTCAAATTCATGACATAGAGAGATTCTCTCTAGGAAGGGAAAGGGGAATTCAAGTTTTATGCATCGACATGGGAAGTACGGGCCAGCCCATAATCTAATTATTTCTATCCTTGGAAAGCAATATCCTAGGTAATTCCTTCTTTTTCTCCTTCTACTACTTTGAAAGCAATATCAATGGATTGGGGTCCATCCCTTCAAGGAATTGTTCCCTAAATTATATCACCTCTCCTCAAAACATTATTCCCCTATCAACAAAATTTATGCAGAAAATGAGGACAATACCCAGCTGGCATGGAACCTATTTTACAGACAAGAGATATTGGAAAGGAATTAGAATTCAGAAGTTGAGCTTAAAAATATTCTTCAAAATTTTATGGCCCTCTATAGTTTCAAGAATGTGGATCCCAAAGTCATTAAATTTTCATTCCAGTTTCTCTATATGTTCTAACATCTAAGCATAGAATAAAATTTTTCCGTTATGTAATGGCCGTTATGTAACTTATGAGTGGTTGCGAGTCTTGCGACATAAAATCCTCTTAAATAACAACACATGAACTTTCACGGTAAAAACGCCACGTTGACCTTCACCTAACATGTAACGTCCGTTACGTTATTTTTCGAGAAGAGGTTTTAGAAAATAAGCTTCTAACATCACCATAAATTGTAGAAAAAGTTTTTCTAACAACTCTATTATAATTTCATTACTAGCCAATAACTTTAATCATTACAAATTACTTGAACTATATTAACACCTCGACCACGAAATGCGTTATTACTCTATTGTTATAGTTGTTTACCGCAGAAACTCGACCATTTCCGTATACGCATGCGCGATCGCATATTTTCACTATTCTAAGTTGGTCTCTCCTTATGACATACCAGCTTCCCATTTACCGATCGGATATGGAAAGCCAAGGTTCCTAAAAAGTAGCCAAGGTTCCTTTATCAAAAAAATTCATGATTGATGAGTTTTGCAACGTGAAGTATAAATGTAAAAATTGACCATGTTACTGCACACTAGAGGGAAATGAAGCATGCTCAAAATCACAGTTTCCATAAAGGCTAAGCTTTTGAAAAATTTTACGATTACTTGAGTTAAAAGGACTGTAACTTGTGAGAGACATCAGATGACTTGTTTCTTGGTAGTATTAGCTATTTGAGCTTGGCCCTGCACACTCTACATAAGCTCTTTAACATCATGTTGAGCAATAAGTAACAACCCTTTCCATCTAAGAATAACAAGTATAAATTCTATACCTAGTGAACCCACATCGTACTCATAGAAAACTCAACTAAAAAAAGGATGAAAGAAAAGGTCAACATAGAAGAAAACACATAGAAATTAATTATTTTCCTTAATAAGATTCAATGCTTACCACTTCTAATTCCATTTCTCATTCACTTTCCCGAAAGTCTAGATTGCTAGTAGCAATTGTAACACCCCGGCCCAACGGACCGCTGGTGACTACTCATGAATATTGTAGACTGGTCTCACAGACCAACACAAGTCTTTCCAACGCACTTTGGCCTCACTCATGCGCACCCGGGAAAACTTCCCAGG
Organism: Amaranthus palmeri; assembly: GCA_019776075.1. Lineage (NCBI taxonomy): Eukaryota > Viridiplantae > Streptophyta > Magnoliopsida > Caryophyllales > Amaranthaceae > Amaranthus > Amaranthus palmeri. The sequence goes on along the minus strand of JAAKBH010000286.1, from coordinate 1,482,620 downwards.
AGATCACCCATACTAAAATTGTACCCCACCAAGCACGTTTAACTATGGAGTTCTTAGCAAATGGGCACCCATGAAAAGAAGATGCACCTTGTTGATATGAGTAGTTTATCAATTCCTTTTCAAGCTAAATCTGGGGTATCATACTCACCCCCTCTTAGGAATACAACGTTCTCGTTGGACCGTCATTTCAGGATCTTTTCCCCTGCTAGGTGCACTGAATATACAATCAGCCCGGTCTTGCTCTGATACCATTTGTAACAACCCAGCCCAACAGACCGCCGGTGACTACTCGTGAATATTGTAGACTGGCCTCACAGACCAACACAAGTCTTTCCAGCGCACTTTGGCCTCACTCATGCGCACCCGAGAAAACTTCTCAGGAGGTGACCTATCCTAAGATTGCTCCCCACAAGGCACACTGAACTGTGGAGTCGTTAGCAAATGGACACCCATGAAAAAAAGATGCACCCTATTGATATGAGTAGTCTATCAATTCCCTTTCAAGCTAAATCTGGGGCATCACAACAATTCTATTTTTGATTTTTATCTCTACTTAAGTTTACAATATTCCACAAAAGGTGTCAGTTCAACACAAAAAAGGGGACCTAAATTACCCTCAAATCCAAGTTAAGAAATACTGCATTTGCATTTACTTGGGGATGGGCGGAAGAACAATATCAAAGCCTTAATCCCAAAAACTTAAGAATGGAAAAGGAATTTTGTATTTTTATTGACTTTGTCGCTAACCTATTTTATGCTAGCTCAAGGACGTGAGCTATTATCCCTTGGAACCAGTTCATCAAATAGACTAATATTTCATAAATCTATAGCACTAAAATATACAGCATGTAGCATAATTTTCTTCCAGCACAGAAAAAAAAAACAATAAAACAAATAGAAAAGACAACAAATAAACCAAAGAGAAAAACGCATGGTTAACTCGATCCACACCTAATGTTGCTTCCTGCAAAGCTTGAGCATTTGTTGCTTGAGCTGCTTTTGCAGTGTATGCCTTTAGAGCATCATCCCATCGTTGTAACTTTTCATACCTACATGAAAAAAACATAAAAACGTGCAACCATGATAAGGAAATCGCAAATTGCAAAGAATTTAAGACCTGATAATCCATACCATGACTCCTTCAATTGAACATCCAAATTCTGTTGTGCATAGGTCAAAATTCCTACAGCAGCCTGTAAACGAAACAATAATCAGCAAACATATGAAATTGATAAAACTTGAAATGAGTTTGTCTACGGATCTTGACGACCTCATGCTGATGCAATTGGTTGTTGATATGTATAAGTGCTTCAACAACAGCAGCTGGGTTTGCATCCATGTTTCTAGATCGTGGACCTTCAAATTCCATTTCCTTGTAATGCAGTGCCTTTGCAAATGCTCTACACTGATATGAAATAATTGAAAGAATTTAAACAGATAAGCAAAGATTATACAACTAGTCAAAAGGCTGCACAAAACGTGTGTGTTGAAAAACAAGGAAATCTAGATAAAAATATACCTTCTCTGCAAGAGCTCCAAGAAGACGTATATCAATAGGAAGAGGTTTTTCATCATGTTCCATGAACTCTGCCTACGTAGATCAGGTGGCAAATATCCGTAAAAAGAAGATTTGATTCCATAAATATTAGATGTCAAGCCAACAGAAATTTGACGTACATAATAACATCCAGAAGATATAAAATGTCCTTCGAGCAAGATAGCAAGTTACAGATTACCCCAATTTAATTCAACTACCTCAATTGAGTAACACTTGAAACAGCCAGCAGACTTAGCCCACAATGACACCAACCAAAGGACATATACAGAGCAAGAGAGGATTACATAAAACAGAAACACCTCCATAGACACATGAGATGTGCTTCAACAACTTAGCACAATCACCATCTAAGCATTGTGCCATGATATTTTTTCCTTTAATTCTTTTTGCCTCAAATTCCGAAAATGCAGAGAATACAATGTTGAGATTATATTTTCCAAGAAAAAAAGTACTCCCTTTATTCCTTAAAGAGTTGCCATTTGTCATTTTGAGGTGTTTCATTCGTTGTTCCCATAAAGAATATCAAATTTATATGACATTTTGGACAAAAACAACATCGTTCATCCTCATTTTATTATTTTAATAATGCTTAAGGTCCCCACTCCCCACATATCTACCACTAAATTCATTTTAATATTTATATATTCCTTATGGTCCCCATAACATCCCACTAACTTTATAAAAACATTTTTTTATTAATTGTTGTCTCCATATTTGTTTTCCACAAACTTTCTTTAAATATTTTTTAAACTATTTATGGTCCCCACTTTTTCTCCATCAAATTTTATTACTCCCTCCAATTCATTTCAGTTGTCCCATTTGCTTTTTTACACTTGTTGAGGTAACATTTTGACTCTAAATATCTCTAATTATGCTTAAATAAAAATTATGAAAAGTTGATATGAATAATCCTTGCATTAAGACGAATCAAACAAGATCTTACATGCCTATGTTTTAACTTATAGATTAAGAATAAAATACAAATTAAAAAGGATTGATGAATAGTGTGAAAAAGCAAATATGACAACTGAAATGAATTGGAGGGAGTATTCAATAATATAATATATTCACTATTCAAAAGATTCTATATTTCTTAGTTCCCAAGAACATTCCTCGTGGGAACTTCATTAAGAAACGGAGTATAAAACATAACGTAACAAATTGGGATTATGACTTAGCTACTGAGCAAAAGCTCTGTATTCTATAGATTCTCCATTTAAAGTACAGTAGTAATGAGTCTACAATTAGACTTTACTCAAATTAGAGGCTTACACTTTATTGATCAATAAGGTAATACTAATAGTGACCAAGATTTGATTCCATGATAATCAGACTTGGCTACCAAGTTAGTCTAGATTATATGGCCAAATATAGAGGATGGATCTTCACCACCTATGCCTTTTGTTTTGGAAGAGATAAAAGAAGGCAAACAAGCGCAGGAAAGAGAATACAAAAGAGAAGTGGAGGAAGTTAATAAACCCAACTGATGATAAATGAATGCAAATTGGTTAACATGCATGGCGAATGACGCGAGTGTAAAAAACAGAATACAGAACACAAATTGGAAGATGTTAGGAAACTCCATCCATAAAACATAAAAGGCAGTAGAACATGAAAGTATACCAAATTCAGAAGAGTCGCCAATATCTCAGGGGGAATGTTAGGCGAAGAAAATGCTGTCTCCAGTTGTCGAACTAATTGTCTTTGACTTGTCTCATTGAGTTGAGCCCAGCAACTGACAAAACCAGCAGCAAATAGTTCTCTCCCTACAAAAGGCTGTAGAACCCACGGATTTAAAAACTATACATATATCAAGATAAAAATAGAAATAGCAGTAATTATTAATACTTGTAATTGTGCAAGCCTAGCACAAGTTCGCAAAGCTGGCGAAGGAGATTCTCTAAGCAGTTCAATACTGAAATGCCTCATCCATTCTGCCCAATCTTCTTTGGTACTGCGTTGAGAAGCCTCCCCAGCGGTTCGTAAGCGTCCATCATTAACCTAAATAAGTCGATGCTTACATCAAAACAAATTATAACATAGTTACAAATCATAAAATATTTTTTGCCCCTATTCCAACAGAGTAGAGTTTAGCTATCGGATGTCTTGAGCCAGATAAACTATTTACAAGAGTCCAACATATTTAGACAATAGAAGTCTTCAACTATATTCTATCTAATAACAGAATACAAAAGAAAAGTAAAACAAAAATATTAGAAGGATTGTGATGCGACTCAAGGGACTCCACCTCCAATGTTTTACATGTATAATAGAAGAAAGAGGCACAATAGCATAGTGTATAAACAAGACCGCATCACATTGCATCGCATCGGCCATGATGTCAAGGTTTCCAAAACAGACGAACCAATTTTTTTGCACTATAAAGGTTTTGAAAAACTGACTTTGGATCGTATCAAAGGATATCTTATGACTTGACTGATATCAGGAGTTACGATAATCATATCACTCCTGTTATCAAATCATTGTTCCGTTACCGCGACCGCAATTGCGGCCATTACCGCATTTTTATGCTATGCAGGAGTTACTTTGGTCTTTTTATTAGGATGTTGTTTGTTTGTTAAGCTTGACATATGTATATATATATATAATAAGATTAGAAAATGATCTACCAAACAGAATGAACAGGTTTTGATACAACTATCATCAATTATCCTGATAAGCATCTTGTCACATGATGTGTTACTATAAATCAGACATAACAATGAAGTGCAAAAATAGCTTTTTGGCATCTTGTAGCATGTGATGCGAGATCTAAAAACAGAATAAGGCACCTGATGGCTTCTGACATCTCGGAGCATGTCACTTCCATCGTTGTAGGGGTCGTATTCTACATCATTCACAGGGTCCGTAATAACTTCTACAGGAAGGCATCTACTTAGTCTTTGAGCAGCTGTACTTCCGGAAATTAAAGGTTCTCGCCGCCGGAATCGTCCTTCTATTTCTTCAAATTCTTTGTGCTGGAATTATATATAAATATATATATCAGAGATAAATATGAGGAAAAATATTCAAATCACTATCAAGTAAAAATCACCAAGGATGTAATGCAAACCAGGACAAAGAAAATGAAGTACCCGGAACCTATGTTTCACCAAAAGCTTGTGAATAGAAGGGATGAAAATAGCAAAGTCCTCACCAAGAGCATGGATGAGATAACAAACTACATCAACAGCATCCTTTCGGAGCTCATCATTCTTCCTGAAAAAGAAAGCATCCCTGATGAATGCTTGGAATATAAAAAATTCCTCAACCTCTAAATCACGAAACAAAGCCAAAGTTTCAACTTTCCCATCAACCAATCAAGCATTGAATAAAGTTCTCCAAGTTCAACATTAATTTTACAGAACAAATTAGCAAACTCAATGACACTTCCTAATGTTTTTAAATACAAGGTTTCCTTGGTGCTTAAATGACCTGGAGCTCGATAACTGTTAGAAGGGTAGACCGTTATAACTAATTAAACCAATGTTATCAAGACCGGGATTGTAAAATCTTCAGGTCTAAGGAGAACATAAAATTAAAATTGTTTGAATTTCTGTCTGCAGCACCCACAACCAAAAAAAGCAGAATTTGAGAACTGGATTTTGTAATAGCGCACACAGAACCAGAAAAGAAAAAAAATATGGGAGTTAAAAAATGCATTTGAGCCACAACCATAAAAGAACAATTACCACAACACCACTCTTTACAGTTTACGTACTCAAGACACATTCGAATTTTACCAACAGCAAGTCAAACTCTCCAACCCAAAATTAAGCTTAGTCACTCTTTTACCTGTTATAGCAACACTCATAACACAAATACAGTGTACACCAAGACCTCCAACAAATAAAAACAGAAAATGATATCACAGTTTATAGAATGATAACGCTCCCTAATATCATTAAGTAATAGTTCAAAATATATAAAAAAAAATTAATGTCCATGAAAATACTTTAATAAGATAAAGTTGATGATGGCAATCCAACTCTAAACTTTAGGCCCTTTAAAATAAATAGTTGCAGCCATTATTAATTTCTCATTCATCCTAACTTTATACCCAATGCCTGGTCCCCCCTTACTTTTGAACTGTTACAACTTACAACCGACAAATCAGATCATGTTAACAGCGTGTGACTCATTTAGGGTTGAAGTTAAACTCCCCCTCCTTTGCTTCATTTTCTCTCTCTAAAACCTCATTTTCCTTTTCACCTCATCACTTTTACCAATTTAATCTTCACTGAATTAATCTGAAAGGATCAGGTGTCATTGTTGTTGATGTATTAAAATAGCAATAATCAATCAAAAGCCGAAAATTTAGTAGAAAACAATGAGAATTAAGAAAATGAATACCCTCAACTACAATGGGCAAGAAACAAGAGATATTTTGTTATATGCTCACCCAACCTCCAAGTCTTCTCATTTTTTTCTTTTTCATCTGAGATGGTGCAGGCTGTGTTTTAGATAGCGTGTCCCTTGGTGCAAAGTGTTGAAAATACTTCACATGTGAGACAAGATACCACATCGATAAAACAGTGGGTTGTTGACTTGTATATATATATATATATATATATATATATATATATATATATATATATATATATATATATATATATATATATATATATATATATATATATATATATATATATATATAGGGTTTGGATCATGTGAAAACCAATTAAAATGGTGAAAACTGAAAACAGGGGTACATAAAAGCTCAAATGGAGTACATATTTGGGTGGCAGTTTTGTAAATAATTAGACATTTGCTAAATGGGGTACATTTATGCTTAAAAGGGGTACATATTCAAATGGCAGTTTTGTAAATAATATGAACTTTTTTCTTTACAAAAAATATGTACACCCTATAAGATAATATGTACCCCTTTTGCTACCATATGTATACCTCTGTCTGGTTTTTAGTTTTCACCACTTTAAGTGTTTTCACTTGATCCTACCCCTATATATATATATATATATATATATATATATATATATATAGAGAGAGAGAGAGATCTGACCTTCCTACTACCATATGATTTTGGGAAATAATAAACTCACCAAGTGTATGTGCAAGTCAACGCTCTTGCCCTGTGGGTTTGTGGGCCCGAGCCCACAGGTTTCCCGTGTCCACACGAGTGGGCCACAGTGAGATTATGTGACGAATTGTCACGTCCTAATACAATATCAGAGCCGAAGGTGGTTCCTGGTATGATGTGGCTCACATGTGAGGGGGAGTGTTGGAAATACTTAACATGTGAGACAAGATCCCACATCAATAAAATAGTGGGTTGTTGACTTGCATATATATTGGGTGATCTAATCTTCCTACTACCATATCGTTTTGGGAAATAATGAAACTCACCAAGTGTATGTGCAAGTCAACGCTCTTGACCCGTGGGTTTAAGGCCCGAGCCCATGGGTTTCCCGTGTCCACACGAGTGGGCCACGGTGATATGTGACGAATTGTCACGTTTTTATACAAAGTGACTACTAAAATGCCCCATTGAGTCGAGGCGCAACAAGATACAGGAGGCTCAGAGTCACGCCTTTTTGCCGCCTTATGCGCCTCCACGCTTCACGCGCCTTGTGTATGCTATATATGACATTTATGCCAACATTTTTAGGGTTTGCAGTTTCTTTAAAGCTCTAGATTGGAAATTTCTTTGAAGCCCTAAATATGGAATTCAGAGCTCCAACTTAACCGTATAAAGGATAAATTTGGAGCTTTTGGTCGCCAAAGTGATAAAAGCCCACCGTAATCATCCTTTAATTGAGAGTTTCTCCATCGTCTTCAACTCTTTACTCTTTAGTCTTTTTCCATTGTCGATTTGTATCAGTTTTCCTTGGAACTCTCCCTCTCCCTCCCCCTCTCCCTCCCCCTCTCCCTCTCATGTAAATTATAAAATTGTGATTACTGTACTTTGTTGAAAGGGTAAAAGACTTTACCAAAAAAGGTAAAAGAAACACATGTGATACCTTCTACATGCAAGTTGGATATACTTCTATATCCTTTTAATTTATTATTTTTATTAAACGATGATGGAGACAAGACTTGAAATCACTAGGTTTCAAATTAAGTAGCAAGTAAATGGAATGTAATTTTAGCACCAACGGGATAACGAGAAACACTATAAAGCTAGAAGAGAAAGAAATCGCTTCAAGTAGATGCTTCAAATACCTTGGATTCACATTTCAAAGTAATGGAAACATCCAACAAGACATGACTCATAGAATGAAGGGTGGGTGGCAAAAATGGAGAGCGGCTACTAGAATATTATGTGATCGAGGGCTCTTAAAGTTAAAGGGTAAGTTTTATCGAACGGCCATTGAACCGACGCTACTATATGGATCAGAATGTACAGCTTTTAGAAAGGATCATAGATGAAAGATGGAGTAGCGCAAATTCGAATGCTTCGATGGATATTGAAACAAAGATATAATAAAGAGTTTAGGAATTGTAAATATTGAGGAAAAGATGAAAGAGAATCGTTTAAGGTGGTTAGGATATGTGCAAAAACGGGGTATTAGCGAATTGGTAATGAAGATAGAAAACGACAGTTCGAGAGACTTAAAAAGAAGTCGAGGAAGACCGCAGACAACTTGGAGAACAGGAGTGGATAAGGATATTTATGAGCTAGACTAAACTGAGAAGGTAGAAAATCGGAATGAATATAGAAGAATCCATGTGGACGATCATTGAAAATGATATATTGGTTCATGTAGCCGACCTCAATCTTTTGGCATTAAGGTTCTAGCATTATTTTTGTTGTGTTAACCCATGAAAAGTTGCAAGTGATAAGTTGGCATTGTTGTTGTTATTGTTGTATTGCCACTTGAAATATAGTTGAAAAATAACCTTCATAACAAAAGTTAAGAACATGAAGAACTGAGATTTATGCGAATCTCATACGACAAAACATAAAACAAGCATAAAAGTATATGTGGATGATCACTAGAATAAATGTTTTATTAGAAGATAGTATGAAATGTTTCAAGGTCTCAACAATTTAGGCGACCCTAATCTTTTGGAATTAAGGCTATAGCATACTTGTTGATTTTTTTTACGTAGTCAAGTTTTGTTCATGTAGCCAACCCTATTGGGATTAAGTTATTGACATTGTGGGCATTGTTGCTGGACATTTTCTATCAAAATAATCGGGTAGATTTGAAAACCATGACATCAAATAGCTTCAAATCAAACTCAATCTAATCACAGCTTCAAAAATCTCAGCCAAGGAAACGCATGTTCAACGGTTGATACTTGATACAATAAGCATGTCATTTAGACATTAGACCCCTTTGCTTTGATGGTACTCTCTTCAAAAATTCATGTATTCACCTTCCCATAAATTTAAAATTGTTCTAACAATCTTCCTATCTCTACACAAAATCCTAATTTGTTCTATTCTTGATCAAAAAGTCAAATAGCATTAATAAGTAAACGATCACTGAATTTCAATTTAAATCTATCTTGCTAGTTGGGGGGGGGGGGGAACCATAAACTAAAAAAAAATATAAAATTAAAAATATAAAAAAAAAAATAAAAATAAAAACTAACCCATCCAAGATAAACCTCAAGTGGTGAACAATAGTTGATATATGACCAGAAACCTGAAAACATAAAATTGTCATGCACAAATGTGTACCAGAAGTTTAAAATAGTAAAAATTATTAGTCGATAAAAAATAGCCTGCGACGACAACCTGTACTCGAGGAATCAATCTAGTAAGTGTCTTGATACTTGCACGTCTTATATCCACCGAGGCATCAGCTTTGAACAGACGGTTAAGTGCTGGAAGAACTAGATGCATATGGTCATCCAGTGCTCCTGTAATGGAAACCATACCAATCATCCGAATGAAGAGAAAAAAAATCCATAACCATTTGCATGCAAAACTGGAAAAAAAATGGACTTTTCACACCTCCAAATACTTCAAGAGTGTGGAGAATATCTGGAACGTAAGTATAATCATTACATTTCTCGGCATCACTCAGAACTTGTACGCAGCAAGGAAGAATAGCAGGAAGATATGTCCTAAATTCATCGTTTAATGCCACACATAGTTGTTCTAACAAATGTAAAACCTGGGCACAACGTAGGAGCATAGCATAAACAAATAAATACAGATTCCACCAAAATAGTAAGATGTACGAACATGATGTACCATAAAAAGCAAAGCGAATGTACGAAAAGCTTACAGGTAAACCACGCACAGAACGGTTGGCAGCTGGCAACGTAAAGGAACACCAAAGCTCAGAAATAAGAGCAAGCAGATCCGAAAGATACTTACGGATATGCTGCATAAATTAAATTTTCAGATAATGCATACATTCCAAAAAGATCAATTCTTGAATAAGCTAGACTAAAAATAATCATGAGCGAAGAAGCTGATTGCAATATTACCTGACGAACAATAGACACCAATGTTCCAAATTTCCAAGTGATAAAGTCCTTCAAATTATCATCACATGCACGAACAATTTGGAAGAGATCCGGCAACACCTACAAAGCAAAATGTACTTATTGGTTAGACGGAAGAAAAAACCTTAACCAAAAGCAACATAAATCAGCAACTCCAAAAGTGCAAGAGGCACGGCACAGTTCTAGAAAATCTTCACTTCATGCTAAATGAAACATATCTATGTTACAAAATAACCTATCTTTTTTCTTTCAAAATAAACAATATAAACAAAAATGTCTTTCTAAAGAGCAACCACAAAGAACCATCATCCCAGAGTATTGATAGTTTTCAAGTGGAAATAACTTTCGGTTCCTATAGAATCATTGAACATTTAGGGTTAAAAGGAGGGCATACTTTCTATTGTTTGTATTCAAATGGATTGGTAAAGGAAGCAGAACGAAATCTGGTCAAGTTTATGCTATTTGGGGAAAGTTACCCATGATACTGTAGAAATCCAATAACATTGGAGAAGTATTACCATTACATGTTTATTTTGAATTATCTTCTTCAAAGATAAAAGTATGTTGATATTATCATTCAAGAAACAAATACAATAGAAGAAGACAAAGAATCCTCGAACAGAAATACTTGATCACAATTCACAAATTAGCCCAATTCCTATGAATCTTCTCGATGGAATACTCCTCAAAGAACCAATCGGCCTTAGTCCACTGTAACACTATATAAGCTTCTTCTTCCCAAACACATAAAGTAGAAACTTCTTTTAAGACACATGAGTTTCACTCCAACTATCACGTTTTTAGTACTTGACATACTGAACTTTCTCACTTGAAGTGCAAAATAAAGTGGTACTTACAAATGAACTCTACGAATTGAAACAACATAAATGAGCATAGATTGCAATGGATGAGAAACAAAATTACAGATATGAACATAATTTAAGTAATGAGTGAGGAAAAAAAACTAACCTTCGGCAGGTATGGCACACAGCCAAGTCCCATAGACTGATCTCACAAAAAAAACAAGACAAAACTTCAATGAGGGATGCAATATAGTTCAAAATTACTCGATAATCAAAAACAATGGACATCATATCAACAAATTCCACCAAACAAAACATGTTATCATATCACCTTAAATATGAACATGAGAGATCCCACCACTTTTTGGTGGTAGCTAGAAAGCGAAGGATCCCTAAGAACCCGCATGAGGGAATTAATAGCAACCTGCAATCATAATAACCCCATTTTTATATGTTACAACTAGACGAAAAATTGATCGATTTTTTAGTTCCATACAGAATAGACAAAAATAACAACTTATGATGTATTAATTGCTGAAACTTGTACCGTTGAGTAATAATCTTCTGATGATGTCGTAAAAGATGGCCAAAGGTCCATAGGGTGATCATCCATGGACCGAATGTGCTGACCTGTCTCCGTGTTCGTATGCGTAACTTCCCCATGAGATCCAGGAAGGTTTGGTTGATTTCGCTTATGAACATAGGGGTCCAATGCACCCATGATACCAAGAACCTGGGACAGATGTCAATGTACTAGCAATCAGTACCAGTAGCCTAGCAGTCTCAAAATTTTGAATCACAAACATACCTTCAGAACTTCCCGTCTAGTAGACCATGCCAAGTCACCATTAAGCAATTTTAGGAGTAATCCAAGCAACTGAGGGTAATCATTATAAGGAGCAATGACATACCTGGCAAAAATACGCATAAGACCAAAGAGCATGCAATACACTGTTCATACTGAAACCTAACTAAAGCTCAAAATACCATGATATATCAGCTTTCTTACCAGCTAAGTTTAACAAAAATAACATCAAGATAACCTGAGGCTTATTAAATTATAGCTTGAGTAAAGAGCCACCTTATAACAAAGAAGAATAATTTGTGCACACTTCTCCAGTGTCACTATTGAATTTATTTTTTGACCACATTTCTCTATGATTTCTAAAATCTAATTGACATTCTATGGCCACTAAGTTTCATTGTTAAATTACACTATGATAAATTGGAGATAACCAAATAATATAGCAGTGATAAATTTTCTAATTTTTCAGTTGAATACTTAGATTTCAAAATTATTTAGAAAAAATTCACACTTAGTTCAAGCCCACCAAATAAAATATCCTGGTTCTTCACTGTCCTAGATAAAATTCAATAGCTCCAAAACCCTAACAAGAAAACACAAAACATGGGAACATAATATAGATTCCATTGGATACTAAATTAGTTACTAACCCAGTGCTCTGTACTACTTGTCCAAGGGTTGCAACAGCCACTTCTCGTTTTGTGACAGCTGCTCCATCCAGCAAAGCATCTACTATCAAGGGCATAAGTTCAGGTATATATTGTCTCATTGCAAAGCCACCCTACAAATGTAATGTTTATTGAAGATGAGCATATATATCTTTCATTCACAACAGTTTTCATTAAAATCAAAAATTTACCAGCTAAACAATATTATGTCACAAGGTTACATCAAAGTGAAACCAAGCGAGAGTATGAAATCAAATAAAAACAAAAATCAGTTCTCCACCCAGGTAATACAACTACGAACGTATGATGATAAGATACCAAACATACTGTTATGAATTGAGTTGATATCTGTTTAATTAGTTCCCAATCAGATAACAGAAACAGAAGAAGAAAAGGTTATAGCAGTTTCGAGCTACTGTAAGGCTTTCAAGGTTACCTCTTCATCTAAGCACTTCAAAGTTCCAATCTTCCACTCATTTAACAATTAGGTCTTTTGCATGTGAACAAACCAACGTACAACCATAAATGATTTTTCTCTTAATTATCTTCAATAACGGTGACTCCAAGACTTTTTCCTATATCATTGTTTGGAATACTCCAACTCATCCATCTTAGTGACACTCAAACATTGAACCACAAAAACAAAATTCAACGAAGAAAGAAAACAACACAAATCTTTAGCCAATGGCAAACACCCTTGAAAAAAATAGCTCCAAAAAGATAAACTATACCACAAAAGAAAATCATCAACTCAATAACAAGCCGGGGTGATTTTACCAAAAGCACTTGTTGCTCAATGGATAGAGCATCTACATGTGGAGCAGAAGGTTTAGGGCTCAACCCCTACTGGGTGCAGGTATCAATTGGGGGGTTTCTTAATTGCGTGCAACTCTTTGTACTCCCTCCTTGGGAGAACAGGTATGTTTTGTCCGCATCTTTCAGGAACAACAAAAACCCCCCACCCAGACCCTACCTTGTGCGGCATACTAGGAGTGGCCTTTAGATTGTTGGTAACGAGTAATAACGTGACAACTTCTCATCACCCTAGCTCTCATGAAATATCTATTATTACGTGTGTGTGTGTGTGTGTGTGTATATATTCTATTAGCCTAATGCTATTAAGTAAATCACATATAGTCTCCATTCTCCACCAAGACAATGTTTTGGTAGATCGGATGCAGGCAAACATACCCTTGTAAAAATACGACGGTTGTTTTTGATTGATACTTCATCTACACGAACAAAAAGCCAATTCCAACACCGCAATTCCAAATAACAATGCATCAACGGAAGAAATAATCAAAATTTAAGATTCTAGAGAAAAAATTATATATAATTGGCATATTCAGCAAAACAAAGGCACTTGCAAGAAGGCAAGATGAAACACACCCATGATTCAAAACCACTAATATCCTGAAAAAGAATCACCAAGCATCCTTACAAACAAGATAAAATTAGAGGCATGACCTCAAACTCATTAAATCAACTGCCATAACAACAATGTAAAATAAAAGAAATAAAAAGAAAATGAATGGCTCTATAGTAAAAGGCAAATACTTTCACACAAAAGAGTCAAAGCATGACCTAAACTACAACTTTACAAAAAAAAACGATAAGCATGGCTCTTTAAAAAAAAAAGCCTCAAGAAGCAGAAAATGATGGCCCATTCATAGAAAAGAAACAAGGCCACGTTGCAAAGGTTTTCAAAAGAAACGAACCGATATTTCCCGCGCTGTAAAGGTGTAAAAATATCGCGTTTTGGGCCTCACTAAGTGATATCTTATAGTTTTGACCAACATTTAGGCGATATGATAACCGCATCACTCTCGTTACCGCATCAGCGTTCCACTACCGCATTTTTACCCGCCCATTACAAAAATAATAATATATTTTTATTAATAATAACTTTGGCCTAAAAAATCACCTTTTTTTCCACTACCAAAATCCCTGCAATACATATCATCAATACTTGTAGCAACCTAACAAAACAAACACGGCTAAATTACCAAATCTTATAAATCAAGCAACTCACCACTCTAGCCAGATCTCCAATAGTAACCAATACACCTGTGATAGTGCCAGTATTGGCACTTAACGTTGATCCCTCACGAAGTTTTGCAACTAAGGCCTGAAAGTAGAACACACACAAAGCTTCATGAACACAAATGACATCCCATTGCTGACATTCATAGCATTAAAAAGAACATCTCCTATACCTTATGTATGGGAGCAATATATGGAAGTATTAAACGTTCACAGTTACGTATTAAGCAACCCAATGATTTTGCACTTTCTTCTCTGCATTTGCTGTCCACACTGTACAAACATACATCGGTTCATTAAGCGAGAAAATAATCAATTTCTCCCAAACAAGGGAAAAGCTACATGTAAAATCAACATGTAAGCTGTTCACAATAACCTTCCTAATTCCTAATCACCTTTGCTCTAGATATGTGAGCAGCTGTATGAGATAACGACGCAGAGCTGGGAGAACATATGCAGGATTCTTTTCAGACAAACGACCAGCGACAGAGATTGCATATTCACGAACTTGAAAATCCTGCAAGCAAAACTAACCAATTAAGATAAAACATTGACAGAAAAAGACTTCGTGAAGGAACTTTCATTTATATGTAACTCTGCTCCAACACCCACCCAATTTCACAGAATAAATTCCAGAAGTAAAAAAACTATAAATATCATTTCATTTGATGATTTAACAAATGCACAGAAATAATTGAATAAAAACAGTAAAATATAATGCATAAAACCATATTCATTCAGAAAATTAATTAGATAAGAATGGAAAATATTTTAGTAAAACAATTTTGAATAGTTGTGGATGCACAAGGATCTCACAGGCCCCACAACATTTCAAAGGTTACCTCATCATTTAAAGCCGCAAAGATAGCACTTAAACTATCAGCTTGCGCCAAAAAATCATCAAAAACTCCCTCTTCATGCACGGACTGGAATATTGAAAGCCTTACACTAACATCAGCATCAGCCACAGCAGCTATTAACAGCTTTTCCACAATCTACATGAGAAAATCACATAAAAAAAATCCAATTAACCTATAATTTCTCACTATTTAGGCAACTATACATCAGCAAATTAGCAGGGGCACAAAATATCTGCTAATAATGACAAGAGACACAAAAGCTAACTTTCAAAGACTGTCTCTAAGAAGGCAAGATTTATCAGATGACAAGTTGCTACTAAACAAAGATTCATTGCAATAAACACTCTGAAAAAGATAACTCAATTACTGAACAGCCATCTTCAGTTGTGTTTCAATTATTCTTCAAAATCACTAATCTCGAGAATTGAACAAGCCAATTTTACACTGTTGATTTTTAAACAAAAATTATTGTTCCAGTATGCCATAAAATTTTCTTTATTTTAATCAAAAGAGCATTCTGTTGTTCAAGGCACATAGTTTTATATTAGTAAGTACTATGGAAGACATAAAGTAGGAAAGAAAAAACAGGAATTCACAGATAAATAAGTAGAGGTAAGAAAAAAACTAAACGATAGTTGACAACATTTTTCAGTCATTGATAAACTATTCAGCCAAGGGTCAAAGAGTATGAGTGAGTGATTCAGAAACGTAATCTCCCACAGCTATTTAGAACCCTTTCACTAATCCATAGCCTTTAAATGTAATTTAACTAAAAATTTTCAAGCTCACAATTTCTATTTTTCTCCAAGACCATTTATTTTTGTTTTCTTTATACCAAGACCATTTAGTTGCTAAAGTATAAAGACTGTGAAAGCAAACTCAAGTGCAGACATGTTTCTTCCAGTGCCCCCCAGAGATTATTTGAAAGCCCAGAAACAAAATTTTGAGAAGAAACACACTGCCCTAAGGTTATTGGCTGACATAATATAAGTACCCATTGTTGCTTCATAAGCCAGAAAATAGGATATCAACAAAAAATAGCTAGCCAACAAACAGCCTATGATATAAACATTCAAAAAAGGCACCAAAAGACTAAAACTAATACTAGTCGCATAGTCACTATGACATTAAGAATTATAAAGAACATGCCATTGCAATAATATAAAGGAAAGTGGCCTTTAAAGGTCAGTACCTCCTCAATGAGACGTCTTCTCCTACCTACAGTTCGGTTAGTTCTAGTGGAACTGAACTGAGAAGATGTGCCAGGGATAGAATTTGCAACTAATCTGCAACAGCATAATGCAGCAGCTTTCCTTGTCACTGCATCCTCATCTTCCAAGTAAGATATAACCAATTCTCTGGCCAACTCAAGAAGATCATGGCCCTATAATCATTACATAGAACTCAAACACCACCAAATGACCAAAAAAGAAACAAATAGAACCTCAACAAAGAGAAGTATAAACCTTGAAATTAAAATGTGCAAGAGTCTGCAAAGCAAGTTGCACAATAGCAGGGCTAGAGATATCTGAAACCTTAGGAGGCATATTGACCACATTTGCTCGACCTGTCGCAGCTGGCCTCGCCTGAGAATGATGAGTTCTTGAAAGAGCTACAGAAATGCATTCAAGCAATCGACCTTGGATTGTTGGGAGTAATGAAGGGATGCTGAAAATGCAAAATCCCTAATTAAGAGAAGAATTGGACAATTGTGCAAGGCAAACAAGTAGAGAAATGCTTAAACAAGGTCGGTCCAATCTTTGCCATGAAGCAGGATCAGATAGGTTCTAGCCCACACCTGATCCAGGCATATTACAGTGAAGATACGAAACTTTAGAAAATTTAATAAGATAAAAACTCTTGAAAGCCAAGTAAACAAACCAGGTTGGACCAGGCCAGTATTTAAAGAGAAACATAGAACTTGCAATACATGGCTGAATTTCTTTTCAATTAAGGTCTGCGTCAGGTTAATATAGAGCAACCTATCAGACACCTATAAGCTACCTAACATTTACAACAAACCTGAGGCCAATTTGCTCTAACGCTTCTACAAGCTGAGATGAAAGACCAGCAGAAAACATTGCATCTAAAAGTCCACGAATATCAGGCTCCAATTCTAAACCAATTGCTTTTGCAATACAGCCAACACAGACCAAAGCCTCCAGAGAAGGCCTTCCTCTACGAGGAGCAATCTAGAAAAAGTACAACAATAATGTCATGACAAAACAAAGAGATTAAAAATTTAATTAAGAGAAAGATGGAAAAGAGTCACACACAGCATCACGTAAGTGAGGTATTATTGTCGGCAAATAGTTTTTAAGTTGTCCGTCTAAGGCACCAGCCATCTCCCCAAGAGCAATAAAACCACTTGCCTGCTCAGCAGGTATCCTGAGAACAGCAAGAATATGTTCCATGCATATCTGTCCCAAAAAATTGCATTCTCATAAACATTTCATCAAGAAAACAACTTCAAATAGTGCGCATTACTTATATGTTAGGAGGAGCTAACCATCAAAGAATCAAAACAAGTGTCATATAGATATATACAACAGCACAAATATAGCTGCTAGAAGTCACTAACCGTCAGATAATTAGTCACAAATCGATCACGAAGGAAATGGGCGATGCGAGGAAGCAAAGAAGTTATGCTAAGACGAACTAGTCGATCACGATGCTCCAGATATCTGAGAACGATTTCCGCAACTTCCCTGTATCTAGACATCATAAACTCGCCAGAATTTCTGCAGGACAGAAAATTAAATGAATGAAATTGAAATTTTTAATAATCGCAAATACCCATTTTTTCTACTATCTCTTTCAAAAGCACAACACCATAGGCCACCTACTTTTACAACCATTGTGAGAAACATCTTTTGACAGACTACGCCTCTAGTTAATGTAGCGAGTATGTTGAGAAAGAGGCAGTATAAAGTAATAGTTTCGACTTGTAAAAAGTACCAACTAGACCCATAGCATTTGAAAAATATTGAATAAAATAAAATTTAACCAACCTCAAGAGCTCCCCAACAGCAAGCAAGGAACCGTGTATGCTATGAACAGGAGCATTTCTTCTTAGGCCCTCTTGAGTTTCCTCAAACATGCGATAGTACCTAAATTGTAAAACAGATTAAGATAATACAAAGGTAATTATTTAAACAAGATGGTTAAAAATAAGTTAAGAGCCAGAACGTGTTGTGATACTAACTTCAAAATTAACTAGAAATCTTTCTTTTGATGTATTAAATCTATCACTGGAATGCCACACACTACAATATTATGAGTCTGGAATTTCATGTATAAACTAACCATTGAACACGCCAACGTGTCTCACGTTTCTCAATAACACGAAGACAAGCACGTAATGCTTCCACTGCACGCTCCCGAATATCCAATGAAGGATCCCTTAGGGCTACCCAAATGGCATCCACAAATTCTGGCACATGAACATTGAAAACAGTTGAAGCATTTTCAGCCATTTCCTGAAATGAAGAGAAAAGAGTTACCATAAGTTCTAGCAAAGAGAACTGAAATTGAAACCAATATTTCTCATTATCAATAAATAAAGGATAAAAGTACTTGTTCTTCAAAAAAAAAAAAGGATAAAAGTACTTCTTATCTTAATGTAAAACCAATAAAGTAGCACAATAAGATACAAGCCTTAAAACCATCATTGTTTGAGAACGAAAACGTGAAACGCAACTTGATAAGATACGGAAAAAATTGTGTATGAATTGTAAAATTATCATAAAAAATATAAGAAACAACCTTATATGACAACGGTGAGACTCAATCTGCTTGACAAAAAAACGTTACTTTTTTACTAAACAGGTGTTACTTTTAGGCAAAAAAAGTGTTACTTCTTTTAAGAAAAAAATTGATACTTTTAGGCAATAAAGTGTTACTTCATGAAAAATTCTAAACAAAACTCACAAAAAGGTGTTACTTTTAGATAAAAAGTTGTTAGTTTTAGGAAAAAATGTGCTACTTTGTATTCTATTTTTTTTGAAAAATATTTTTTTTCTGAAAGTGCTGCTTTTTTTTAAAGAGTACCAACTTTTTTTAAAGAAAAAAGTAATATTAATTTGTCCAGAAGTAACCTGTAAAAAAATAACACTTTTTTAATCAGTCAGATTGGTTCTCACAATTTTCATATAAGGTTGGATCTCACTGAAACTTGAAGTTGATAAAAAATTGTTCCTTCTAACAAAAAATGAGTTTCTAACAAAAAATGTGTTGCTGTTAGCAATAAAAATGTTATTTTTTAAAAAACAAAAGTTGTTACTATTCAGAACGTGTTACTGTCAGAAAAATTTTCAAAGATCAAAATCATACAAAGTAACACGTTTTTTCCCAAAAGTAACACCTTTTTATGTTAAAGGTAACACGTTTTTGTAAGTTTTTTTCAGAATTTTTTTTGGAAAGTAACATTTTTTGTCAAAAAGTTTCATCTTATTTAAAAAATATAACACTTTTTTGCATTATATATATATATATATATATATATATATATATATATATATATATATATATATATATATATATATATATATATATATGGACATGATCAGGTGAAAACCATTTAAATGGTGAAAACTGAAAACCAAACTAAGATATACATATTGTGGCAAAAGATATACATACTATCTTATAGTGTGTACATATTTTTGTAAAAGAAAAAGTTTATATAATTTACGAAAAATGCCATTCGAATATGTACATAGTTTATGCATTTATGTACACCTTTTAGCAAATGTACAATGATTTACAAAATTGTCATTAGAATATGTACACCATTTAAGCTTTATGTACACGTGTTTCAAGTTTTTACCATTTTAATTGGTTTTCACATAATCATACTCAGTGTATCCCACTCATATCAAACTATGATCAGGGTCTGGGGAAGGAAGAACGACGGCAGCTCATACCCATAAAGGAGAGTGCTGTCAAAAAGTCCCCCGACTCAAGAAAGATCTTCACTAAGGGAAACCTACGGCAACCCGAAAGTCTGCAACATACATAACTCGTTAACCATAGACAATATATGCTAAATAAATAAAAATAAAATACAAAAATGAAACAATAAAGGTAAAAAAGGAGATATTATATAGAGACGATTAAAAGAGCGAAAAGTAAAAGGCAACGCAGAAAAAAAAAGGCAGGTGGGAGGGACATAGTCAGTAATCTGAGACGGGAATAACGCACCACCAACTACTCATATCTCTGGTCAGGTGCTTGGTGAGGTTTAGGTCATGTAAGTCACTTTTAATTTGTTCCTCTCACGTTCTCCTAGGTCTCCTTTTACTTCTCTTGCCCTCAACTATAATGCATTTTATCCTTCTCACTGGGCATCATAAGCCTTCCTCTGCACAAGCCCAAACCATCTCAACCTGTTCTCACACATCTTTGCAAAGAGGGGTGCAACCCCTAACTTCTCCTTAAACTCCTGGTTTCTGATTTACCCATCCTTGTGTGACCACACATCCATCTCAATATACGCATTTTTGTTACTTTCATCCTTTGTTCGAAAACCTTCTTTACGGACCAACATTTTGTCTCATATAACAAAGTTGCCCTGATATATATATATATATGTATAGGAAAAATTATAATAAACTATCTAATCTATACACCTTTTTTAAAAAAACTACCTTATATAAAATTTTTTGTAAAAAACTACCTTATATAATACAATTCTTTGCAAAACACTACCTTTTACTGATTTTCGTCAGTTGACCGTTAACATTAACATTGACTTGCACAAAAAACTACCTTATATAATACAATATTTTGCAAAACACTACCATATATAATATAATTCTTTGCAAAATACTACCTTATATAATACAATTTTATGCAGGTCAACGTTAATGTTAACGGTTGACTGACGAAAATCAGTTAAAGGTAGTGTTTTGCAAAGAATTGTATTATATAAGATAGTTTTTTGCAAAAAAATTATATAAGGTAGTTTTTTAAAAAAAGGTATATAGATTAGGTAGTTTCTTATAATTTTTCATATATATATATATATATATATATATATATATATATATATATATATATATATATATATTCAATTATCACACAAAAAAAAAATCAACTTACTTTCAAAATTAAGACCGCTGCAAGCCGACGATACTCAACTCGTTCTCCACGTAACCAGTCCAATGCACTTCTTATCTATAAAACAGCAACAGTTAAGTTCCTATTGTCTCAAGCAACTACGTCAATAAATACTGATCCCTACCTGGTGTTCCACTTCATCAGCGGTCATTGCCCCTCCTGCACGGGCTAGGTGACCAAGCACTCTACTCGCAAGGACTAATATTTCACGTTCACGCTTCATCTCAAAAACTGTACGAATATAATTAGAGAATCTTGAAACTCTTGATGCACTCTCACCAAGAGGCAAATCAATAAGCTCATTAATGGCTCTTAAAGCTCCCAAATTTTCAGCAACATCGGAACTTTCTAAGAGACTCGATATTCTATCATAGAGCTGATCCATGAAACGCGAAAATGCTTCTCCACTGAGATCATGAGCTGCTTCTTCAATATGCCTCCTCAGAGCAGATGAAGCACCCTCCTGATGCGAAAATTTTAATTATTGCGAAAAAACACCATCAAGTCAGACAAACACGCAAAACAATAAGCACAGCGTGTGTAAACATTGTTCAACCTAATATTCTGTGTCAGAACATTTGAATTGTTCCATTGCTAATCAAATCATCATAATCCTAACACGAGATACTGTCAAGGAACCAACTCAACCAACAGCTTAAGCTGATGGTTGAGGCCCCAGAATATGTTATATACTCTAACACGCCCCCTCACACGAGAGCCCTTTGGGCTAGAAGTGTGGATGCAACACAAGCTCTCCTCATACCTGGTGCTAAATATTCCACTTAAATGAGGGGTGGTTGAGATTCGAACCTGTGACCTCTTGTCACGTTGGCTCTGATACCATGTCAAGGAACCAACTCAACCAACAGCTTAAGCTGATGGTTGAGGCCCCAGAATATGTTATATACTCTAACAGATACACCTAAAAACCTCCAACAATATCCGGTTGCTAGCACATAGCAACACCAAAAACTTCACAAATGCAAACTGCATAAAACTGAAGGCGATAAAAAGAAAAGGTTAACTTATACAAGAAAAATCCCAATGAATGTTGCAAATTTTAACATTGGCACATCAGATACAAACCAGAATTCATACAGTAAATGTCCATCGCTAATCAAATCATCATTTTCTAAGCTAACTACACCTAAAAAAATTCGTTTTCTCACCCGTTGCAACATCAAAAACTCTATTTAACAAACATAAGTTTCATAAAAATCGAGTAAAAATACAAATTAAGCTGAAAGTGAACTTAGAATTAACCTTAGGGTTTCCCTTAATGCAAAGATCAGATAGGACGCGATTGAGAGCATCGAGATTGCCATAACCACCAGCAACGGGTCCAAAGCGAAGAGACGAAGGATTCGTCGCCATTGAACCGAAGAAAACCAAAAACCTAACTCAATCGCATCTGTATAGAATACTTTTGTGATATGATAGAAGAAAATAATAAGGGTGATTGGTTGAGGAATTTAATAGTGAGAAAGAAAGGTTTAGTTTTCTGTAAAGCCTCGAACTTGTTTTCTTGTTCGACTCGTGGCCGGAAGAATGAAACGACGACGACGGTGAGTAGCAAAAAATGGGCTTAGAACATCGTAGCAACTACAAGTTGGGTTTGTATAGGTCCAAATGGCCGAATTCAGAATATTTGAAATAAATAAAATTATTTTATTTATAAAAAAAACATACAATAAGATCATAATCAAACTTATTTCAAATATAAGCGTCTAACACCCAAAAGCATAGCTTCGAGGCTGTTCGCACTTAGTAAGTGCAAACAGTAATAAACTGGAAAAAAAATCAAGTATCTGTTTGCACTTATTAACTGTGAACGGGTCAAATAGGGTCAAACAACGTGCCTTTACAAAAAATAAGTCAACAAAAATAGCCAGTAAAAAATGCCATGAAAATGAAAAAGAAGAGAGAAAACGCGATGGGATGGAATATTGGACCGTCTTATTCTAAGACGGTCTCTCGCAAGACCACCTGTTTTAAATTTAAAAAAATGCCTAAAATATCCAATATTTTCATGATTTACTTATAATAATCCACTTATTGTTTTGATAATGAATAATACCAACTTTTTAAGGTTATAAACCCACTAACCGGATAACTTACTACAACTATTTTTATTATAATAAAAAAAATAAATTAAAATATAATATCAAAATAAAATGTTGAAAAATGTTTTTAAAAAATCTGATTTTTTTTAATATTTAAAAATTTTTATGTAGGTTTTATAAATTATTCTCTAATTTTACATTAATTTTTTAGGTGAATAATTTAGCAGGTTATCGGGTTATCCAAGTTTATTCTAGTTAAATACCTCATAAAGTTAGGATTATTCATGGTTAATCAATAGGTGCTATTATTGTAGGAAATTCGTGAAAATGTTGAATTATTCTGGATAATTTTTTTAATAAAAAATTAAAAATAAATTTGGTCTTGGAGTTAATTCTCAAAACAAGTAAAGTTTGTATTGGCCCAATGGCCAAGTTTTTAAAAATAAAAAATTAAAGTTGCTGTAGTAGGAATTTAAACTATAATAGTAGGTAATTTGATGTCTTATTGTAGGCATCTAAATTAGTTATAGTAGACATTTGAACTAGTTATAATATGTATTTTTTAATTAATAAGTAGGTCATTTTGAATATGGAAATTATGTAGGTCGTTTTGAATTTGGAAATAGATGTTTTTAAATTATAGTTGATATTTTTAATTATGGTAGTATGCATATACTACGTCATAACTCATAGCATGTAATGAAACTGGTTACTGTAAACAATTTTATAGTTATCATATGCATTTGAAAAATGGTTATAATTATTGATTTTTAATATATTCGGTGTTTTTAGTTAATGAAGTAATAAAATTGTCATTTATTAAAAAAAATTTACTACAACCAAAAACATGAATAAACACCTATTATGACTATTAAAATTACCTACTATAACCAACAACAATGTCTATTATAACCAACACGCATTTAAGACTAATAAAAATGCTTACTACAACCAATAAAAAAACCTACCATAACTAAGAAAAAAACGCTACTATAACAGTTAAAAACCCCTATTGCAATTAAAATTACGTATTATAACCAACAGTAATGTCTAGAACATGAATAAACACGTACAAACTATGACTATTAAAAATACCTAATACAACAAAAATGCCTACTATAACATAAATAATGCTTACTATAACCAAGAAAAATGCCTACTGTAACTTTTAAAAAAGACATATTGTGACTATTTAAAAAACCTTTTTTTTTTTGAGATAACTTAAAATACCTAATACAACAAAAATGCATGATCAAACAAAAAATGCATACTAAAAACAACAAAAACCAACACTACACTTGAAGATTTGATAAATGCGAAATTTAGGTTTTGGTATACTGTTTTGTATTGCATTATAGGGTAAGTCGGCCCTCCAATATATACAAGAGTTTAGGTAAGTAATAAAGGAAATAAATAAATCTAATTATATGCTAATCACTAAACTATAGGAAACAATATATACGAAAATATTCTTTTCCACAACACTTACGTAGTAGTACTATCTAACGTTAACATTATATCTAACGTTTCTAACTTGGTAGCATATATCTTGGCCCTATTAATTAGCCTTCGACTTGGATTCAACTACAACAAGTTGAGTTGCCTTATTTTTTTTTCTCTTTTCAATTTTCTTGTTCAATTAAATAATGTCTCTAAATGATATACGTTCATCAACGCTAGTAGATTCTATTTCTAAACAAAGAACCAAAATACAATATCGATCAAAATGAAAACCTAAACATGAGCACAAAAACGCAAAAAAAAAAAGCGATAAAAACCATAAGAAATTTTAATCAGTAAGATGATTGAAATTTACCAATTTTACTAAATATTATATATTATTTTAGTTTGATAAATAATTTTTTAATTAGTAAACACAATTTAAAATTAGTAAAAAATAAATTTAAATTAGTAAAAAAAGTTTTTATCAGTAAAAATTAGTAAAAATAACAGTGAAATAATAAAAATATATTTTGGCATGTGACTATAAATTCAATTAATTAGGAATCAACTCTAGTTCATAAAAATAAGTTTCAACAAATTAATTAGGTTTAGTATTTAAATCTATCAATTATCAATTGTAATTATTAAAATTAAGTTTTGGTACCTAAAAATAGGTCAAACTCAATCAAACCGAGGTGAACTAACCAAAGCAAAGAGATTGCACAAACTCATTATTTTAAGATCGTATTAATACGATCTTTTACAAGAATAATTGTAAATTAAATTTAATGCTCCGCCTCCTATGTATTTTGATGTGATCTTAGACATCTATAATCTATAATCTATAATTATTATTAAAACAAAACACAACTTACGTTACCACTTTTCAAAATTGTTTACGTATGGTTTTCTCATTAAAAAATTTTCCTCTAAAATTAAATGATGTCATTGTTATTATGATCTTGGACTCTGTACTTTCTTATTTTGAGTATATTATTATTCTTATCAATTTTTTTTAATTTTTTTTACTTTTTTGGTCAAATCATATTTAATATATCAGAAAACTATATATTATAATTCATTTATTTTAATTGTTTATAAAAAATTTTCAATTTTATTCATTAAATATATAATCTATCTAATTATCTATAACTAATACTAAATCAAAACACAACATACATCATCTCTTTTCAAAATTAGTTACGTATCGTTTCCTCGTTAAAAATTTTCTCTCTAAATTAAATGATGATGTCATCGTTATTATGATCTTTGACTTTCTACTTTCTTATTTTGAGTATATTATTATTCTTATTAATCATTTTTTTTTACTTTTTGGGTCAAATCAAATTTAAATGTATCAAAAAACTATATATTATAATTCATTTATTTTAATTATTTATAATATTTGTTTCAATTTTATTTATACTCTTGTTTCCTTAAATGCAATGATTAAATATAATATGATTAGGTTGTGACTATATCTTTATATAAGTCACTTATATTTTCTATGAGAAAAAAAATTATCTTTGTCGTTTTAACTAATAAAATAATTTTACATATTTCTATGTATTTATATTTGATTTTAAACATGTTATTAATAGTAATAATATTTAATATTTAATACTTCTATAAACTAATTTAATAGTTATTTTTGTTAGCAAAAATTATTAAGTTATTTTTAATAAAAAAACTCATAATTTCATATTATACTCAGGGTACAAACCATTTGCTCTTTTATTCAAAAGAAAAAAGTACAAGTATAAATATAATTATAGCGTACAATGCAAAATATGATATAATTTACGTAATGTATACAACTATTCAGAATGAAATAAAATATAAATATAATAAACCAATATGTTAGAAAACTTGATAAATCCGTGCATCGCACGAGCACTATCTAGTAATAAAGTAAAATTAAGATGATTTTTTGAAAATTAAAAAAAGACCTCCTTTTGGATACTTAAACCAAATAAAAAAACTTAATGATTCTGATTTGTCTTTGCAATCCTACAAATAATTTCATTGGTGATCTTTTTGATCATAAATATTATTTTTTTGGATAAAAAATTGCAAAAATCAAGCATTTCAATGGTGATTTTTTATGATCTTTTATGAATTTTTATGATTATGATCAAATATAAGTGGACCCTACATAACTAATACTATGCTTGATTCTATATTAGTTAACTTTATTACTTTTGTAAAATTATACCTTTTTTTTTTGAAAAAATTATACGGAATAATACAATCTATTTATGATTTTCATCTATAATCTATAAAAATTACTAAAGAAGAAACAATCTTGATACATGTCAGACTGTAAGCAAAAAATTTTCCGCCCATTTTTTCAAGCTAATATGGTAAAAAAAGATTGACTTTTATAATTCATTTCTTAATATAGTAGATATGAAACTATATATTTCTTATTTCCATGTCAAAAGTGGGTGTATATGTCTCTTAATTAATTATTTATTTCTTATTGAAGCAATGTAACTTTTTTCTACAAATAAAAGATTTGTCAATTTTTAAAAGTACAAAATTAATGTCTTATTTCTATACATTATTTAATAATTAAATATAATTTTTTTAAAGTTAATAAACTTATAATATTTATTGAAAATATCAAAATTCTTTGAGTCAACAATAAAAATAATTATTATTACAATAACATCAATCTTTACATAGAAGTTTTTTCAGCCTTTGAATAACTTCAATATAATGGAAATTAAAGAAATAATAATGCAGCTCATGACTAATAATAATAATAATAATAATAATAATAATAATAATATTAAAAAAAGAATAATATTATAAGAAAAATTGTAATGCGTAAAACATTACCCAATAACCGTCATTTATAAAAAAATTTTAAAATTAAATAATATTACAAATTTTTTTATGCAAGTATGTAATTAGATCAAGAATATTTGTTTAATCTCCGTGCAAAGTACGGGTATCTATCTAGTATAATAATAATCTCATGTATTGACTAACAATGAATAGTCCCAATTCTTGTGCATATTTGCATAGTGTAAACTCGGATAACGGAATGATTTGCTATAGTATGTAAGTTACCAAAAAAGTCAATTGAAAATTAGTGTAAAACTAGTGATAAAATTTGAAAAATTTACATAAAAGATTCAGATTAATAAAAAAATCAGAATTGTTTAATGTATTTTTTTGACTTTTTATATTAATTTATTTATTTTTGAATAAAACTTATTATACCACGTCATTCAGTTTTCAGATTTACTTTTATTATTCATAATCAATCAATAGATATGATTATTGTAGAAAAATCATCAAAAAAGTTAGATTATTTTAGTAATTCTTTATTTTTTATCTCTAATATTTCAATGTTTTATCAAATCAAAATAAAGTATAAGGTGATGATTTGGATTTTGGGTAGTGATTGTTTTTTGTTAACCATGATGACTAATGGTAGAAAAAAATTTATTTTGACCAACATTATGATTGCTTTAAATAACCATGGAATAATCATGGTAAATATTTACTCCTATATTTAATTCATAGAAAAGATTCTGAGTATTTCCGGAAACGGCTAATTAAACAGTACTCCTACTAGTTTATTTGACTTTCCAAGTGAAGTATAGTTGATCAAATGATCCAACGGCTATAACCTTTCACTGAGAAATCATACTTAAAATCATTCCAAACTTAACGGTCAAAAAATCACAGCATATTTTCAAATGCACAAAAACCTTCCAAAACTAGCCGTTACTGTTTTCTGTTCAATAACATTGTCTCGGTCTTTCTGAAACAGCAACAATAAACATTCTAATTCTAATTCCTTGCAAAACATCACAACTTTGACTCTTCAATCGGCAAAATAGTTTAATGATGATTAGTTCATCTAACAGATCTCCATCCCCAATGAAACAAAACCCTAATACTAACCCTAATTCAAGAATTAATCAAGAAAAAGAAGGGGTTGGTGTTAGAAAGAGTTTTCAAGGGTACCCATTTTCTAAATCCTCCATTACTGCATCACCCAGAAGTTTGATCCCCAATACACCTGCTAATAGCCCTGCAGGTACTCTTATCAACCATTTTTTCTCTGTAAGAAATTTTCATTTTTTCTATGTTTTCAAAGATTAATGTGGTAATTTGAACCATGGGTTGATTTCTACTTCCGTAATATTCAATTAATGCTGTGTGATTTCTTTGATTGATTGGTACTTCTGTTTCTATACCGGCACCGGGTTCTGATATTTTCAGAATTTTAGTTTAATTTCTTTCTATTTTTTGTAGTTCTGTCCCAAATTGCTTAAATTATAGTTAAAGGTCTATTTTTTTATTTTGTTTCTGGTTCTTGGTTTTAGTATCTGATATGGGGTTTTTGGTTTTTGTTTGTTTGTTTGTTTGTTTTTTCTTTTTCATTTTGGGTTTTTATTTGTTTGTTTGATTTTGGTTATCTTACAAACACTGGAGGAATGGAGGTAGTGTTCCTATTGTTGGGTAGTTATGTTTTCTACATTTTAGTTGCTCCCAGTCTTCATTGATATTTTGTGTTTACTGTTTAATTCAAATTCATGTATGATTATGATACATATTTTAGATGCTCATTTATGATCATGCTTCTTTCTACGAGCCGGATACATTGGATATGATGACCTATGATCATGCTTCCCAAGATGACTTACATGTTATAATTTTTTTGGATGTTTTGCTTTCGTTGATTTACTGACTATTATTTGTTATTGCTACTGTCTACAATGGCAGAATATGCAAGAAGAAGCTCAGTTGGTAGAGAATGTGGCATACACTTTCAAGACAATGAGCAGAAAGAAAATGATAGTGATCTGAACCAGAAAACGGGCTTAAGAGTTCGGCCCCCTTTCATTGCAAAAGGGACGAAAAACTTCATGTCCCCAACAATTTCAGCAGTTTCCAAGATCAATCCATCACCAAGGAAGAAAGTTTTGGGAGAGCGAAACGAATCGATTCGCACTTCTGCATCATTATCTGAGGGGAAATTCCATTTTTTCTCTGACAATTTATCAGAATTTGATGATGAGAATGAGCCAAAAGAATGTATGGTAACTCCTCCTTGCTTAAAAATTTCAGATTCCAACAAAGAAACTGTAGAAAAAGCTGGTGATTTAGATACAGATTTGGTACTTAGCCCTGAATTGCCTTTGAATGCTACAAAATCTTCTGATACTTTACCTTTGGATGACATGTCTAGAGTTGTTTGTGATGATACTTTGGGTTTGAATGTCAAGAATACTGATTGTTCTTCACCTTCTATTACTCCAATCCATGGCCATGCTGATCCATCTAGTCTTCCACCATATGATCCCAAAACCAATTTACTTTCACCTAGGCCTCAATTCTTATACTACAAACCCAACCCCAGAATTGAGAACTATATCAATCAAGGTATTAAGTTCGAAGATGACTTTACTTCCGATTCAGTTTCCGAGACTGAGAATAGTGAAGAAGTACAATCACAGGCTTCTTCTTCTTCTTCTTCAGTTGGGACATCTTGTGTTGAAGAAAGGTCTTCGTCTTTCGAATTGCCCTCCTCTCCAGAAGTTGAGGAACTCAAGGAATCAGAAGAACCTAAGATTGAGGCCAGGCCTTGGTTTGGTGCAAGGTGGAAAGTTGTTACTTTAGTTTTGTTGATGCTGCTTGGTGGGATGTCATTATCTTGGTTTTATCCTGGAGTAGGAAATGCTGTTTACCATGAAGTGACAAATTCACAGATTTATAAGAATCCTAGTTTGGCTGCTAAAGTTGCAAGAGAGAATCTCAATGGTGTATTTCAAAATACCAAAGTTTGGTCTGCTCAATATGTGGGTTATTCTTATTTCTCTCAGATGTTTAATAAGAAAAGAGTAGTGAAGTTTAGTCCTCTGCCGGTAAATAACTTCACTGTTTGGCAAGAACAAGAAGTAGAGGACTATTTGGTTAAAGACCATTTTCAGTTGAGGCCTTCATTTGACAGTAATGAGGAATTACTGTCAAGATCTTCAAAACCAAGTGAAGAATCAAAGGTAGATGATTATGCTTATGCAAAAGAAAAATTTGAACAAACTTCTGGCAGCCTTCTTCCTTCCAATGACTTGACAGAACACATTGAAATAGAAGAGCAAGATGAGGATTCTATTGTTGAGGATTATGTGATCGAGGAGTTCGAAAGAGAAATTTTGAGAGAAAGTGATGTGATCGAGAAGGGTGTTGTTGAGGATGAGGAACTTGATGTTGAAACGATTGTAGAATCATCGCTTTTCAATGAACCAGAAGTCGTGGATATTACTTCTGCTTTTCGAGATGAGTCCCAACTCGATTTTGAAGTCGAGGATCAACATCCTTCACCCATATCACAGGCACACGACACTAGTGAACCACAGATACTAGAAGTCGAATCTCAACTCACAATTGCAGATGAGTCAATCATTGAACCACAAGCACCAGAAGAAGTTTTATCTCAACTCACAATTGCAGATGAGTCAATCATTGAACCACAAGCACCAGAAGAAGTTTTATCTCAACTCACAACTACAAATGAGCCAATCAGTGAGGGAAGTTCAACACTAAGTATAGCAGTAGTGAGTGTGGTTGTTATTTCTTTGTCGACAGCCGCACTCCTTAAGTTAATAAAGCAGCGAAAGAATGAGAGTTTAACAGTAAAGTCAGGGAGCAAAAACGAGCCCAAAGTCCACGAAAACACCCCATCTTCTTCTTTGAATGGAGCGGTAGAGGTGGATATGGTTGGCGAATCATGCCCTTCAGAGTATAGCAGCTTCCAGAATACCTCTTCTTACAACAAGAACTTAAAGGGCAATGACGAAGCTCAAAGTATCGAAAGGAGATCGAAGCACAAATACAAAAAAGTTTCTCATGCTGCATCCTCAGACTATGCAATGACTTCATCTTATGGAAGTTTCACCACATACTACACCATATCACACTCAAAGGAAGTAAGTCCCTAATTTTGGTTGGTTATGATAAATTTGTTAACAGGGGCTGTACACAGGTCTCGTATAAGAGAAGAGTTGACTACATATAAACCTGACAAGACATTCTAAAACCAATTTGGCTATAGCCCATCAAGCTTATATGCTAGTCAACCTTTCTCTGCCGGATCACATGTGAGTTATTTTCCAACAGTTTACTGACTTTAAACTCCATTATTTGTAATTTTCACAGGGAGATGAAGAGGTGGTGACTCCAGTAAGACGCTCAAACAGAATTCGGAACAAGCTCACATCTCCGTCACAAGATTCAATTGCCTCGAAATAAAAAACTGTAATCAAGTTATGATTGTGATTTAGAATCTAGTGTCTAACATTTTTTTTGGTACATGATATGATTGACAGAGGTGTGCCACTTTCTAGTTTCTGATTTGGGATGTAATTTGTTATTACTGTTTCTTGATCGGCTGATAAAGTGGGCACGTAGAATGATAATGGGATATAGCAAAACTTGTTTGCTTGATCCTTTAACTATCTTTTATCAAACTGTTTATGCTTTCTGATTTGGTCTCTTTTTCTTCTAGTATGATGAGCAAATGCTTGTTTACACATACAAACAAAGGCTACGCCAAACAAAGACGGATTTTCAATAGATTTAAAGGTCGAGGCTTAATTGACAAACAATTCTTTGTTTTTACAACGATAAGATTGCATACGACTCTTGAGAATTACTAATTCATAGACAAATGCAGATTATCTTGACATATCAGTACATTGTCAATGATGAAATTTACCAGCATTAGATGGAGTTTGATTCTCTTGCTAGCCTTTTTGAAGTCATTCACTACAATATCACATTGTAAAGTTGCAAGTTGTAAGTTTCAAATCCATAACCTTTATATCTGGGAAAAATTACCGTGAATAATACAACTTTTTATTAATTTTACTATAATAATATCAACTAGTGATTAATCATTAATTATACCAACTTAGGAGTTATTTTTTAGAATAATAACAACTTTAGTTTATTAATTAATTTACCAATTTTTTATCGTCTTATAATCACCTATAGTTTGATTTTTAACATGTTAGGGATTTTCTAGAAAAACAACTTTTAAGTTAGTATTATTCATGCATGGTTAATTAATAGTTGATATTATTGTAGGTAAATTAACAAAATATTGTATTATTCACTGTAATTTTTCCTTAAACCTATTAAATTTATGTTTTATGTTAATGTTTACACACAAATTGTTGTGAGACACGGTCTTTTCTAGAGACGCATTAGATATATGGGCTAAATAATCCAATTAATACAAATTAGAGAGAAAATAAAAACATGAACCTTTTGTTTTGAGGTCATCTCTTTGAAAGATGGTCTCTTACAAGAATAATTGATGGTGTTCACAAATTCATAACTGACAAAGGAGATCTCCCTTTGAACAAAAAAAAAATCATGTTATGTAAATAATTTTTGCTCATAATAATATTTTTTATTTTTATTTTTTGGCTTTTGGCCAATTTTTTATGTAATTAGCAGCCAAGCAAACATCTCTTTGTTAACGTGTAATAAATTGGAAGTGTTGTATTTTTCCTTTTAATAAGATGATCAGAAATATAGTGACAGAAAAAGATAATTAATTAATGTAAGAAGAGAGTATAAGAGTGACTGCCAAAATCACAGAAACACTAAACACATATAAAAGTAAACCCTACAAATAGAAAAAAATAAAAGTAAGCACAATGATAATTAAATCATCTCCTCTTGTCTCCTCGTTAAGTCCAATGCTTTCAGTAGACATTACATTAATTCAATTAATAGGCCTAGAAACTGACTTTACATTTATCATTTATGTCTACCCAACATTATACTTCCTCCGTTCCATAATACTTGCTACATTTTCCATTTTGGGAAATTTTATATTACTTGCTACATTTCCTTTTTAGTAAAAAACCAATGATTTAAAGTTATACCTACTCTTACTTTTATCCTACTCTATATCTAATTACTCCTATTTTTCTTTTTCATTTTTCAACAAATAATATTAAAAAATTCCAAAAAAGCAACTTTCCACCTACTACTCATCATTGCACAGCAACTCCTTAATATTTGTGCCCATGCAACCGTAGCAAGTAAATAAGAACGGAGGAAGTATTTATTCAATCTCTTCTTTTCACTTTAATACTTAAAATCTGATATCATCTCTGTTGAAGTATACTATTTTTAGGAAGAATTCAAATATAATCTTCTTATCTTTTTCTTACCCTTATTTTTCTTGGTTTACCGTCTACTAAATAATCAAGTATTCTAGATATTAATTTTGTACTATATAAAAGTTATGGGTATATCTATGTGAAAAAATTAATAATTGTAGTCAATTAAATATATTCTATCTGAAAATTACACTTAATGGAGTATTTAATTGCACAATTTTATTCAACGTTGTGATCAAAATTTATAATAAAAAGTTTCTTATAACTATATTGGATTCGGACCCGGCACCCCAGCTTATTTATGCTCATACTCTAAATTTATTAAAAAGGAAAACATTAAATAATGTGCATGTTTAAGAAATGTATAGATACTCCTAGTACTGTTGTTTTTGTCTACGATATTATTGCACAACTAGAAGGTAAATTAAAGCCGTTAACTTAATGTAATTATGTTGTAAAATTAGGAGGATTTTAATTGTGATGTACATATTCTAATAATAATAATGGGTTATAACAATTAAACATTCTCTTTTAAAGTATATGCATTATTAATTCATATTATATACATCTATGGCTTAATGTAAGTAATGATTAAGATTTAGGCTCTTATGACAAGGAGTAAATGTGACTTGCATATATAAGTTGAAGCACAAATTTGATCCCTTTTTAAGGGACTTTAACTAAAAGCTCATTCAATCATCAATTTCCTTTTTAAATGAACTTTTTTGTGGCTTGAAATCAACCACTAAATATCACTGATAATGATAAATCTCAATAAATTTTTATGGACAGATCATCTTAATATAAAACAAATCATTTAAATATAAGGAATGTCCGACCCTAACAAACCACAACTAAGGCCCATCGCGGATCATTACATATGTTAATCTACTATATAATAATCTATAAAGTTATTTCCAAAAAAAAAAATAATCTATAAAGTTAAGGTAGTAGACAACTTAATATAAATCAAATCTTATAATAAACTAAAAACGTAAATGTAAGATTGTAAAGTTTAAAAATTATAGCAATGTTTGACCCTAATAATACAGACGCCAAATAAATTACACCATATTCTTTTTGGTGTATAGAAAGTTATATATTGTTATTATTTTCGTTCTGAAATATATGCAACTAATAGCGACATGTTTTGTGCAAAAATATCATATTTATCACGTACAAATACAATGGAATATACTCCTTATAGTATTAAGCTAGGTTTACTAGACTTTACTACTAATTAATTAAGTGACATTTCTGAATTAAGGAGAGAATGTGGGTTGTATATTGAAGAAATACAATACTAAAAGTGTGAATTAAGAACTACAATATAAGATGAGAGTAATGTGTTTGGGCATAGGAAGACTCTAAGAGAGGGTGAGTGTCAGATTCAGACTATAGAATTTATACAATAAGGTCAAGGTCAATATAAAGTAGTATGTAACAGCTTTATATATAATGCAATAAGTATAAGTAGGTGCATGTATAAAGCCAACCAGTTGAAGAATCCCTGATCAGTCTTCAGGAATTAAATGCAATCTTTTTTTTCTTTTTACCTATTTCTATATTCAGGATATAAGATATATAGTAAATTAATCAATACTCATTTCTATATAGTGTTGTCTGTTGTAACGACTTAACTTTCTTACATCAAACTCACTACATGTTCCTTGCTAAATGCCAATTTCTTGTTTCGATTTGAGGGACATTTTCAATTTCATTTCAGGGAGTTATTGTTGCCTCCTAGGCCTAGCTATAGGAGACTAGCTCACTAGGACTATCTATTAGGCCGTGACAATTCGTCACATAATCTCACCATGGCCTACTCGTGTGGGCACGGAACACTACCCGTAGACTCGAACCTTGTCTCACGTGTGAAGTATTTCCAACACTATCCCTATTAATTTATCCAGAGTCCAGACCATTCATCAATTAAACATGATTAATAAACCTTAGCTTCATTGTTATAATATCATTAAGAGATTCTTGTTTTAAAATTTTTGTATACTATATAATATCAGGGGTTTTAATCATCAATCATTTAAATTTTTGATTGAGTAGATTTCAACTATCAGCTAAAACTTTTGTTTGAGTGAAATTAACTTTTTATAATAAAGAAAAAGTAGTTTTTTTTTTTTGGAAATAAGAAAAAGTAGTTTTAGATTGATAGTTGACCTTGATTATATAAATATCACCTTCAACTAACTTTGGATAAATAAAAAGTAAATAATAGATGATTAATAAAGTTCCAAATATATCTCTATTATTCTCAAATCTTAACAATCATTTATGAAATTTTTGTGAATTCAATAACATTAATTAATTTTGACTGAAAATATGTTTAGATACTTAATAATTAAATAATTATTTGCGTTGTCCTCTTTAATTTGCACCACATTACTAAAAAAAACTCTTGTATATTTTAGTTATATCATACATAATATTTTTGTTATTAGGGGATCAAGAGTGTATTTTTATTTAATTTGAAAGAAGGAATGATAGGGAAAGAAAAAGGCTCAATAGGAACTAGGAAGATCCACTATTAGAAAATGATCTCCAATGAATATGATATTCTAGTGGAGATAAAAAAAAAATAGAAGGTTAATTAATTAGTGTTTTCCAAGAGATTTGAAGATTGAGGAATTTCTTCAACCTTTGAAAATAATGATTTTATATAAAAAAATAAATAAAAAATTAAGTCAACTACTCCAATTCGGAATTAATATCCCTTGAGGCTTCACCCTAGAGAGTGGTCCTGTTAAATCAAACAGTAGCATTCTCCACTTGAACAATATTAATAGATTTGAGCCCCCTTCACAATAGGGAGCAACCAAACTACCGCTAAAATCTTATCAAATTGACTTATGTAGTCTATGAAAACGAGTATTTTATTTTAATTACGAATTTATAAATGAAAAATTTGAGAATTATAAAATTTAAATAGTTATTTTTAAATTTTCAACTTTAATTAAGCACTTTAAGAACAGTGGTAGAATTTGATTCAAATTCAAATTTAAAAATTCTTGACTTGTCAAACAATAAATTTGAGTTAATTTCAAATTTTAAAATGGAATCATCGATCATTTCCAAACATTACATTACTTTCAAATGAAATCAACCTTTCCAAACAATGGTAGAGTCTCTCACAGAATTTTTAGTAATTAATTTAGTCCCGAATCGATTTTTTATCTATTAGTTTCTTTTCATTATTTTTAAATTATATTTGAATAATGAAAGCCAAAGAACAGCTTTTTCTCAATAAGATTCAAAGTTCACGTTTGTCGATTCTTAATTCCCTTTATATCTTATTTTCGTTTTTCTTAAAATCAAAATACCCTTAAAATTGTTATTGTTGTATTTTTTTATGGATTAATGCATAAAATTATATCACTGAAATTAAATACTAGCTCATAAATAATAAAAACACTTACTTATAAATAAAAAATAAAAGAGATAAATTCCACATTCATTAAAAATTGTGAATAAGCCCAAAAAATTGGAAGTTTCATATATAACAAATTAACAATTACATAGTTAAATAGGAATAAAAAACAATAGACTAATTAATTTAGTTACATAAAACTAATTGAAAACCTAAAAACATTTACTATAAAAAGAAATAAAAAAAAAAAAAGAAAAATAGTCCTACTACCTGTTATGGAGTGGATTTGAGCCAGTAGGAACAAGTCTTTTATCATCCAAATGATCTGTAACATTTCCAACAAACATATCACCTTCTTTAACCTTAAACTTGTTCTTCTCAGACTGATTTACACTCATTTCATGATCCTTTTCTTTATCTAAAACTAAGGATCGCGCTACCGACACAACAATCACCATATCAGCTGCAAGGACTAATACAAGAACCAACAAACCAACCCTCATTTTAATGAATTTAATTTGGTTTGTAGTAATCAGAAAATGAAAGCAAGAGAATTATTATATTATATTGTAATAAGGTAAGACTTAAGAGGATGTACTAATGGGAAGGAATGATATATGATGATGACCTTATTTCATTAGTCCATACAGTTAATTAAAGGGTGGGACCAGATATATAAATGGTTTGGAAGGTGACTTAAGAGAAATGAATAGAGGGACAAAGAGAATGCTGTTGAGTGCAAAACAGATTTAATAAGAATGTAAATAAGGGTTTTAATTAAGTTTATAAATAAAAATAGATAGATGATCATAGTAGTATTATGTTCGTATTTATATGTCTCCTATTATGATCTGTATACTGTTGAAGTATAAGTGATACATCAACATCTATTAGGGTACTTTAATGTGTATGCACCAAACTCTTCATTTATTTGCTTTTAATTCTTATCAATATTTATAATTGTAAGAGTAGGTTTCAAATCTCATTTAAGCACAACATCAATTCATTTCCGTTCAAAGAG
Organism: Amaranthus palmeri; assembly: GCA_019776075.1. Lineage (NCBI taxonomy): Eukaryota > Viridiplantae > Streptophyta > Magnoliopsida > Caryophyllales > Amaranthaceae > Amaranthus > Amaranthus palmeri. The sequence continues at coordinate 1,444,269 of JAAKBH010000286.1, read as the reverse complement.
TATATAATGTATCCTGAGACTATAACTATTAACTTGAATTTTTGGTTGGTTCGTATAAAAACCAACGTGGCAGAAGGTCATAGGTTCGATTAACGACCCGTATGAGAAGAGCATGTGTATGCATACAACCATTCACACAGTCACACTTAACATATATAATGGGGCTAATACAATTATAAGCTTAATTGTAACTTTCAGCGGGGTAGGTTGGTCTCTTGAAACTTAAAATATCTCAAATCTCACTCGTTTACAATACATTACAAACCGAAATTTACCATACATATAAGTGAATGATTTTTTTTTATATGAAAAAATCATTTAAAAAAATAGAAAATACCATTTTTGGAGGGATTTTAAAGGTTTATCACATTTTCATGCTAAAAGTGGTTTAATTGGACAAAAGTAAAATATGTAGATATAGAAAACATTACCATCCTCCAATACAAGGACATATGTTGATGAATGTATGTTGTGTTGTGTATAGAAGTAGTTGTAATTAATGAGAAGAGGTAATTTCATTACATGAAAAGTCAACAATAAGGGGTGTTATACAGGGATTTGCATGTTAGTAGTGGACTATAATTTTGAAGTTTTAGTGGATTTGTCATTCATCAACTAGCTTTTGTTCTATAAAAGTTATATAGGAAATTAGGAATTAAGGCATCGTGTAACCTCATTTTTCATTTTGATAATACAACTCTTTTATGATGTCTAAATTACAAGAATAACCTAACATAGGTAGAAAAATGACAATAAATTAAACTGTCTAAATGAACAAAATACAAGTACGTTTATTTCTTGTTAATTTGGAGTTTATAGTTAGAAAAAAATACAGTAATTAAGATAAAATCATGTTAGAGTATATAAATATCTAATTTTTAATTCATTTTACTCTTTGTAACTATAAGTTATTTTTTTTGTTGGTTTCATAATATTCTAGGGTTGGGAGAATCCTTTTTCTTGTAAGTGATGTGACTAAATTAAATAGCCAATCACAAGAACAGAAGAGAAAAGAAAAACTCATTTTTCCGTAACTAACAGTTACTTTTAAGGAAAAATTATTGTGAATAATACAAGTTATTACTAATTTTTCTACAATAATACCAACTTTTAAATAACCAATACACTACAAGAAAAACGACTTTGGGCAACAAAAATATTTGTCGCCCATACTAGAAAAAGTGTCGCCCATAGCATAGGCGACAAAAAGAAAAAATGAAAGGTAAATTAATGGTTAAACAAATAGTAGGCAATTGTGAATAATACTAACTTAGGGGATGTTTGCTTAGAATAATGCCAACTTTTTTATAGTAGGCAATTTGACAAAAAAAAAAAAAAGAAAGGTAAATTAATGGTTAAACAAATATCGATATTATTATAGGAAAACACACTTCTAAGTTCTAAGTATGTAATTTGGTGTTATTCACGGCTAATACAAAGTTAGTATTATTGTATAGGAAATTCAAAAAAAACTTTGTATTATTCATGATTTTCATATTTTTAATTATTTTTAGTCATATTAATGCTTAAAATTAGGCATTTATGAATATAAAATGTACATAATGCAATTAAAAAAGAAGAAAATATATAAATAAAAAATATTATGCACTGAGCATGCAATTCCTTCTTACTTCTCTCAATTTATGAATCAATAAAAAAAAGATTTTAATAGCATTTTTAGAATTTTGTTTCCTTATAATTTTATTTGAGGTTATTCTTCTAAGAAATAATTTTAAAAGATACATGATTATGTTAAATATTTATTCAAAATGAATCAATTATAAGATCACACATGTCTCCCACATCACAATTATATAACAAGAAAATTTTAAATTGGGTGAATTACTTTACACAACTTATAAAATTAAATAGATCATCCATAAGATCACTTTTCAAATATTTCTAACTTCAAATATTGAAAACATGTAAAATTAATTTCAAGAATCAAAACAAACACTAGATAATCTTTTAGTCATTAGTGGGATTCTCTAAACAGTGGAACATTTAGTTTCATCGTACACCTAGTCAATGGCCTCCAAATTTAATGGTAGGACCATGCTTGGCAATTGGCATGCACCATTACGCCTACCATCCATTTGGTTAACAACACTAATTAATGGTAATAAGATTAAATTTTTTTATGATAAAACTTTTATTACTATTTGATTTATAATTAACAATTTTTCCTAAAAATAAAAAGCAAGTCTTATATGAGATTATTTCACCGTAACACATGATCATATATATAATTAGGAGCTTATTAGTAAAAACCACAAAAAAGAAAAACAATAAAATTTAAATTCACACTTGTACAAGAAGCACTTTTAATAATTTGGGTTGAACCAAATATAATGACACAACCTCAATAAAAAATTAGTGACAAATAATATTTAGTTGTAAACTAATATCAAAGCCTTAGGGCTTGGAGGCCCATTCTTTAGAAACCTAAGAAGAATACGAAAATAAATAGAGTAGTAGTCTTTGTGGGTTGTAATTTCAAACTAAATTAAACTAAAGCAAATATGGTTTTTCACTTCTGGAGTTGAGAGTATTAGTCTGTTCAGTTTTAAGAATAAATAATTTAACAAAAATTATAAAAGTCACTTTAATTGAAAAAAGTTCTGATATAGTGTATGATTCTACACTTTAATGTTTACACTAACACATACCAATCATCCAATCAATCATACTAAGGCAAACATATACTTGTACAAAGAAATATTGAATAAACATAACCTTAAAAATAAATAATTATTTAATGTACAAATAAAAATAAAAGAATTAACAAAAAATTATTCAAAACACTAACCTTTAAAATTCAAAAGAAATACATCCATCCCTATGCTATTCCCTACCTACCATGACCCAAATAAATAACCCATCTTAAATTCCTCAATAAATCATACTCCACAATATCTTAATTTATATTCTAAGCTCTAAATCACAACCATTATTATGAGTATTGTTATTTTTAATCAACTCATTAACTTTATTTGCTACATTATCCCTTAACTCTTCCAAAGATGATTTATAAGTCTTAAGCTCTTCCAACCCTAAACTCTCATCAATTGGCTTTTCCCACCATAACTCATCCCCATCTTCGCTTGACTCTGATTTTGACTCTGACTCTAATTTAGTTTGATGAACGTACCGATTGACAACATGATCAGCACTAGGATGGCCGAAGGAGAAGATTTTGCCGGCGCTAGAGAAGGTAAGAATAGCAACTTCTGCATTACATAATGTGCATAATTCACTAGCTTTAGTGAAAATTCCTTTCCTTCTCTTACAAAATGTAACTTGTTGTTTACTTTTATCCACTATTTTTTCTATATTGATTCTTCTTCTTCCTTGCCCTTGTGGCCTTTCTCTATTCATCCCTTCATCTTTTGACATCGACATAATTTCAACTGAATCGGAGAAATTGTAAATACCTAATACTATTCAGTATTTATATTGGAATACTGTTATATATGTAAACTATTTATGTTATGAATATGAATTTAAAAGATAATTATATTCATAGTATAAATTATGTATATATTTGTACATTTGTAGTATTTGGGAAGCTTATTACTTATTTGAGATTAGGACTTGCTTAAAACATGATTAGCACGTAAGCAGTTTTATATGCAAAATTTCTTTGATTTGGTAAGTTGGTGAGCATGTAATGTTATATATAGTTACAAATTAGGATACTAATTAGCTAGTTGATATGGCAAGTTACTAGAAGTTGATTTGAGAATTTGACTCCCATGATCCTTAATTATTATCATCATCATCCAACCCAGTGTATCCCGCTCAAAGAAAACTATGGGCAGGGTCTGGGGAGGGAAAGACGGCGGCAACTCATACCCATACGGGAGAGAGCGACCAAACAGAGTCCCCCGACTCGAGGAAGATAAAGATAATGTACCAGCCACCTGAGCCCTAAATTAATTATTATATAGCTCAAAAATTGATCATCTTGCAAGGAAGGTTCGACAATATTATAAATATTATGTAATATTTAGGTCAATTCATGCAAAGAATTTCTAGTTAGCTCTTAAGGGATGAAGCTATAATTATTAAATATATGTATGTATATTTTTGGAATTATATAAGAATCAAATTTATATATTGATGAAGCTAAAAGTTTTAAATACATGTATGCATCTGGTTATAGCTTTAGTCTTTAGATTTTACAAAACTTTTAAATTTTTTAAAATCGAATTTATATATATATTCTTCAAACATTTATCACAATTGCCAAATTTATAGAATATTGATTATATTTCAACAAATTTACCTATTACGTAAACACACAACACCGCATAAGTTTTCTTATATAGTTTAATACAATGCAATAGAAAACAATATTTACTATGAGATTTAAAATAATACACAAAAATCTAAATTGTAAACACCAATTATTATAAGAGACGGTCTCAATCTGTGAGAAGCATTAGATATATGGGCGAATTAATAAAAATAAGAATGTGGACTTCTTATTTTAACTTCGTCTTTTTGAGAGACGGTCTCTCACAAGAGTTGCTGATCAATTTTTACTATTTTTGAGTTTTCTTTTTAAAAGCAGTCCGTCTTGTATGAGACCGTCTCACGGTGAGACGACATTCAAACAAAAAGCCTAAAAGCTAAAAGCTTTTAATATAGACTATTTAACCAAATATAAGACATGTCTCACGGTGAAACCATCAATACAAGAATTTGTGTTTTAAAAGAGGCAAAACTCAACACCCAAATATGAACTTGTAAACACTTGCCAGCCCAATATGCTAAAGAATGGGCCTACCCCGATATCCGTTCACAATAATGAGGGCTTTTGGGCTGCCTTAATTGGGCATCAGAGTAGTTTGGTGTTTCTAACAGCCCAATATGAACTGAGTTATAGATCACCATTATCATCATCATTATTCTTACCTAGTTTATTCAATTCATATAAACTATGAGCAGTGTATGAAAAAGAAGGAATACATTAATTCATACCCATAAAAAGAATGCGACCATATAGGCAACCCATATTCATAAATAAATTATACATGCTGATTAAATATAATTCAAAATATTTGCTGATTAATTATTTGCTAAAAGTATAAGTCAATTACTATATGACCAAGAATCCAACTAACTTAATCAATGGGCCGGACTATGGGAATATTAGTCAAATTTTAAAGTCTCTTTAGAAGAAAAATAATCACAATAGTCTCATTGCAATACAATTTGAAAAATTCAAACCTTTAAATGAGACAGTCTCATAGTAAAATCATCTTTATTAACTTAACTCGTATATATTTAATATGTTAAAGTAATTACTTGTAATTTTAAAATATTTATTTTTAATAATTTAATTTCTAACAACTCAATTTAAATAAAAATTATACTTCAAATATTAAAACACTCAATTTAAATTTAAACCGAATAAAAAATCTTTTTACAGCACGATGAGAAAAAAAAAAAATTAGCTAATGACAAATGTGGTTCTATAAGTGTTCTAACTTGATTATCCAATAAGAGATTCCGTCTATGTAAACAGGAGACGTCAACTGAATACATTCCTACCATTTGAAACTACTCCTAAGTCCTAATCGACACCAGTGGAAAATAAAGCTAATTAAGTGTGATTTAGCTGTCAAGAACTCATCTATACACAACAATCTCAAGGGTTAACCTAATAATATGATTAATAGCCAGGTCAACCAAATCACAAAGTGTTACTACTCTATACATGTGGATAAGGTGTCAATTATACTATCTAAATTAATACAATCTTTCATCTTTTAAAAAAAAATTAATACAATCTTTAAAATAATTTACATTATTACTTATTTGATGCTTTTATTTTTAACTACTCCAATTACTTTTTAATTAGCTCGCTTTGTCCTTGCCAATCGACGGCCCTATAACTTAATTTTAGTACGAATATGTAAAGCACGCATGGTATGATTAGTTTAATACTACATGTTTATTTATCTCATTTCATAATACTTGCACCATTTCATCTTAATATAAAAGTTGACTTATTACATGAGTTTCATCTCTTTGTGGACTTGACCCGGTATAGGGTAGTTAGAGTCCCCTTATCCATGCTTTAGAATTCTGATTTTACCAGTCAGTGTTCTTGTTCTTTGGCTTTGACTCATTTTATTCTATGGCTTATGCCCTGATCCGATTAAGGCAGGTTAGGTTCACAATTGTATCTTTTTTAAATAAATTGATCAACCGATTTAGATGAGGGTTAGCAGATAGATAGGTCAGAACAAGCGGAGCATAATTTTTTTAACACTTCTAACTACCATCAATACGCATTAACTATGAAATTTTTTTTTCACATTCAAACTTACTGTCGATTGGAATAAGTACCACTTTTTCATATAAGAAGGTAAGAGTCTAAGATGGATGATTACATACCATTTCACTCCCTTCCGTCGGCAATAAAAGTATAAACCGACTCTGAAAAGTGAAAGCCGTAAAAGAGGTGGTGCATAGATTGAGTGGCAAATACAATAAAATAGCTGGCAATTAGCAATTGGCACTTGGCATCCCTTAATATTTAGCGTACGTGCGCACTGGCCACCACTCTAACCCTCTCCATCCACAGCTCACATTCACAGACACTGACACACACATGACTCATTTTCCCTCTCTATTATTATTCCTCTTCTTCCCATTCTTCACTTAATTCCAACCTCTTTCCTACTTGCTTTTCTTCTTTCTTCTCTCTTCCTCATACCAATTACTACCAATTACCCAATGCTTGTTTAAATACCCACCATTACAAATTTCATAATTCATGGATCCTTGTCAGTTCTTCAGGATTGCGATCGGGAATTTGGGGATTAAATTCTCTACCACCAACTTAAACTGCTCGTCTTTGTGTTATTGTAAGATTAAAATTAAGGGTTTTCAAGAACAGGCCGCTACGGTGCCTGTAATCCCTCTCGATGGTTCGCATCCTGAGGGACAAGTACAGACTATGTCGGCCTGTTTTAATCTGACTAAGTCGGATTTGGAATCGTTAATAAAATCCAGATCAACTACTTCAAGAAAGAATGATGGTGCTGGAACTGGAAATTGCAGGTTGGATCTTAAGATAGATGTGTATACTGATAAGTTTTCTAATGGGTGCGGGTTTGGATCATCCGGGAAGCTTTTGGGTACGGTTTTGGTTCCTTTGGAGTTAAGTCAACAAGTTCTTGAAGGGAAAACGAGTACAATGATGCAAAATGGGTGGGTGTTAGTAGGGGAGAAAAAGAAAAATGGATTGAACCCACAACTTTATGTGAGTGTTAAAGCTCAACCCGATCCGAGATTTGTTTTTGAATTTGATGGTGAACCCGAATGCGGTCCTCAAGTTTTTCAAGTTCAGGGGAATATTAAACAGCCTGTTTTTACTTGCAAGTTCAGTTTCAGAAATTCTGGTGACTACAATAATTTGAGATCAAGGTGTGTGATTCCTTTCTCTTCTTGTTTAGGAAATTATTTACTGCTTCAATTGTGATTTGTTCTGTATTTGGAGTGTTTAAATGCTTTAATTATTAGCCTAATTTCTATTAAATTCAATTGTTTGTAAAATGACCTAGAACTTGAAAGAAACTATATTCTTGTGATTAAAGGGTGTATAGTGTATATAATTACTACTTTTTGATTTGTTTCCTTGTTGGAGATTTGTAATACAAATTTTATTGAGTCGAAATTTCTTAATGGAATAAGACATAAAAAGGGTTTAGGAGACTTAAATATTGAAGAGAAGATGAAAGAAAATCGAGTCTAATATGATTCGGAAATGGATAAAGACCGATCATCTGTAAATCAGTAAGTCATAAGGACAAACTACGGGGAAATAAAGATTCAAGGAAAATGATATGAAGGATTTATAATTATAAGTCTGATATAATCGAAAATCCAAAATGAACTAGGTAACCTTTTTTTGGCCTTAAGTCTTATTGATGCATAACATAGTGATTCATTTAGTTTAAGTAATAAAAACATAGTTTGATTAAGCCAATTTAAAAATTTAATAATTTTCGGTTCTTTTAAATTTGCTACAAGAAGACAGAAGTGAAAGCTTTACCAAATTGAATGGACCAATATGCTGTTAGCATTTCTATGTCAATTTAAATGTGGGTAGTGAAAAATATGTATCATTTTGATTAAGCCAATTAAATTGAATTAACAAGTGGACTTGAAATTGATTGCAAGACAAGGAATAAATGGGAATGATGATGGCTTCTAATAGGAAGAACCGTGAATTGAAGACCTATCAAATATTGGTTTCCAGCTAGTATTGTTGGACCACCTGTTACAATCTTGATTTTAATACTAGTAAATTTGCTTTGAGATATCAAGATTTAGTAAATATTCAGTGTTCAATGTCCATTACTGATTAAGAAATTGGTCCTTTTTTTATGTAAACAGTTCAGCAATGTCAGAGCCAAGCACATCAAGAAACTGGCTGAGCACACTCATTGCTGACAAGGATCATATCCACCAGCAACAAGTTAAAGAGCGTAAAGGGTGGTCCATTACAGTCCATGATCTGTCGGGGTCCCCAGTCGCTGCCGCCTCAATGGTAACCCCATTTGTTCCTTCTCAAGGGTCGGACCGAGTCAGTAAATCGAACCCAGGCGCATGGTTAATATTACGCCCGGGTGAAGGCACTTGGAAACCATGGGGCCGACTTGAGGCTTGGAGAGAACGGGCAGGGTCTGTGTCTGACCGGCTTGGACACAGGTTCGAGCTTCTCCCTGACGCAGGCCCCATCGCATCTGCTATGGGTCCTGCTGGCGTTACCCTAGCCCAATCTTCAATCCCAACACGACCTGGTGGAAAGTTCAACATCGACATAACAACAGGCCCCTCCCCTACCGGTAGCCCAAACAGCAGTTTCGATTTTGGATCATGGACAGGTTCAGGCTCAACTTCTTCATCGGGGTCAGAAGTCGGGCCGGGATCAGGCTGGTGGCCGGGGTTGCTTTACAAGGGATTTGTGATGTCTTCAACAGTAGGAGGAGAAGGAAAAGGTAACAAGCCAGTAGTAGAAGTAGGTGCACAGCATGTTACATGCACAGAGGATGCAGCAGCATTTGTGGCCTTAGCTGCTGCAATGGATTTGAGTATGGATGCATGCAGGCCATTCTCTCAAAAGCTAAGGAAAGAGCTAAGACAACAGAGTGGAGACTTTGTCGTTTAGTATTGTTAGCTTTGTCGTTTTGCTTGCAGATGAGGCGGATTCTGCAACTGTTGTGGTGCTCACTACTACTCTGTACTTATCTGTATTTTTGTGGCTAAATTTAGAGTTTGTAGGTAACGGCTTTTCTTCTATGTACAGTTAAATTTTCCCCCATTTTTTAGCATCTTATCTTATGAATTCAAAATTGCAAAAATTGGTATATATTGTTGATATTTTATTTGCTTCGGTATATTGTACTCCTACAAATTATAGTATAATTATTTTGGGCATACAGTGAAGTATCACATGTATAGACTAGAAAAATAGCAGTACTTTTTGGATCAACAAATATTGTTGCTCTTACCAAGGATTAAGTTGATCTTTATTTGTTATTTCTCTGTTTTGAAATACTTGCTACTGATAGTGATTATCATGTTCAGTGGAGAATTGTCATTATCAGTAGCAAGTATTATGAAACAGAAGAAGTATATTTTTTCTCGTTAATAGAGAATCATTTTAAATGTCAATTTCTCAAGCAGAAAAAACTCTAAACAAAAATCAATGCTCGAAAGTAGAAGAAAACCTGATAATATGGGATTTGTCTGACGAAAAAAACTTACAGCTTAGTTTAGTTTATGTACACTCATTATAACTTGTAGTATATCCAGGGGCGGATCTACACTTGTTCAATGCTGTCAATTGACAGCACTTGAATTATATACAAGCCCACTTCCTGATACATACTGATCATTGAGATGTCTCAGTTGGTAGATATTGTTGTCATTGATGGCAATGACCAAGGTTCAAGCCTTGATAGAAACATTTGATAACTTAATTTTTTTTTTTTCAATAATCCATCCTAAATTTTTGCGCACACACGACATTACCCCTCCATTTCTCATTTTATCTTTAATTTCTTTAATTCTTTCCATAAAAGTTTGAGTTTCAATTTTTGATTTGTTATTTGAGTTGATTAATAATTTACCTTTGTTAGTGTTTGCAATCGTATTTAAGTGTTAATTTTTGTGAGATAAGCTATGCATTCCCTATTTCCCATGGTAGTTAAGCTCTAAAATATTCTACAATTAATTTAAACTTGAGTTAATTAATAATTTAATTCTACAGTGGATAATTGATGATTGTTTTAGGGCTATTGGCTATACATTTGGAAATAGTGAATTAGTTATGTAATTGTATAATTATGCGTCGTTTTTAGAATATGAAAACTCGACGTGGTCAATTACCGTAATTATAACAATATGATGTAATTGTTTTTTATATTATCGATATCGACATCAAATACTCGACGTGATCAATTACCGTAATTAAAACAATATGATGTAATTGTTTTTTTATATTATCGATATCGACATCATTTGATTTTTTTCTAGATCCGCCCCTGAGTATATCGTTTTCACTATTTAAATTGAAAAGAGACTTAAACAAGAATATATTGAACTTGTCTTTAACGTAAACCAAATAAGTAATGAGATTACAGTACTACTATTATACGTCTAAGTATGACATTTCATTATCAAAAGATTACTATCAAGTGGCTAATATCACCAAAAATTTTACACCTACGTATTACCCTATTTGTTAATTACTTACTCTGTCTGGATCGATAAGAAGCACACAGAAGAAAAGAAGAAGCAGTACATAGTTTTCTTAAACTGGCAATAAATGATATTATATTTTAAAAATGTTACAGCTGAGATCCAGGTAGCGTGGCAGAGTGAGCAATGAATAGCCCAGAATGGCATCCAAGGCTAATCACTCATCCAAACGCTGGATTGTCCATACATGTCAATTATTGGCTAATACTCTATTAAATTTACTACATACTTCTATCATAGAGTTTTTTTAACTATATACTTAAGTTTGTGGTTGCGTAAGCTTTTTAATATTTTTTTTATAAGCTAACATGATAATAGGTCTTGAGTTTTGTTACAGTAATGAGATGAGAAAGTGCAAAAGACACTTAAAATACCTTGAGATAGGTATAATCGGGGACGATTGTTGGTATGATGAAAGTGCTGATGAGACCTCAATTCCTGCAATACAACGTTAGCCTTGCCCGGGGTGGTTTTCCGGAAAACCCCTCCGCTCAAGTCAGATCGAAAAAACGAAAGTAATGAATATATGATAATTAATGAATGCAAGATTAACGAATTATAGGATAAGTTCAAATCAATTGAAGGAATATTTGGTTAAGTATATATTGTAAGTAAAAAGGCGGTGTATTTTCATGGAGTAACGGTAGGAAGATAAAGGCTTCGAGGTCCATGAATTAATGATGCAACAACTATTTATAATGGTAGAATTGAGGTTACGATAAGTAGTACGTAGTTATTTTAGAAAGTTATTGGACTAAAGTGGACAGTTTGTAGTTTGACAAAATAAACGAATTTATTATTGACGGGTAACAAGTTTAAATCTATCATATTTCTCATTTCAAGTAGAATACCAGTCCACCACCTATGCAGAAAGTGCTAATAAAATGGGATTTCCTTATATGGTCAATTATTAAATTAAATACTCCTATATTATACTCCTATGATGTTAAGAAAATAGAATTAGCTTTCATAATCTTAGTTTCACAGGCGAAATGACTTGGCAATTGTTTTTTTATGTGCGTGGCTGATGTTTCCACTAGTTTAGCAGGCGTTAGAACTTGAAAGAGATATTTCAAATTTTACTACCTCACATTCAACCTATTATTATTATTTAGTTTTTCATACTTATCGATGTAGTCATTTAAACTAATATCTCTTATAGTTCTTAGTTAAAAATTATAAAAAATTATTATTAATAATCTTTGTATTGGGACGAATCAAATAAAATTCCACATGATTATTTTTAACTTATAGATTAAGAATAAAATGCAAATTAAAAATAATAAATGAACAATGACAAAAAATAAATGGAAGTGTAATAGGAGGGTGTATTACGTATAAAGTACACTTTCATTTGAAAGAGTCAAATGTTTGATAATTTTGAGGAGTTTGGAAGGATAAGATGTAGGTCGAAGATGATATCGATAATATGAGCAAAAAAAGACTAAGGTTTAAACATTGTTGATTTGTAGATGAAGTTACGAATGTAATTCTATGACTAGATTCAAAATTATTGTATTGCTAATGACATTGACATATTGTCGGATTAAAAGAAAAAAAAAGTAGAGTTACAAAAGAATCAGATCTATAAAATTACAAAAAAAAAAAAAAAAACTTTTATTATGGTTACGCCCTTTGTTTTTGTGAATTCCTAATGACATTGACATACGGATTAAATATCAATATGACATCAAATTCACAAGAACAAAAAATTAATTATTTCTTATAAAAAAAAACTCGTTCGCTTAAACGGAGACCTTGAGCTATTACCCGTCCCGTTTTCATCTAAAATAAAACCATGTAACTTATTTTCAAAAATATTAGTCTAAATTTTAAGATAAATAATGGAAATACCCTCAACTCTCAAGATAAGGATTAAGTAGTTGCCTAGTTGGTGAGCGCCAATGGGGCCCTAGTGCCTAGTGGACAAGATGGCCTATTTCCTAGCAAGTTTGAATTTGTATAAAAACAAGTAAATTTAATTATTCTTCAAAAAAAAGTAAATTTAATCAAAATTTGTCAAAGTTATGAGAAGCGTGATTAGCTCTTTTAATTGGTACGGATTGTTTACTTTTGTTCCTATTTTCTTGGACCTCTTTGCTAGGAATTAAACAACATGATGTAGGCCAAATTATTCTTCACCTGGAATATTATCATCATAACATCTTATCTACTTAACAATTTTACTTTTACATTTATAAACTATAGTATTAGGTACGTACAAATTATTAAATCAAAAAAATCAATTCTTATAATACAAACTACAAAAGATATACTTTTTTCGATAGTTGATTACTTTAAATAATGTGTAGGATTAGATATACTAATTATCATCGTTGGTCGTTGTAATCACTATAGTTTTTGTATATTACTCCTATTAGATTAATTTTTGTATTTACTAATAAGTAAAGTTATGAACATGACCGTACCTTATATTAAGTTAATAGTTTAATACATATCCTGTAAATCTAGTATTCTAAACAGTGAATATAGTAAAAGACATGTTCTGAGCAATATTTGGCAGGTACCAGAGTGGTGGTGGTGCAGTGGAGAACAAAAGATTGCCCAAATAATAAAAAAGTTTATATTGGTAGGCTTCCTCAGAGTTTCTCAATGTTAGACATCATAGAGGAATAGGAGCATTAGGCAGGTGAGATCAGTTTATATAAGTAGGATTGTTTCCCATTTCAGTGGAAACAATGATAATCATCAATAATATCATTGTATATATAGGATGGTTCCATTTTTATTATTTAATTTCATTTATCAATCACTCTTTATTTTTAAATTTTATTTATAATTAATCTTTAAGTTAAAACATCATTAAGTGACATCTTATTTATTCTTTTGGATGTAAATTTATTAATTTCAATTTCTTTTATAATATTTGATATTGATAATACACAATTGTAAAAACTAAATGAGACAATTATAGTAAACACTAAGAAGGGGTATTATCGTAATCGGTTCCCATAACATAGACTCTCTTGATGTCTAATATTTCACGTGAAATGAGTGACGAATGAGATTCAAACTCGTTACCTTCCTTGAAAAATTACCTCGAAATTACCTCATTATGTCGAGAAACTACCTCGGTTAAAAGCTTAAGTTGATGTTGAAACCCGTTATATACTCCATCAAAATCTAAATTCATTCTCTATTATGGAATTATTCTTGTCATTTCTAACTAGTTTCCATCAAAATGTATCTCAAATGAGTTTCCTTGAAAATGCAATGGAAGCTCCCAATTTGCTTCATACTTTCCATTAATTCTCACAGTTTTGACTGATTTTCTGGAATCTGGATAGCGGTCTGTAGGTGTGTATACTGGTTTAGTGAATGCTCAGATAAGTTATATAGAAGTGGAACTTATGACCTTTGATTGAATTCCCTCTACAGTCTACACCAATGCCCTACAAAAAGGTTTTGCTTCGCAACCAGGGGCACGAGTATAACAAGAGACATGTAGTTGATCAAACTTAACTCGCCTACATTTACCGCAAACTTGAAATCATTATTTTCGATTACTAACATACTTACGTAGAAAAGAAAAAAAAATACTAAGATTACAGCTTTTTATAGGGTCGGGAAAAAGATTACTCAGTAGTCAGTAGAAGTACTCACATGCAATATCTGGACGTTCACTCTGATACAGCATCTTCAGTGTCATGAACCTCGCTCTTGATTTCGGGCTGCGTGTTCAAATCTGAAGCATCAATTGGGTCATGCTGAATGGCATCTGTACCGTCGTTGGAGTGAAACACAGAAATTTCATCTGTGTCACCAGTTCCACCGTCTTCTGATTTCATAACCTGAGTTGCATCATCTACAGCGTCTTCAGCAGCGTCTGTGGCATTTTTATTATTCGAAGCCTCAGATGAAGCTGAAGTTGTATTGGTATTTACATTCTCAATTTTAACATCGTTTTCAGCAGTTTCCTGTTGATTCTTGTCATCTTTGACAGTAGCTTTATATTCAACCGTGCCATTTTGGGACAGATTGAAATCAAGTACTGTTTGTGTTCTATTAGGAAGAACCGTTGCTGAAAGTTCTCCATCGGTAACAGTTGAATTCTGAACTGAGCTATCACCAGTCTTTGTCACGTCGACTTTGCTCATCTTTGGTTTAGTAGTCGCATAGGAAGCTGCACTGTTGACATTATCTTTTAGTAGTACACCTTTAACATACTCATCAGTATTATCAGAAAGTTTGGTTCCATGCTCTTGTTCGAAGTTAGTTTTTCCGTAAATTTCACGTCCATGACCCATCGTGACATTCTCAGTTTTCTGATTGATAGACTGAACATTATGAGCAACTTCACTGGATGCATCATCTGCCTTGTATAGCACTCCTTGGGCCTCATCGAAGCTTTTTTCTGAATCAAGATCCCGATCATCATCATCATCATCAATATGTTCTTCAAGTTCAGTATGATCTTCCTTACCAGATTCATCATCCTCCTCCTCTTCTTCATGAGTATCCTCATTTTCTTCAGTTTCTGCAGGGTTTTCATCCCTCTCTTTTTCCTCGTCTTCCTCTTCTGTTTTTTCAGGTTCACGTTCATACATCTCATCATCTCCACTTATTCTTTCCTCTAAACTATCTTCTCGTTCTGATTCATCATCTAGGTGTTTATTTTCGTCCTCTTCACTGTCTTCATCCTCTTCATCTTCTTCATGCTTTTCACCATTTTTAGCTATCTCTGTTATTCTAGGCATATCTTTTCTCCCCAATCTTCGAATCTCACCATCACTTTGCACCTTTTCTGCAACCTTCTCATCGTTTGACTCAAATTCCTTTCTCTTCTCATGAGAATGTTTGAGTTGGTAAAGTAACCAAAAGCAAACAGCCACCAAGACACAGAGTTGCAAAATGTGCTTCACTCTAATTCCTTTGGATCTATAATTCCTACTAGGAGATTGTTTATACATTGTGATATTCTAGATAACCAGGTGCAGCAGCAGACCTCCTGAAAACAAATAGCTCTACCGATGAGAGAAACACTGAAATTTTAACTAAGCTTGCACATGTGTAGCCATTGCTCAGATATTTTTTTGGCAAACATATTTCATCACTAAGATTTTCTGATGTTCGTCATGTCATAATTTTTTTGGAAAATTGAAAGGCTCTATAGCTATCAAAATGACATGTTTCCTTGAAGCTGAGATGGATATTCAGAACACAATGAAAAATAGCCAAAGCAAAACAAGCAGGCATAATTCAATCACCCAAAAAAGCTTTTCCAATCATCAAAATGATACAAATGATACTTTTAAATCAATTTCAGGTGTTCACAAGATGGACCCGTAAAAGCACGTCTTGTATGAGCCTATCTCACCATGAAACGGACTCATATAATTAGCTCATTTCTCTAATTGATCACTTTAAAATTGTAAGTGATCATTTTAATAGACTGAACGTAGATGGGCCAAGACCGTTTCATTGAAGAATTTTGTGTTTCAAAAATAAGGAGAAGATAAGTTTACAAAACACATTGAGTGCTAAACTGTACAGGTGTTCACAAGATCTCGCCTTGATCAGAAGCAACACGTAATTCCATACAATTTGGTTTCAGAGCCAAATCAAAAGTTTCACCAATCTTTCACATCTCGGTAAAGAGGTGAAAATAAGAAACAGCTGTGCTTGCTTTATGTGCACTTTAAAGAATGCATGGTACTAGACCATTAAAGAGGCAAATGTTCCTTTGATCAAGATATTAGCTAATGAGTAAATCTTGATTCTTGAATGGTTAGTAATATAACAGGCATCTACAATGAAGTTAGAATAACTTAACAGAACAAATATAATTCCACCATGCACTATCTATTTCCAGGACGGCATTGACGAATAGCAAACATTGACATAAAAAACATGGCTCCCAGACACATTGAAATTAAAGGGACAGCGTCGTAAATGCTTATTAAGAATACCATCGACAGATCATTGCGCCAAAGATTAGTATATTACAACTTTAGCTTCTACCAAGCCACCTACCTAATGCAATTTGGCGCAATAAGAAAAGAACACTTTGTCAAGGGAGCCACTTACAAATCAAAAAAATACCCACTACCAAGTTATGGAGAAAATCTAGCCATATGAAATTAGGAAAAACTTTATGTCATGTTTGGGAACGATGATTCATTTGGAATTGGCTCAAATTTTATGTTTGGCAAATCAAAAATTTTCAAATTTGAATTTGGATCAAACTCCACCATTGTTTTAAAAGTAATTAAAGTTGAGAATTAGAGAATGACTACCCAAACCTTGTCATTCTCAAATTCTTCATTTATGATTACATAATAGAAATACATAATTAGAAATAAAATACTTGTTCTCAAACACTACATTAATAGATTCACGACATGTGATATCAGGAAATACACATGAACACATAGGATGGGACCATTAACCTAATGCCTCTAAAAAGGGTTCCAACTAAGATTCAGTTCGTACTAAATTTGTAGAACCCTTAAAAATGACTATCAACCATATGATCTTATAAAGAGTTCCAATGAAGCTGGCTGGCTAAGGCCTAGATAGAGCAGTTGGGTGCAGAGACATGCTGCAGAAACATGCAACATTATCACCATTATCGCGAGGATGCTATTTTCTTTCTCAATACTTTACCAACTCCAACTTAAATTTGAAGAATACCTTATATGGATGCAATTTATATTCCATACATTACTCCATAGAAATTCATATCTGAAAAATAGTTAATGGCTATCTGCCAAAGATGTCAAGCACTTGATACCAAGAGTGTATACTAATTAAAGCATAAGGCAAAGACATATTCTATACTCTAAATATGTTGAAATTGCAGTGTTATAAATCAATCAAACTCTAACAACTCCCGCGAAGAAGTACGAGTCCATGATCGTCCTCTCAAACATGAAAGCATATAGTTAAACTAAGCAATCCGTAATTAACACATTAGAACATCAAACTGCAAACAAATTCAAGACCTCCACTACTTGAATCACCTATAAGGTTCAATATGAAGGCAATATTACAGCCCATTAATAGACACAATTGATAAAAACCACAAAAAAAACCAACAAGTCAGCAATTTAGCCATGAACACATAGTCTCTTTTCCAAATATAAAACAAATATATCTCTTTATCTAATTGAAAATCAAGAAAATCCAGCATATAATGCAATTAAAAGTAACAACATCAAGAACATGACTTAACACTCATGTTCACAAAGTTCAACTTAGTTTATAATGTGAAATAAAACCCACAAATAGAAACTCCATGAACAACCCAAATCACAGTTTAGAGCAATCAAAAGATACAATGTCGGCAAAACATAGTACTAGAATAAAGAGTTATTCAGAGTAAAAACACTAACAATCAAAAGTAGTGAGTTTTACACAACGTAACAAGAAGCAAGACACTAATACACAAAAGGGTTTAGTAATACCCTACATCAAAACACTAAAAACCCAGTTCACAAACATCATCTAGAACACAATTTAAAGCTCAAGTTTCACAAAATTTAGGTTATTTACAAAATTAAATAAAACCCACAAACAGAAATTCCTTAAACAACCAAATTGACAACTCCATCATACTAATGTCAGCAAAAGTAAGCAAAGAAGAAAAAAAGAACAATGAATAAATCAGAATGAGAGATTCTTTTACCTAATAAAGAAGCAAAGAGCATAGATTCAGCAATGCAGTCAGCAGTAGAAACAAGAAATGGGAATCGATCAAAAGAAAAAAGAGGGTGAAGTAAAGGACGAAGTTAAAGAATCCATGGAAAGGGTTTTTACACTCTCAAACACAAATATTTCATTCCATCAATTCACTCTCATTAGAGAGAGATTTTGTCAATTTAGAGAGAATAAAAAAGAAGACGATGAAATTAAAGTTCTATTAATGAAGAATTTTATGTGTTTATCGAGTTTTATTAATGGAATAGGAAGATTAGTTAGTTCATTACTTGTGTAGAGTATACTAATCATGGAATCAATTCACTTTTATTGTTTGTTGAGTTTATGTTGTTGTACTCGTTCAACTCGGAAATAAACTCAGGCAATTAAAACTACTATGTCCCTTGAATTTAATTTAAAATTACTATAATTTTAAGAATAATGTAGATATTCAATAATAAATTAATAGAAATTAAATTGTATACATAAATTTTAATTTGAAAGAACGTTATTATTCTCCGTGTAGTATTATAGAAGCGATTAAAGGAAAATATGAAAATAATATTTTTAGATTATTTGATAGGGAAGTTTTGTAACTAAGAACTTACATTTTGGCATGATAGAGGTGCTACAATTGTTCATACAAATTGAAATGTTGAGACTTGAGCTTTTTTTACTAAACTTTTGATTCCTTAAGTACAGGGCCGATTCATATTAGAAGCACCATAAGCAATTGCTCATGACATCATACTAAAGGGCGGATTCACTTAAATTTCGCGCCTGCACATGAGGGCACTCAAATTTTGTAAAAAAAGTTTTTAGTTAGTAGATGTTAAACCTTAGACCTATAGTTGAAAAGCTTACACTAACTAGTCTCTAAAAATATTCATTAATTAAGCTTCCCTAAAGCAAAGGCATATATAAACTTAATTGAACCAATCTCCAAATTAAATCTCACAATCTTCATCCCCTTCTCAATTGCTGTTTGACATTTTCGATTTCAATAACTAAGACTCATAATTTTTGGATAAGATTAAAATGAAATGGTAGACTACTGTCCAAAAATAAAAATAATTCAAAATAAGATTACAAATCAATATAATACAATACTCCCTTCGAATCAATTTAGTTGTCACATTTTTTTAATAGCAAATTCATATCAATTGTCATATTTAGGGCTGTAAAAATTAGACCCGACCTGAAATATCGCCCGAAATCAACCTGTATCCGACCCGGTTGTTGATCCGAGGTGCTGTGACCTGTAATCGACCGAAACTCGACCTGATGTTCACTCCATATTTCCTTTTTTTGTCCATTTGTTTACTCCATGTTCACACAAGTAAAGACCAAAATACCCCAACTTTTACTACTTACAAAACAATACTCCAACTTTTACTACTTACAAAATAATACTCCAACTACCACCTTTACAATTAATTTAATCAATTAAAATATCTCAATTATCAATTTTTTAATGGATCTCACACCACCCTTAGTAATCGCGCCCAATCAAATAGGACAACTAAATTGGTTCGGGGCGAGTATTATATTATTATTCATATCATTTAATACGGACTACAATACAAGCCGACTTTTACAATAAAAAATGTTGGATTGAGAATACTCCTTTTGTATTAATGAATTAACATTATTTTCTATTACTACCACCTATCCAGCTTAAATGTCCCATTTAGTTTTTTGACACTATTCACGCATCACTCTTAATTTGTATTTTACTGTCATTTGGAATCTTGTTTGTACATAACATTCGAATTATCGAATGAATAACACAAACAACCAGGGAGTGGCGCATTTGTAAATGTATCAAGGGAACCATTGATAAATAACGGTAACTTTTGTTCATCCTCTCCCTTGTTTTTGTTGTGCTCTTTTGTTAGGGTTTTAGTCCCTTAGATTGCATACTTTCTTATTCTCAAATCTCAAGTCAACACCAGTTTAGGAGGCTTAAAAGGTTCTATTGTTAGCGATCGAAACCTTGCCGCCGGCGATCTGGTTCTCGATTTTGAAACGCCGTTCGGTGATACTTTTCGCGTTTCAGGTAACTATGCAGTCTCTCCCTGACTCCCTCCTGTTTATGCTATTTTCCTCTGGATCTTATACTTTGAAAGATAGCTTATTTACATTGTGAGTTTTTCATTACAAAAGCGCATTTAGTTGCTCATTGTTAGAAAACCTCTTTTGGTTTTGATAAAGTATCATACTGATATGTTGCTTACATCATCGCTTAAGAAATTAGAGGTTAACAATTTAACATATCTAGTTAGATTTTAGAATACTGTTCTCCCAAATGAGATGTGTTCATTGGGTTTTTACTTATGTGAGGCATGTTATGCAAATTTTTGGCTCTAATTATCATTAGAGAGCACGGTATTGAGCATTGAGCAACAAAGGATGCTAGGAAAGAAAGCCATGGAGGAGCATGAGACAACAACACCAAGAGACAAGACAGAAAATCGATAAATGATCGGGGAGTTGCAAAAACAAAAAGATTTTATGTTTTACCTGCTTTTAGCTTGGTAACTACCGTCCTAAAGTAAATGAATAATCAATTTCTATTTGTAAGGGCTTTTGCTGATCAATCAGTGTCCCGCAAACTCTCGGTCTGCTTTTTTGTTCAACTACTTTGCTCGAGTAAGATCTCATTTCTGGTTGAGGGTCTTATACCAAATTATGAGTGTGTTCATGCTTGGATACATGCTTGAATGGGTACTTTAGTTGTTAATTTCTTTAGAGTATAAGCTATTAGGAGTACCTTTTTAGCTAGTTGAGTAACACCTGCTGGCCTCAAATCTAAAATTTAGTTGTTCTTTTGCTAGATTCAATATATACCTAACATTCGTTTTGTAGTTTTTTGTGTAGGAACTTGTTTCTGTAGATAAATGAGGGGGATGCTATTCAACCGCCTTTCATCAAACTTTCTCTCTTCGTACAAGTTCTGCTCAGTTACAGAGTCTGCATTGAAAATAGGAGATATTTTACAGCAGAGAAGGATCTTTACGAATGAAGATGTTGTCGAATACTCTAAAGTCAGTCAGGACTCGAATCTTCTGCACTTTGACGATGAGTTCGCTAAAACTGCTGGATTTCTAGGTCGAATTGTTCATGGGATGCTAGTTGCTTCCTTGTTTCCTCGAATAATTTCCTCTCATTTTGTAAGTAAATGTAAAATTCTGCCCTTTAAAGCACTTTTACTCTTAAGACTGCTGTTTTATTTTGCTGCACTGTTAATAAGGTGCTTGTATTGCTAGCATTTAAGTACAATTCAATTGCTTGAAATTTGAAACTCTCCAGTTACTTCTTCAGTCAATATGTATTGTTATGCTTGCATTTTGGTTAATTGTTCAAACTTTAAAGTAATCACAGTTATACAACTCTGCAAATTGACAGTTTTAAGTACAAGCATTTGAGCACATCACTTCATCACCTGTAAAGAAACATTTACATGATCAATTACAATGACTAGCAAGTGGTAATGCACTAAGTTCTATGTAGGAATTTTTATCTATGGGAACTGCCTCTGCTACAGATCAATAAACACATGATGACATGAATCATCAATATGACCATTCTGAAATAGCAGCTCTACCTGTTGTTCAAGGACACATTCTTAAAGTATAAATAGCTCTCTAATGCATATATGGTACATATTTGTGAGCAAAGTTAATCTTTTTTCATACATATTGCACTTTTTCTTGTTTTCTCCTATGCACTTTTTTCTCGAATCTTGGTTGTGTGCTCAGGTAGCACAATTCTTGAGTGATTAAAAAGTTTCCATTTTTGGTGTTTGCCAAATTCATTTTCTTACCACTGTCTGAGGTAAAGTTTGAACTCCCAATTTATCCCAACCACTGCTTCTCCAAGCCAAGGCATGCATTGAATATATTAGGTTTTCATATAATAGGTAAGTGGTCCTTTAGCAACGGTTCTGTTCTTACTCGTGGAACCACTGATTTATAGTTTTTTGATTTTTGACTATACTGGGATTGTAAAATACCTCCCAAATCTCATGCACTTAATTTATGTGATGTTGCAATTGATATTTCCAACCAAGAGTTAATTAAAAATAACCTCTTTGTTATTACTAGGGTAGGGTTGCTTACATCTGACCCCAAACCCCTTTAGACAGGAGCCACTTAGTGTTAATACTTTCGGGGTAATGAAATGTTGTGATCCTTAACCAAATGTAAGACACTATAGTGTCTGCTCAGTGTCTGTCAATGTTGGATTTTTTGCCATTATGAGTTACTCCTTACGACCATGCATTTGATTGAATTTTGGTTCTTAACTTTGTAATTTGTATGCTTGTAGCCTGGTGCCGTGTATGTTTCCCAAAGCTTACAGTTTAGACAACCTGTCTATGTTGGAGAAGAGATTCTTGGTGAGGTACAAGCAACAAATATAAGAGCTTTTAAGAAGAACTACCTGTAAGTACAAGGCTTTATTTTGAAATTAAGTACAGAGCTTTTTTTATGACTTCCATTTCATCAATTTAAATTGAAATGTTGACTTCAATTCTATGGATATATGGTTGTGCTGGGCTAGCGTGAAGTTTTCCACTAGGTGCCTTAAAGATGGCAGTTTACATGCAATCGATGGTGAAGCAGTGGCAATCTTACCTTCTTTAATATTGCAATAACAACTGGATTGAGAGAAAATTTGTGAATTTTTAGTGCATTTATGATATTGTACTTAGATCACAGATTTATGTTCTTTTTGTCCCCATTTAATTTGTTATCAGTGAACTTTTTAGTGCAACAAGTGGACTAAGAGAATTATTAATGTCTCATTAATTCAACGAGTTTTTGTTATCAGAGAAGTTAGTTTTGTGCTGGTATCTTTTATGTATTTTATAAATTGTCCGTTGCTTGCCTCTGAGCAATCACACAGTCCACACCTAAGTATCAACCCAACCGAGTCAGGATCGTTGGTGAAAGCTCTTGGCAACTAGTCTAGGTTTGTGGTGATTGAATGCTGTGTGTTCTGAGGTTAGGGAAGCCGGATACATCAACATTAGTACTATGTTTAGATTGAGGGAATTGAAAGAAGGGAGAAGTGACGGATTTGAAGGCTTGTTTTCCTTTGTTTGGACAACAGAATTGGAGGGCGGGAATTTGGAATGAAGGAAAGAAGGGGTTTTTATTGCTCGATTTTGCTAATCTCAAAAAGTGGAAGATTTTGCTAAGCTTTCTTCATTATTCTCTCCTTTTTCTTTCCTTCCCCTCACTTCCTCTTGCCTTCCTTTCCTTTCCCTCCTCCATTAACCTGTATTGATACTATCATTTATTGAGATCTAACAGTAACAGAAAAATGTTGTTGGATCTTAAGTGTCTGGGAAGTTGACGTCTACCTAAGCAGGTATGTATCGTGCATTTTCTCCTCAAAATTTGACACTTGGCAATTATCAATACATAACTCGTATATGGTTTGATTTTGCAAGGGAGAAAATAAATTTAAGGTTTACCCTTATAAACATTTATGGAGTTTCTTGTTTAGAGCAGTGTGCTTTAATTATATGATCCTGCAGGAGCAACACTTATGTTTCTCTAGGAAGTGGAGGATGAAAATACGAGATGGAGGCCATTGACATTCAGTACTGGCCTGCAGGATTCCAAACAATCTGTGAAAGCCTTGTCATCACAGGTAATACCATCCCTCCATTGTAATCATTGCTAGAAACAATGTGCCTGCTAATTTGAAGACTTGAGCTCAACAAAAATACGGTGTAATTTTAAAATTAATATGAGTTCAATTCTGATGTAATTGGTGCCCGTGAATTATGTGTCTAAATTGTAATTTTTCATAGGAAGCTATCATGTCCTGTAGGCCGTAAGCCTGTATGTCATCAAAACTAGGGAGTGTCATAAATCAATGGAGTATCATAAGTCAAAACCCTCCATAAATTTTGACAATTGAAGACAATTTTGAGGGCACTAATCTAGGCAATAATCTAGATTAGTTATAACAAGATAACGAGGTTTCTACCTAGGAAGGGTTGAAAGCATACGATGTATTCAACCTTTTCCTTGTAATATTAATGAGGTTATTTTTGATTGAACTATGATAAGACCATCAAATGCAATAAAATTATAATTTGAACAAAAAATAACTCGATAATCATGACCAAAAAAGATCGTGGGATAGGTTTTTCAAAATAAACATTTCATGATTTTTTATCAACGGATTTTGAGTCACTATGAGAGTGAGCCCATATCATGATTTAAAAACAATCAAAGTAATAATATTAAAAATAAATTATGCCAAATTATTCAAATAATATTGCAATATTTCAACAAAAAAAACAACATTAAGGTAATATAATGATTTGCGAGAGAAAAAAATCATTTTTACTTTATTAAAGTAACGCGTACACATAATTTTAACAAAACAACAATAACGATAAAACTTACAAATAGTTGATTTATGATTTGAGTTTTGGTAGTAAACACTTTACATAAATAAAAAGTGCGATTAATTTATTGAGACATTTTCAAGATATAACAAAGCATTTGACTTAATTCTATTTATTGCATTTAAATTCGAACCCAGTCAACTATAACATTTAGATTGTGTTTGAGAAAAAAAAAAGAAAAAGAAACAAATTAAGATACACGATATTGTTTTATACACTTATAGACGATTAACAGGATAATAACAAATTGATGAACATATCTAAAATTTGAAATTGCGCAAATCAGACAAAGAAGTACTCGTGCTATAAAACAAAGATTAGTTACAGCACCAAATGATGGAGTATCAACCACCAATAGAAGATTGCCAACTGGCTCAACTTTTATTATTGGCAGTGGTGATATCACATCATCGAGCCCCTACAATCCAATATCTCTTGAATAGGCTACACTAGTACTCCTATTTGCATAAATATGAAAAAAAAATATATAGATAATTATATTATAAAATTAAAAACTGATGAAAATATTACTCCAAATAAAAATGTTATAAAGTAATGGATTAAAATAAAAATATTTATATATTAATAGGAACATTAGAAGTAACTTTAGACCAAAACCATATTAATAAATTATTTGAGAAAAAAAGTCAAAAAAGCATGGTTCACTAGTCACTAAAAGTAAGATACATAAATATAATTGACCGGAAATCTTGCGCCCAAATCAAGCATTAGACGACACAAAATTATCATTCAAACAAATTGCAATATACAAGTATGCGCCTGGTTACTTTAGTATCCTTTATTTAATATTTTAGTAATTTGCTATATTTTCTTTAGGTTATCAATTTGTCCCTTTTTTATTCTTATTTTGATGCACATATTTAATCTCTTTTTGACCACCAATGTGAACTCACAACTCACATTCTAAATAATGCTTCTATGCACAATGTTTTTGATTTGCAGATTGTTAAAAGTTCATCTTGGCCTGTTAAATTGATTCAAAGGCCAACTCGTTTACAATCAAGCCCTTGAAATCGACCCTTTTGATCAAAAATCTACAGACGAAATTTGTATCAGAAGACACATAATCATGAAGTGTGCAATACACCCATATCACGCAGATTAATTCAGGTTCTAGATAATATGTAACTTAGTAAGTCTACACACCAGATTACAAGGTTAAACATTTAACGATACATACGCATAAGAGGCTGAACTCCTTCAGCAAAGGGAAAATATGAGGAGCCGCACTTTTCATGATCTAATCTAAAAGTTAGACTAAGATTATATATTCATTTAATATAATAATTACATATACCATTTTCTGATCACCACTCGGAAATTTTCATCCCTTACAGTTATTGCTCCTCAGTTTCTTGGCTGCCCGGATGAATTCCGCTATCACTTGTACTTCATCGACTTCCTGCCATGTCAAACAAAATCAATGATTTATTGCTCTAAGACATGCTTAAATCAGTTACATAAGCTTAAGTGAACGTATTTTAGAAATTAATAGTTAATTTAGTTGTACAAAAACAGAAAACATAGATAGAAACCTGTGAAGCAAAGTGGCGTTGCACGGTATTAACCATCTGCTCCCTTGAGCTACAATTCATGTTCCCCTGAAGATTTTGAACTCACTTTAAGAAAATTCAATAATATTGTTCATTCCTAGAGCGTAAAGTAGTCTATGAATTTGTTATCGTTACTAACCAGATGAAATCGGCTCAAATATCTCCAAAGCGAATCACTTCCAAGCTTAGCAAAGTCCACCCTCTGATATAATCAAGAATAATAAAGCATCAGTAATTGCATAGTATTTTTAAGACCACATTTTTCATGTACCTGATTAAAGAACAAAACATCCAAAATCCATCTTACAACAATAATTTTCAAACATTTTGTGTTTTGCAATAGTATGCAACTAGTTATTAACAAAACCATGGTAAAGGATTATCTATTGTGCAATTCCATGATTAACAATATTGCTACATCCAGCTTGATGAGGATCATCTATTGTGCTTATGAAACAATGGTACAAAATATAACATGTTGAAGCATATATGTATATTCAATGGTAGAGGATAAAGCATACTTGCCTAAAGGTAAACACTTCCAACTTTTGACTCAGAATTTAAGGTAAAATAAAACGGACAAAATTTCATTACCTCACTTTCATTATATGCAATCTTGCCCTTATAATAACAAAAAAGTTATTTCCGAATTCATTGACACTAAAAAACATGCATTCTAGCTCAACTCACAATAACAGACCCTTGTGCATGGTAACACTTAAAAACACTTGTTTATCTTCTAAATAAAAGAGCAGTAAATCTGCTATGACACTTACACAGTGAGCGGTATGACTATTGGATTGGACGCCCTTAAAGCAGCTTACACAGTGAGCAGTATTAATGTTGGATTGGAGATCCTTAAAGCAGCTGCGGTGGTTCGATTTTGCAACAGATGGAGCCCATGGTCTGGTATGGCGAACTCTTGGCTTGCTCACCTTGTGAAACTCCATACTATTTGCTGCAGCGTTTGAACAGTTAGAAAAAGACTTGCAAGTAGTTCTTGGCTTTTTAAAGAAAGAATCTGAACAATTTTAGTAGCTTACCGAAATCATGGTCCTTCTCGCCAAGATCTGAGCTGCTACATGAGTGATCAAGCTCATCATCTTCTTCATTTCCTGTGGGTGGTTCTAGAACGCTCAAAGCATTCCTCTGCAACTTAACCTCAATCCCATTCTTCAGAACCTAGAACAAATCATGACAGAATTCTCATTGAATCATGAAAAACACACAAAGTAACGAATAACACATACTAAAAAGAAGACAGACTATATACATGTAACATATAAAAAATCCCTCCAATATACAAAACCATATAAAAATAGAAGTCTGGAAGCTAGGGTCCAATACACAACAGTAAGAGAAGGAAGTTGGAGTAAATCATAGTGGACGAGAGTACTTTATGCATCTTTTCATTGCATTGAATTTTCCTTTTCTTTTTGAAAGGAATTACTAAAAGTCTAGAAGGAAAAAAAAAAGTCTATAATCACGTCATGTTAAACAGTTAACACAAACATTTAACAGTATATCAGTGTTTATCCGGTAAAATCACAGTAGATACAATATTCATAACTAAAAGCAAAATATTGCTGTTTCAATGAAACGCGGCAGCATTGTAAAAACTCCTGTGGTTAGTAAAGGTCATGTTATATAAAAATTTTGGTATATTATAGCAATCACATTCAAGATTTTGTACAATGGTTCATCAGGAATAACTAAAGTTCTACTCAATAAAATAATATTCAAAATTCTTGCAACAAGAATTATTCACTAAATCTAGAATAATGAACAAGAGAAGCTTGAAGAGTAAAATAAAATACTTTAAGTTTTTAGTACAATATTATTATAAATTATATCATCCATGAAGACAGGTAATTACAAACAATGTGAATCTTAAGTAACACAAAAGATGGATATACTAGTCCTATTAGTACTTGATCAAACTTACCCAATACACAAACTACTATATGTAGTATGTACATAATAATTTAAATAATGAATGAATTAACTGCATAAAATAAAGTAAGAATGAGAGTAAAGAAAAAATACCAGCCAATGCCAACCACCAAGACCAACAGCCTTCTTAACAACACCTTGTAATCCAACTAAAACTGATTTAGTTCTATTGTTTCCGGTTACAATCACCTTTGTGTGCCTTGGTAGAACAGATAGTTCTTCATCCCCAATTTCTTCTCTGAATGGTGAAATTACCCTAGATGCAAATATCTCTGGTTCTATCATTTTCTTTTAACCCAAACCAACAAGAATCTAATTAACCCTATATACTCACTTTCTAATATTAGCCTACATAAGCAGAAGTATTTATCAGTTGATTATACATACACAATTAGATCCTATTTTGTTCCGAACAGTCACAATCATCTAATGAACTTCCAAATTGAGATATCTCTAATCACAATTCATTGCCTTGTAACGCCAAATGTTATTTTTTTTTCTTCAATACCATTTTTAACCTAATCACAATCCTTTGATGTTTAGCCAACTTCTATACATGATTAACCACCAAAAAAATGTTAATTTTCTGGAAACCCTAGAATTGTACCTGAAAAAAATCAGTATAAAAAAATAAATATTAAAATGGATATTTCAATGGAATGAACTACATTATGAGAAAATAAAATGAAGAAGCACATGAAAATGGACAGACTTCGGTTGATGAAAGAGTAAAGCTAAAATTCTGACATAAATTATTGAATATAACTGTTCATCTTCAATGAGAGAGAATTACATTATCATGCTGTTGGTATGACAAAATAAATGAATTACTTCATCTTCTTTCATCAATAATTACAACAATTCCAGAAAATAATTCAGAAAAAAAAACCATTGATTTGAATTAGGTCAATAATTAAGAAGAAAAAAAAGAGCACAAAAAACAAGAAGATAATGACGGACACCAAATTCAATAAATCAAAAAGGGGGAATTCATAAAGAGGCAATGACATTACTATAAAAAGAAAAAATTGTAGTTATGAAATTCAAAATACTTCAATTTTCAAAAGAATTACTAGAAACTAAATGATTATATCATAAAACAACAATAATAAAATTGAAAATTGAGAATTATACCTTAAAATGTTGTACGCCAAGAGTAGATAATGCAGGAGAAGTTCATGATGAAATTGTAACGGATCTAATAATAAAATTATGAAAAAAGAAGAAGAAATTAGAAAAGGAAGAGCAGTTACTGGAAGAAGAGTAAGTTTTATCACACTAAATCAAAATCAAAATTTAAATGAAAATGAGAAAATGGTGATGGAGTAAAAGAAGAGAGAGAAAGAGAGAGGGAAAGGAGCATGCACTAAATGCTTACCAACTGTCATACTGCAATTATTATGGTACGGCTTATTTGGCTTTTTTACCGGTTTATCACCGGCTATTCCCGGTTTTTCTTTTTATCTCGCCTTTGCTTGGCTAGGTGTGGGGTTTTTGAGCGCGGTTTTTCTTTTCAAAGTTATTTTAGCTATTTATTTCTCAAGTACTATTTTAATGAATTTTGGCGTTTTCTATGTTTGTAAAAGTTTAGTATAAGGACTTGTTTCCCGTAAATTGTTATTGTTAGGTGTTTAAATAGTTTTAATTATGGATAATTGTAATCATATAATATTGTACACTTGTTCGTCCGTCTTTGACATTTTGGGGCCTTAGGCGATATACTCCCTCCAATTCACCACTAAAGTCCCATTTATTTTAGCACTCTATCCAATGCACTTATTTAATCGTTAATATCTCTAATTGTGCATACTTAAAAATTATGAAAAGTTGATATAAATAATCGTTGCATTGAGACGAATCAAACAAGATCCCACTTGACTATGTTTTAACTTATAGATTAATAATAAAATACAAATTAAAAGTAAGATATGAATAGTGTCAAAAAATAAATGAGAACTTAGCGGTGAATTGGAGGAAATAGTTTAATAGGGCCTCGAAGAACAATAGTAAAATTATAACAAGTGAAATATTTATAATCTAATTCAAGAATACCAAATAAATCAATTCTAATTTCTACCACATAGTACGGATACTACCAAATTATACAATTCCAACTTCCATTTGAAAACAAATTAAATTATGGATTATGGAATTAAAATTAAGAAAAGCTCTAAAATTTTATGTGCCCCAAACAATAATTGGGAGTATATAACTTAAAAAAGATGACTATTGTATAATTAAAAAGATGATTTTTTTAAATTCAATTCTAATCTATATATTTCTATGCCTAGATTATAGCTAATTATATTATAAACATGAACATATGGATTAAATATGATAATTAATGAAATCCTTTAGCGTGCATGTCCTTCTTATTTGGTATAGCTTGAGGATGGGATCAACTTAAGATTATCCAAAAATCTTTATGCAAATAAGGCGTAAAAATTTGGACTTACAATCAACAATGAAATTCGAATTGCTCAAAAATGAGGCGTCAAACCAGATTGATGAACAAAGCATGGATTTTGTAGACCATTAGACGCGTTAAAAAGCTTGAAGAAGACAATGATTCAGCTTGAAGATGACAATGATTCAGTTCAAAAAAAATTACAAGATTGAAATTTTAGATACCATTAATGAATGGAGAATTTAAGATTTGAAGAGTGAGGAATTGAGGATTGACAAATCGAAGAGAAAAAAAACTAAAATTACTCTTGGCAAAGCATTGATAGGATTGAGGAAGAAGTTGAAAGGTTGAAAAAAGATGAAATTCCAAAGTCCAAACACATCAATTACATCATTGGAATTATTGCCTGTACAATATAAGGACTTTGTAGTTTTTGATATTGATCAGACGCATGAAGTCTTGTAGCAACTACTGTTCACCGATTGAAATGGCGGTTTGGTTTTTAATACAAAAAAAAATAAAAAATTTGCCAAGGCCCAAAACTGGTACATCAAGTAGCGGCTTGGGTATTTACCTAAAAAAAAATTTTCTTAGCCTCGACGGGACAAAAACGTTACTTGAAGTAGCGGTTAAGTGCAAAAAGCTTATTTTCTAAAATACTTTAGGAAGACACCTATTTTTTAAAATACTTTGAAAATTAAGCTTAAAAAAAAGTTCAAGAATTTGTCCAAATATGAATAGTATTGCATGTGATCCAAACTCTAATAGTTTAGACCTATCAATAAAAGTTTGAGTATAATTTATTTAGACAAATTCTTAATTAAAACTGTCTCATTGTGAGATAATATGATATAGATATTTTTTTTTGATCTGGTGAGACAATTTAATATGACTAACTCAATATTTAGTTTACTTCATCTTTTTAAAAAGATATTAATTGGACTACTTGTAATCTACTAATCTTGTATGAATATGTCTCGTGATGATAATTCATCTGAAAAATCTCTATAAAAAACTTTGATTGTAAATCAATTCAGAGTATAATATTAATTTATTATTATTTTTTGGACATAAATTCAACTTTACAATAAACTCTAATTTATATTAAAAATTTGTAATCTAGCTTGTGTTTTTACACTTTATCTTTGATAATTTTTTTTATCAATGGTACCTTAAGCATTTCATGCTAATTACAACTGTGACATTATTCAAATTTTTGCCATTACTTTGCCGTTGACTCCTTTTATAAACAAACCATGGTCAGTTTCTGTGAACTTTCTTTGTTTGAATCATGAATAAAATGCAAGATAACGGCCAAAACTTAAATAATGTCACGATTATAATTAATATGAAATGCTATTGATATCAATGATAATGGAAAAAACACAGAGATACCAAAGATGAAGTGCAAAACTACAATAGTAAATAATTTCCAATTTTTAAAATAAATTAAACCCTAACGGCCCGTTTGGCAGGTGGTAATAAAACGTGGTAATAGGAATGAAAAACTAGTGTAATTTTGGTTGAAAAATCTCTTAGCTACTTTAATGGTCATGCTTGAAAACCTTCAATTATCTCATTTTATTAATAAAATTCATTCCAATGCATTACCAATGGGAGAGGTGGTATTAGGTGCTAATGAAAAATTGTGAAAAAAATTTTTTTTGATCAAAGTTTCATTATCATGGGAATTACATAAAAGTTTTAATAAAATTTTACAACTATAAATCATTCCCATTACCACTATTTAGTACCACTAATCAAACGGATACGTAGATTTTATTTTTTACAGCCGTTGCCCGTTAAGTCGGTGAGAATAAGAAACTCATAGGTCGGTTTAAGCTACAACCAACCTATATAATAATTCACCCTCTCACTATTTTCTTTCCTTCCCTCTGTTTCAATACATTCTCGGAGAATTTTTATGGAAAACAGATACAATAAAAAATACATTCCCGCGTTTTGAAAGAAAAACCTTCCGACTGCCGCTCGCCGTCTATGTCCGTCTTCTGCCGTCTACCCTCCGCCTTCAAACGACCGCCGTATGCCGTTTACTGTCTGTTGTAATCTTCGTTTATTTCTATAGTAATCATTATGGGTGATTCTCAGAGGTACATCTTTCTCTAGTTTTTAGTTAACTTTCCCTGATTTAGGTCAAATTTTTATGAAATTTCAATTTCAATTTCATTTTCATGATTGTGTCTTCTGTTTAGATAACTTCGATAAATAGAAGACAAATGCTATAGATTGATGCCCTATAACTTCGTTGTCTGCCGACCATAGAAGCATGTTTCATCGACTTGCTGGATAGGTACTGGTTTATCATATGGATATGTACCATTATATCTTTGATTTTTTTATTATGTTTTGGAGTTTTTCTTTGGTTAATGTTTTTTCGTAATCTGTTAAATGGTATAACGGTCTATGTTCTTCTAGCGGGTCTATCATAAATGACTTTTTTTGTCAATATTATCACCAACGGGTAAGATTGCATGCATTTGAACCACCGGAGCCACTGGGCAATGGTATGTGATCAGTGATCTTGTATAACGGTCTAGTGTCTTATCAGATTTGATATACTCTGTCAATTTGTTGGAATGTATTATACCTTCCGTTGGGTTTTTTGTTTCATGTATTTGGTGATGTACATAGAGGATTTAGGCGGGTTATATTTGAACATTTATTGGGGAGGGCAAGTTTGATTAGAGAACCTCGTTGTGAGAAATGGAACTATAAACATTGAGATGGATGATTTTTTGTGTTCTAAAAAGTATGAATGTGATGTTATTATCCATCTTTCTAACGTTCAAGGTTATGAATTTCATTATAGAAGCATCATGAAAACATAAAACATCGACAATCTATGACAAACTCATAATTTCCTTATCTTCAATTTCAACATCATAATTACATAAGACCATGACACATCTATTACAACAAATTTTTTGTTTTCCTATGCGTTAGATGCTCTGATGAACAGTTACCCTTTATTTGGTGACACATGTTTCTCTTGTAATCTGAACCTTCCATTGCTTGTCATCTGAGCCCTCCATTAATATGTTCCCATGTTTACTTGTTCCCATTTTCTTTCTTTCTGTTAGGCCTTCTTATCCCATTTCTTGTTTTTCCACATTGATTTAAATGTATAAAAATAGATTTTGTGTTCTATCTTTACTATTACAAACAAAATCATATGAGTCTTTGAAGTCAACAACTTCCATTCCAAAATTTTGATCACAACATATTCAGAGTTTTGGACTGGAAATCGTCGATTTAGAGTTGCTTATTGTTGAACTCATAATAATAGCTCACTGATGCTGGATTAGGTCTAAGATGTAAAAGCATTGGAATTACTCAAATAAAAGAAAAGGCAATTGCAGCTCAATGATGCTATATCTAATATCAATTTTATGCCTTGGATTTGGTATAAGATTTGAGAGCAAATACTCAAAAGATGTCCGTGATTTAATCCATGATGAAGTACTTTTCTTTGTTGTGTTTAGCTAAATTACAAAGATGCCCATGGTTAAATCCATGTTGGCGACTTTGATTTTATTTGTGTTGAACCACTTCGAAAAGGAAAAAACGTGATTGAATCATTGTTGACGCCTTT
This sequence comes from Amaranthus palmeri, assembly GCA_019776075.1. Taxonomy (NCBI): domain Eukaryota; kingdom Viridiplantae; phylum Streptophyta; class Magnoliopsida; order Caryophyllales; family Amaranthaceae; genus Amaranthus; species Amaranthus palmeri. The sequence goes on along the minus strand of JAAKBH010000286.1, from coordinate 1,409,848 downwards.
AAGTAATAACTCAATGAAGCTACATTCAGTCCTTGGTTTTGATATAAGATTTGAGAGCAAATAAAAATTGAAAATATCTAGGCTTCTCATCAAATGCTTCATGCTTTTGTGCTTGGAAATCTATAAAAAACCGCTAAATTAAAAAACTCTTCTTATTATTTGTAGATTTTAAGCCTGCCTCTTTTTGTTCTATGGTGAGCCTTTGAAATCCACAACTTTCATTTCAATATTGTTAGGTTAACAATATTTCAGAAAATTAACAATATTGTTATCACAAGTCCAATCCAATGAGCCTTTGTAATCAACATTTTTCATTCCATATTTTTTTGACAACATTTCGAAATTTTAGATTGGAAGATGTTGTTTTAAAGTTGCTTGTTGCTGAAACCTCATGAGTCATGACAATAACTCAACGATTCTATATTTAATTTTAATTAAATACCCCAAATTAGATATAACATGTGAAAGCATTGGAATTCCTCGAATAAAATGATAGGCAAATGGTTATAGTAATAGCTCAATGATAATATGTCTGTTATCAATTTTATGCTTTAGATTTGTTATAGGATTTGAGAGAAAATACTCATATGATGTCCATGTTGTAATACATGTTCAAGTACTTTTCTCTGTTGTGTTTAGCCAAATTTTAAAGATGCCCATGGTTAAATTCATGTCGGTGACTTTGGTTTTATTTGTGTTTAACCACATTGAAAAGAAATTGTCATGATTGATCATTGTTGACGACTTAATGTAATAGCTCGATGATGATCTATCTTAGATCTATTTTTGATGCCTTGGATTTGAATATAATTTGGGAGCAAAAAAAAAAAAAATCTAAATGTTGTTCATTTTTGGATCTAGTGAACATTTAAATGTTCCTTTGCTAGGACATTGACAACTGTATTTGAACTCCTCTTCAACTGCTTCATCATTATGTGCAGAGTAAGCTATAATAAAACTGTTGTGTTGATTGGAATTTGACTATTAGTTGTGGATTTAATGACTATTTGTTTTTGTAATTGTTGTTCTATGTTAAGGTTTTGCAATATTTGTTCTTTAGGTTTTAGGTTTTAATGTTGCAATCATTCACACGTGTCCTTCAATTGATTTGAACCCTTTGTTGTTTGTAATCTCAGCTCTTCGTTCTCCTGACTTGCTTTCCCCCTTTTCTCGTTTCTTACGCCATACTCTCTCATTTCTGATTTGTTCTCATGTTCTCTATGTTAACAGATGTTGTTATCATAAGTCCAATCCAATGAGCCTTTGAAATCCTTAACTTCCATTCTCAAATTTTGATCAACAACATTTTCGAAATTTTGGACATGAATTTGTGGATTCAATGTTGCTTGTTGTTGAAACCTCATGACAATACCTCAATTATCCTATATCTAATATTAATTAAATGCCCTTGGGTTTATGTGAAAATGTTGGAATTCCTTAAATAAAAGGATAGGCAAATGGTTATAGTAATAGCTCAATGATGATGTATCTAATATCGATTTTATGCTTTAGATTTGATATAAGATTTGAGAGCAAATACTCAAAAGATGTCCATGATCTAATCCATGTTCATGTACCTTTTTCTGTTGTGTTTAGCCAAATTACAAAGATGCCAATGGTTAATTCCATGCTGGTGACTTTGATTTTATTTGTGTTCAACCACTTTGAAAAGGAAATGCCATGATTGATCATTGTTGACGAACTTAAGTAATAGCTCGATGATGATATATCTTATATCTATTTAATGCCTTGGATTTGATTTATGATTTGAGAGCAAATCGAAAAATGATGAAATATTATTCATTTTTGAATCAAATGAACATTCTAATCTTTTTTTGCTAGGAGGTTGACATCTGTATTTGAACTCCTTTCTTATTGTTTTTTGTTTGTGTTTAATGGTATCTTCGAGTATGGAGTACAATCTCTCTGACTAGTGTAATAAGCATGCATCATGAGTTCATGACTCTTTTCTTATTGTTTTTATTTGTGTTTAACGGGTGCGTGGTAGCTAAGTTGAGAGGCAATTGAGGAAAATCCTATGCCACAATCAACTTTGCTTCATGGATGTTAAACTGCCTGGATCGATATCAGTACTTGTAACTCTAATGGGTGACCTAAATGAATGAACAGAAAAAGGAGTCTGTTTTGCCATCTTCATATGCTATCTACTTTGATTTAATTTTTTAAAACAACATTTGATCTTTGATAACTTCTATAGTTCGAAACAACTTCGAAGTACATTTTATTCTGTCCTTATTAAAATTGGTAAAACAAGGATTTTTGACAAGTATAACTATTTATTATCTTTTTTAGTTATCTATACTTATAATAGCGTTCATTGATTTACCTCGACTAATATTTGTTAAAGAAGATGTAATTTGATAAGTTGTGGTAGCTTTGCTGATGAATCGTACTCCATTTTTTCCAACCTTAACTTAAATGTTTTTGAGCTATTTTTTTTAATTAGGTGCTTGTTGCATTTGTGTTATCCTATCTGAAACTCTTTCCTTGTTTAGCACATGGATGAGAAGTCTCGATATATTTTTTCAATCTAGGAAAATCTCTCAGCCTTCAAGAGATAGGACACACCAAATGAGCAAAAGGAAGAGATATATGGTGCTAGGTTGGTTTGATTTTTCATCATTTGAACATATGTATACTTAGCATTTGATTTTTCTATTGATGTTTATGCTTGATATTGATTGACATGCATTGATTTTCCTTTTGCTTTTCTCTATTTCTTTTTTGCATGTTGATATTGATTGACATGCATTGATTTTCCTTTGCTCAAGCAACGATACCTTTATACTGTTTTAGGCAATTGTATTTGCTCTTTGTCATTTCTCACTTATAACCAGAAAAGCGACAAGTAGTATTACATGTTAATGTTTAAATCATGATCAATAATTCGTTAATAATCTACGTGTTTATACTATGGAATGGAAGAAAGACATTGAATCATAATGGGTCTTAATTAAAAATTTAGTATCTGTGTTTGGTAGTTGGTACTATACTGCACTGTTTTTATGTTAGGTTTGATGGAAAATTTTTAAGTACATAAAAGGAACTCCAACAGGTGTTATGAGCAAGAGAGATATAGGAAACTTGTTTCCCCTCATTTTCGGAAGGAAAATGATAAAGATAGTGTGGAAATTTATTTCCCTTCATCGTTTTGTAAACTTATGCAATAATGCTCGACTAATGTATGGCATGTGAATAGACTTGTTATTTACTAAATTTGAGATCTTATTGAACAATGGTTGATTTGTGGATTTTGTGTTATATTGATCGATAATGTTGTTTGTTGTTCCCTTAGGAATAAGCTCTTACAAGTCTGACTAATTTTGTATTGGGTAGCATACTAGGTCATTGGAAGCTGCTCATGCGGAGTTTCTTGGAGGAATTTTCATCCCCTTGCAATTAAGGTAACTTGTCATTTTCAATCTCGTTAAATCACCTTTTAGTAGCTTAACAATTCATTCGTAAATTGGATCCTTCTTGCCATTACCCTAAACATTCATCCCAAATAATTCAATGAATTATTAAGCTACTAAAAGGTGATTTAACAACGAGATCGAAATGATAAGTTACCTTAATAGCAAGGGGATGAAAATTCCTCCAAGAAACTCCGCATGAGCAGCTTCCAATGACCTAGTATGCTACCCGATACAAAATTAGTCAGACTTGTAAGAGCTTATTCCTAAGGGAACAACAAACAACATTATCGATCAATATAACACAAAATCCACAAATCAACCATTGTTCAATAAGATCTCAAATTTAGTAAATAACAAGTCTATTCACATGCCATACATTAGTCGAGCATTATTGCATAAGTTTACAAAACGATGAAGGGAAATAAATTTCCACACTATCTTTATCATTTTCCTTCCGAAAATGAGGGGAAACAAGTTTCCTATACCTCTCTTGCTCATAACACCTATTGGAGTTCCTTTTATGTACTTAAAAATTTTCCATCAAACCTAACATAAACACAGTGCAGTATAGTACCAACTACCAAACATAGATACTAAATTTTTAATTAAGACCCATTATGATTCAATGTCTTTCTTCCATTCTATAGTATAAACACGTAGATTATTAACGAATTATTGATTATGATTTAAACATTAACATGTAATACTACTTGTCGCTTTCTGGTTATAAGTGAGAAATGACAAAGAGCAAATACAATTGCCTAAAACAGTATAAAGGTATCGTTGCTTGAGCAAAAGGAAAGTTGTTTTTGTTGTTATCATCATGGATGGAAATTTAGGGTCCAAGTCTCTTGGATCTTAATTTTTGGGTAAATATATTGTTGCAAGACTTGCAGGTGGATATTAAGAGTTTAGAAAAATTGGACACATGTCGTAGAACTTTTGTTTTAAAAGGATAATAAGGGTCTAAAATCCAATCCCTTAAATTTCCAAACTTGGTCCCGGACCCTTAAGTTTCTATTAGACCTAGGGTCCGAATTAATTGACCTAGACCATTTAAATAGGGTGATCCAAACCCTTTCAATAGGGTAGGGTCTTGGACTCTTGTTCATCTTTTCATCACCTTTTTTGGCTGTGTGTTTAGGTTGTCTTATATGGGGTTTCTGCGATTTGAACAAATCATTATTTTTTGCAAGGCAAAGATGGTCCTTACTTGCAGTGTTGTCTTTGAATCAGTGAAGGACAGCATTTCTGTAGGTATATTTACTGATATAATATTGAAGCTATATTGTTTTACTAGTGATGGCTGATGATAACATATTGAATCTATATCGAGTATAGGTACCATTTAAATGCCCAAATGTTCTTGATGGTATGTACCTCCTATCACTTGAAGAAAAGTAGAGAGTACAATCTCTCTGAGTGGTGTAATACGCATGCATCAGGATTCTTTTCTTATTATTTCTTATGTGTTTAATGGTTGCATGGTAGCTAAGTAAAGAGGCAGTTGAGCAATATCCCATTGAACATACAACTTTGATCTATGGATGTTAAACTGCCTGGATGGATAATCGATACTTGTGACTATAACGGGTGACATAATGAATGGAAAGAAAAAGAGATGATCTGTATTGCCATCTTCATATGCTATCTAGTTTGATTCTATTTTTTAAATAGCATTTGATCTCTGGTTTTTTAGAATTTATTTTAGTTCGAGATACATTTTTTTTCTGTCCCTATAAAAATTGGTAAAACAAAGATTCTAGACAAGTATACTTGTAAAAGCTTTTATTCATTTACCTCGACTTATATCTATAAAAGAAGATGCAATTTGATAAGTTATGGTAGCTTTGCGAAGCAATTAAAATTCATTTTTCTTTACCTTAACTTGAATGTTTATGAGCTATTGCTTTCTAATTGGGTGCTTGTTGCATTTGTGTTATGATATCTGTAACCTTATTCTTATTCAGCACAAGAATGTGAGGTGACGATATAATTTTTTTCAATCTATGAAAACCACCCAGGCCCCAGTCTTCAAGAGTTAGAACACCAAATGAACCAAAGGAAGAGATATATGGTGTTACTTTGGTATGGTTTTTCATCATTTAAACATATGTATACTTAGTATTTGACTTTTCTTTAGTTTTAATGCTAGATATTGATGGACATGCATTGATTTACCTTTTTTTTTCTAGTTCTTTTTGGCATGAAGATAATACAAAAATTATATTCGAGGCTACAAAATCCTTATACTGACTGTAGACTGCTAAACGTTGGAGAGAAAGCAACACTATACATGCAAATTAGTGATGACGAACTAGCTCAAGCTACGATACCTATATACATTTTTAGGCCACTGTATTTGCTCGTTGTCATTTGTGGTTCATTACTAGAAAAGCGACAAGTGATACTGTATCGTAATGTTTAAACTATGAGTAATAATACGTGGATAATTTACGTATTTATACCACGGAATGGAATAAAGACGTTGAATTGTAATTGGTCATAATTTAGAATCTAGCAAGTATCTCTGTTTGGTACTGCAATGCACTATTTTTTCTTGAATGCATATGTAATGCACATCGAGAAGGTTTAATTATTTTGAGCAATTATCAAGGTTTAATTATTCTGCACTTTAGAGTTTCCTACATTTTTTCATTTAGGCTTCGTTTGGTTTGAAAGATGAGATTTTTCAATGGAAAACACAATGACTTTTTTTTCTTTTTTTTTTCCTGTTAGGTTTGATGGAAAGCTTGTAAGTTCATAAAAGGAACTCCAAGAGGTGTTATGAGTAAGAGAGGTAGGAACCCTTATTTTTGAAGGTAAATGATTAAGATAGTGTGGAATATTCTTTTCCTTTACTCTTTATCTTAAAATTTTTTTTCCAACGCACTAATAGAAAATGGGGAAATTGAAAATGTTTTCCCCAAAGAAAGCACATGTCACACACTTGCCTAGTTATATACATCTGCTTTGTATTTTGTATGATAATACAGGACAACTTGTGTTTGACAGCTTCAAATGTCTTGCAATAGTTGTAATGAATTGGGCTGCTAGTGTCAATAGATTATCTTCAAGTCTCAAGATATATGTAGAGTATGTGCTCCATAAAACTAAGTAGTAAATTTTTTATTATTTTCCTTTGCTACATGCAAGTATATCTTTGTAATTTTGGTGAACAAGTTATGTTCAGTGGTTCTTAAGCCTTAGTTGAACTTTTTTATTATGTTCGATAGATTTTTTGAAGAAATTTTGTTTGTAGGGTTTGGCATGATATTCTGATTTTCTTGTTAGTCATCATGTTAGCATATTTTTTTTAGAGCTGTCAGTTTGATGGCAATGGTACCTGTGCCTTGTTCCTTCTTTTATATTCTTACATGAAAATAATGAGATTTTTCAACTTGGTGTTTTATCTTTTTCGCAGACTAACAATTTAGTTCGTGTACCTGTAAGATCATGCTTTTGTATTCCTAGGTCATTATTGCTAAACAATGATGTATAATACAATGATGAAGCTGATATCTGTATATGCTGACATAGGCATGGCAACCATGAAGTTGACTTTCTTCACAATTGAAGATAATTTAATTTTTGTTCATCTTGCTTCGTGACAGCAATTACCTTCTCTATTACCCCTTTCCAAATTGATTGCAGCTGATTCTGTACAAACACAGATGTACGTCTGGTGGAGTGTGCACTAGCTATATCATTATGGTGTGTTCTTGGCCTTTCTCTTCTATGATAGCTATTACCCTGGGTAAGAATTTCTACTCAATCTTTCTGAATTCACATTATTATCTGAGTTGATATTCATGATCCATCATCTAGCCCTATGCAGAATTTTGATTAAACAATTAGATCTTGTTTATCCTTCCCGAATTTTGTATTTCTTTTCCATTTAGCTATTCTCACCATATTCTCAGTGGTGAACTGTTATTGGCTGTTTTGTCTTTTGAGCAGAGCGGTACATAACTCGATAAAGTCCTTACGTGCAATGCTCTCGGCAAGTCGGTGAAGGTTGACAATTCTGTACGTACGCACTTGCCTAAAGTTTCTTTTCGCTCCTTTCAAAATCCCATTAATGAGAGAATTGTAATAATTTTGTGCTGCATATCATTTATATATCATCTATATAACTTATATCAAGGACCAGTTGAATGTCCAAATATTTTTTATGTGGTGTCCTACCTTGATTTTAATTGAAATATCCTACTGCTTGTCTTCAACTTCTAAAAGTTGAATGTTCTTTTGCATGTAAAAATAGATAAAGTTTGAGGTATTTATTTTAAACGTGTGTCGTACCTTGATTTTAAGCCTACTTTACTATTTGATGTATATGTGTTTTAATTTTTTGTGCTGATGTTCTCTATGACTTGGGCACTGGACAGGACTGGAAATGTTGTCTCCATTATGCCACTTCTTCTTCTTGTTTCCCCTTGTTGAATATTCTTTTTTAATAGTTTTAGCTATGCTTTTATCTATATGTAAAAGCATTTTATCTAGTCAATGTTGCTTCTCTCTTTCTTGGTTGTTACATGTAGTTGCAATAAGAATCAAGGCTATGCCAGAAAATTTTTTGCGGCACTCGAATGTTTTTTTGGGCACTGGGACTTATAGTTGGATAATGAGATCATTTTTCATGATAGGGAAGGGCAATGCTTTCTCTAGGACTCATGAGATGGCCACTATATTCTTTGTTTGCGAAAGCAGGAAACCTCTGTGAACAATTTGTTTGCTAACAGTGCTTAGTGGAATCAATCTTGATTTTGGAATGAGTTTTGGTACTTTATATTGTTGTCTCTCTTCTCCCTTTTATGTGATGATTCACGATAGTATATTTTCTTTCTTGTGGATGAACTGATTTGAACTAATTGGATTTTGTTTGAATGTCCTTTAAAGGGGTTGATGATTCCTACAGGCTATCAAAATGTGTTGAGATTGCTCATCTGTATCTTGAGGTACTTGGAATATGATTTTACAAATTTTACTTGGCGCAAACTAAGCTATACTCATATATCATGCACAAGACCTTGACTATATCAAAGGGTTTAACCTTATTAGTAATGAATAGTTGTGTACTTGTTTTCAGAAAATGGGGGAATAAAGCTCATTGATGTTCCAATTCATGAATTAACTGAAATTCCTCATTTCTGGATTTTGATTTTACAGATGATGATGCAATGTATTCTCAGATACCTTTATCACTTACCAAGGATCTTTTTTGGTCGATAGCAAGGTAATAGTTTATTCCATAGTCAAAGAACTGGTTTTAACACTAATTGAGCAGTTTCTGCATATTCAAAAAAAAATAAAAAATTGAACAGTTTCTGAAGCATCTTGTCTATATTACGATAGATAGTATATCATGGAATGTTCCAAATGCTTAAATTGTATTACGATTAAACATGTTCATGTTGCACCAGTAAAGTATGTTGAACAGTAGGATATTACTCCCTCCGTCCGCAGTATTTGCTACAACCTACAAGTACATGTGAGAATACGAAAGAAAACGAGATGTTTTATGGGAAAGTAGGAGAAATGTGTGGATGAAATGAAAAGATAAATTAAATAAGGATGAGACGGCCATAAAGAGTGGGTCATAGCCAAAAATAGAAATGTAAAAAATTTCTTGCGACGAAACAAAATAGAAACAGTAGCAAAGTCGTCCCAGAAACAGTAGCAAAACCGTGGGACGACGGATGGAGTACATTGTTGGATTCTGTTCATCTAAATTTTTGCTTGATTTTGTCACATTCTTCCTCTAAAAACTTGAAAAATTATTAGTTATTATAATCTTATACCACTAATGTTGAAGTTTAATTGACACCTATATGGCTTCAAAATATGTTAACTATATGCCAAACAATAGAATTCAGTAGGAGATTTCTATTTGCCTATTTGGGAGTAATGTTGAAGTTTAATTGACACCTATTTGAAAAACTTGAAAAACTATTAGTTATTGAATTTATTGAAATTGCAATGACTGATTGTAAATGTAGTTATTATCTCAAGTAATGTATGGCTTGTGAAAACTGAACTTGAGATCTTATTGAACATCGGATTGTGCTCGATTTTTGGATTTGGTGTTATATTGATCTATAATGATGTTTATTTTTTCCTTATGAATTAGCTCTCACAAGTATGACCGATTTTGTGTTGGAACTTGGATTGCATACTAGGCGGTCAGAAGTGACTTTCTTGGAGGATTTCATCATTAGAAGCCTTCTCAACTGCTCTAAAATCTTGAGCATCATGAATTGGTTTGCAAGTAAGTTCTCTAATTACTCCCTAACAACTTAAATCCTGATTGTTTAGTATAGTTGTTTCACTGCTTAGAAGTTACATAATATAGTACATACTAATTATTATCATACCAGATTATTCACAAATCTCATTGGATTTTTATTTATTATTATTGATAAATCCTATGTTAGAAGCTTTTTGAAATAATAATTCAATAGCATGATACGACTATTGCAAAATTTATGTACATAAAGTATTGTTATTATTTAGATATATGATTAAATACGTAAGAATTGCTCATATAAAAACTATATACATATATCAATTAGTGCTTATATTTTTAAGATATATATGATTTAATTAGGTGACTTTGTACCATTTATTCACTTATTTAGGAATTAGAACTAACAAGTTTATATTCTAATCAATAAACAATTAATTCAAATAAACTCAATATATTATTATTTCATAGGTAATCATTTCCTTACATATATGAGACATATATAATTTTAGTAGCGTATAATATGCTTTATTTTTACAAACACACCAAATTTATTGGAAGATAAACACATCGATGACAAAAACAACAAACATAATAACAACAAAAACAAACATAAATCCATGTGGTATTCCTTTATTGAATCACTCTTTCGAGTATGTATATATATACTCTTCTGTTTTATTGGCTTTGCTACATTTGCATTTTTAAAGTGAGTTTTTTTTAGCAAATGTAGCAAATTAAATGAGACAGAAAAATATTAATATTTAAAAAGGCTTTTCCCCGTTATAATTACCTGGTGGACTATAGTTACAAGTAACAAAATAATTACCATTGTTACATTGAACTCTAGCACATCCAAGGCCAACTGAATTACTCCAAACTACTTGTGTATAATGGCCACACATCTCATTATCAGCACAAGTATTGGAATCATAATCATAATTTGATTTCTCTTTTACCCACATTTCTACAGCACCTATGCCTGTCAACTGTGAACCAACCCCAATGTTTTCACCATACAAACCATTGGTATCTGAATGGATTAGGGCACAATCAGCTGCCCTTTGGTTGGCATAGTTCTCGGCATAGGCAGCTACCGTCTCATTCCATTCTATATTACCTACACCATCAGCTGCCCTAGCTTGGTTATGGGCATCCACATAGTCTTGGGGTGAATTTTGTGCATAGCTGCATGTTTGGAGTAAGACTAGGGATCCTATGATCAAATATGCTAGCTTTGCAAGGAATTTCATGGATTCCATTGGTTGGTTATTGTTTTTTAAATTGTAGTTTAAGACTAGTGAAATGAAAGATATTTAATTTGTGAAAATTTTGAGGAAATTGAGTGGGTTTATATAGGAAAACTAAGCCATCATATTACTTTATAAGGTCACCATGAAAGATTAATTATTGAGGCAATTTGTATATAAAACATGTGCATAAATTATTCTTCTAGTAATGTTGAATGCTTCATGGATAGTATGTACCTAATACATCAAATTGCGGAACTATTTTAAATTAATGATCTAAAAATTGAACTTCAATCCAAAAGAAATAGGTTAATTTTTGGGGCCTAAAATCAATTACAATAACAAAAAAGAATTACAACTAAATACAAACGTTTTTAAATTTAGATTATATATGATGATTTGATGTATCAACTATTACGTCCTAGTTAGGCAGTGAGTGACTCATTGTTTGCAATATATTTTTTGTTCATTTTTAGAATCAAAGAGTAGTTAAGAATTGGGAATGGGTTGAGAGAAGTTATGAAACTGGAATTCCTTGTCTTTGTCATTGATCGAGAGTAACGAGTAATTTACTATGGAGTTGGTGTGCGTATATGTTAGAGAAAGTTGTAAAATGTAGGAAAAATTGATATTAATAATTCAACCTTTTACTCATCCGCTATGAATAATTCCACCTTTGGATTATTTTCTATTAATTCAACCTTTGCGATAAATTTGCTTGTAACATACCATATTACTAATAATAGTAATAGGTAATAATAGGGTATGCTGCTAACAAATAAAAATAAAGGTTGGATTATTTACAGCGAACTAAGTGCAAACGTTAGATTATTAGAAAATAATCAAAAGGTTGGATTATTCACGTCGGATAAGCAAATGGTTGGATTATTAATGTCAATTTTTCCTAAAATGTATATAATTGTTTTATTTGTTTCTTTAGGTTTTATTTAGTACAAGTCCAGATGAACCATCTAAATATATTCTATTATCAATGCATGTATGGATATTAACATTCAATTTTGCATCATGCATCTAGGACTGTGCGGGGTGTCTAATTGCACAGGGCTTTTAAATTTAAAGAGTCTCATATTAAAAAATCATATTGGAATAACCGTACTATTACAGTAGAATTAGGAGTTTTACTTAGCACATCAATGGTCATAACTCATATTTAAAACCTTTTCATTATATTTTTTCATTTCTTTTTTTATCTCTTTTCAAAGCAGCTTGTTAACCTTCACATCATTTAATTTTTACATATTCATCAAAAATCAATTATCACTAACTTTATTTTACCAAAAAAAAAACCTTAGTCTTACGATTATTTTTCTCTTCCATTTTAACAGTATAGATGAAAGTTTAATTTTAACAACTTAATTTAAGTTATTATTATAAAAACAATATTATTAAAATTAGAAAGTATGTTGAGCTTTTATTTAATTTTAGTATTGTAAATTGTTTTGCATTTATTTTAATTTAAGAAAATCTTTTTTTAATTATAAAGGAAATTTGCAGCGGCTGCTTAATACTTGTATAATACTTATTAGTATTACTTTGCATCGAATTTGAATATTTGGATACATTTCATACTTGACAGTTTAATTAATCTGCATGTTGTTATTTTCATTACGATAAAATGTTAGTTTTTAGCCTATTGGAATAGGAATAGGAATAGGAATAGGAATAGGAATGCATCTGCAATTCTGCATGTATATCTACCTTCGTCATAGAACGTAACTTTAGATGTCCATCGGTATTAAATATTAATTAATTAATGGTATATTCGTCATCGTCAACTTCGATGGCTTTTTATCTTTCAGACGTTCACATATTAACTAATACATTTTCAATATGCCAATTGCCATGGCTGCCATGGGGATGGAAATTGGGAAACGTTACTTGCTTTAAAAATATTAGGAATGATAATGTAGTGATCGTAATTTTTTTAGAAAGAAATCGATAAAACCTACATATTTCTAATAAGATTAAATATTTTTATTGATGAGTTGATTCGTGAATTGATCTAATAATTGATTTTCTTTCCATTTTTGTGACAAGAGTTTATTTCTCACCACTAATAGGGTATATTAATTTTCCTATCCTTTGCCAGTGCAATTAAAAAAAATATATTTTCAATTATAAGAATGATTTTTTTTGTATAATCATCATTAGTTTCTTCCCATATTATCATTATTTTTATTCTCATACCACCATAAATATTAAATTAAAGTCTATTAAATATATAAATAGACTGTTATTCATACAACTTACACACAAAAGCCCAAATCATTGTAACAAGATAATCGAAAAATGTTTAAAATTTCAATGATGAATAATATTACATTTATCTTTTTATTGTTACTGAGTATCATCCTAATTAATGACTCTTCCACCTGTAACGAGGGCGGAAGGGTGCGGTTTATTTAGTTGTACTCCTCGTAAGTTTGTATCAATTACAAATAATTTAGGGCATGGGGAATTACTGACAATTTGATTTCAAGCCAAATACATGGGGAAAAACATTATTCTTTTGTGGTCTAACATGGAATGGAGGATTCAAAGAATTTGATGCATATAGAGATCCAAGAGATGACCCAAGATGCACAAATCAAGTCCCTTGGATTGTTGATCAAACACGTATATTTGGTCCTTCTACTGCTACTATTGGTAAAGATGATGTTATTATCTATTGGAATTGAATAATCATTTCGTCTTGTTGAATAAAGTACTTTTGGAATTTCGAATTGAAAATAAATACATTTATATTTATATTTTATAAAAATTTGCATGTTACTTTACTGATAAGCTTGGTTTCCTTCTAATTATTTGCTTTTAAAATATTCATTATTTTTGTATATGCGTACGTTTATTATATTTATTTATTATTATAAATTATAAATTTATTGCATATATATACGTTACTCCCTCCGTTCTTATATGTGTGTCCTATTTGAAGATTTCACACATATTAAGATAGTGGGAATCTTTGTTGATTGTGGGTATTATTTTATTATAATAGTGGTGTGAATTAATGAATTGTATTGGTATTATGAGAGAGAAAATATAAATTAATTATTATAAATGGGATATTAGAAGAGAGAGGGGGATATTTTATTATAATAGTGGTGTGAATTAATGATTGTATTGGTATTATGAGAGAGAAAATATAAATTAATTATTATAAATGGGATATTAGAAGAGAAAGAGGGTGAAAAGAGGGTATCAAAACTTTCTATTTTAGGAAATAGGACAAATATATGAAACTACCCGTTATAGTAATGTGGACAATCAAAAAAGAACGGAGGGAGTACTAATAACAAGCTAAATGTATTCAAAAAAAAAATAACAAGCTAAAGGCTTATTGGTCAATTAGCTTTACCTTGCGGTTGTTGATCATGGTTATACATTTATTTGGGCAACAGCCATCTATCAAGTATAATAAGAATCAAGATGCTTGGTAACGGTATATACTTATTATTTATTTCAGCTGGTCTTGGACGTGTAATAACCGGAGCATTTTTTTCATTTTTTGGCATTTTTCAATTTTGATTTTTAAGGTATTAATTTTCAAATGTTGTTACACACGTGTGAAATGGGTCGACCCACACTCCGTTTTAACCTGCGACGGTCTCGTCCAGGTTTTTGTGATTTTATTTATGCAAGCCTAGTATACCTTTTTCTAGTATATAGCTTCATCACAAAAGTGAATTAAATAAGCTTTCCTTTGGGGTCCTTCTCCGATGATTAAGTCAGTAAGGTGAACTGAGTGTATAGCTATGAAAGCTGATAGAAAGTAAAGTAATTTTGCTCATTTGAATGCAAAGAGTTATGTTGCCAGTGGTAGTGCATGTCACTGTATATTTATAATAGTGGGTCTTGGGAAGGGTTTCCAAAACCCTAAGGGCCGTTTTGGCTTTTACCTTGAATGAAATCTTTTTGGGGATCAGTGAAAGGAGACATAGAATTTTCTTTAGACTGATGTGGCTTCTGTTAATTAGCTGATCTTTATGCTGTGGTCCCCTTTTCTGATTTCCAGTACGCAATAGTACTGTTTTCTAGGTAAGGTACGAGGTAGGTGTGGTGCCTCGTCTCATACAAGCTTTGACAACTTTTACTAGTACGAATGCATCTATCCTTTTGCCACGTCATCATGCCCGTTGCTATCATCTTGCAGGATTAGTCATTCTGCAGGTCTCTCAGCTATTCTTTCATTCTGCAGAACTAGTTGCCCTGCAGGAATTTGTTTACTTCTATCGTTCTGCAAGATTAGTCATCCTGCGGGTATTGGTATTGTTTTCTCATTTTGCGAGACTGACCATCCTGCAGGTATTAAAGCTTCCTTTATCTTTCTACAGGATTATTCATCCTATAGGTATTTACCTTAATCCTTTTTCAAGATCCTAAGTTTAGTTACATGTGTTCAAACTTCAAACACATACATTAGTAAATATTCCTTTCTAAATATTATAAAAGATTATTATTTATAAAATATTTATTGAGATGAATATATCAAAATTTACACAAAAGATATTTTATTGGTTCTTGAGTTTCCATTTTACAACTTTTCGACGGAGCATTCACATTAAGATTCTAAAAATATACTTATCTTGACTAAATGGTTAATGGGGAGTGTTGGAAACGTTGATGATAGTGGAGCATTGATAAGTATTATAAGTTGGCGTTTTTTTCATGATCAATTGTGGACCACTATATATCACTGTTTTCCGCTTTATATTTCTATAATTACTTATAGGGACTATTTTTTTTTTTTTGACTTTTTTTAATATGGTCATGTCATGTCCTTATTTGAGAGTAAATATTTATTAATGAAACTAAAGTTAAACTAAGAAAATAAGATTATTTTTCTATGGAAATAAGAAAATAAGATTACTAGAGTATATAAAAGTAAGTGAATAAAACATTCAAAAAAAAAAAAGTAAGTGAATAAAAGTTAAAACTATTGACTTGTAGTTTATTTTGTTTGCATTACAATATTTTAGTACTAATTAATTTTATTTTTACTTATTTTTACTAAATATAAAGTATTGTTTAATGTAAATACATTAAGCCTAAATCATTTATTGGACAGTTCATGATTAAGTTGGAAAATTGGCCCATTTTCTTGGTGCCTACCAAACATCAACTCACAATATTCTTCCTGCAAAGAAATTTCAAGACCCAAAACTAACCACTATAAAAACCCCTTAAACCATGCAAATATAAAATCATCCCAAATCACCATATATATAAAAAAAAAACAAAACAAAATCCATGAATTCCCCCAAAACCCTAGCAACGTTTTCATGCTTCATAGTCATAATAACAACTCTAGCCCTAACCACAATATGCCATGCACAAAATTGGGCACAAGACTATGTTGATGCCCATAATGCCGCAAGGGCAGAAGTGAACGTAGAAAACATTCAATGGGATGACCAAGTGGCCGCCTACGCCCAACAATACGCGGACCAACGAATCGACGATTGTGCACTCCAACACTCTGGTGGTTCATACGGAGAGAATATCGCGGTTGGTGGAGGCGATTTTAGTGGGACAGACGCAGTGCAATTATGGGTAGATGAAAAGGGGGATTATGACTATGATTCAAATAGTTGTGCAGGTGAACAATGTGGACATTATACTCAAGTTGTTTGGCGTAACTCGGTTCGTGTTGGATGTGCTAGGGTTCAATGTAGTAATGGCCAATTTTTTGTTACTTGTAATTATGATCCTCCGGGCAATTATATCGGTGAGAGACCATACTGAACTTGTTTATCAACCGGTCTAGCACGTAACATGAAACATGCACGCCCTTTTCTATTAAGCTAAGTACTACTTGGTTTGTATCTTACGTTGTTATTATAATGGTAGTGTATGTATAATGTATCCCTAAAAATGTAATGTAAGGCTTATTGCCAACAAACAATTAAATAAATCAATGATCTATATATTTGCAGCTATTAATAGTACACTCATAAGAGCACGCACTTATGAGTTATGAATATTGATTGTATCAGGGTTTTATAAAACTTATCGATCTAATAGAGTAATTTTAATTTAATGATTTAGTTTGTTTATAGGTAGAATGATGTAGTTAGTATATAAATTTTTTTTTAAATTTGCCGTATTATACTAAACTAAATTTGTACAGATGGTAGTAATAGGACCACCATCAACTTAAATTTTCTTTTGAAATTTGTGCATAAGTCAAAATTTGTGCAAAAATACGTAAATAGAACACTTGTATCGAGCACGCATTATATCTCCTACAAATGTCTACACCTCAGTTCAATACAAGCAAAAAAATTAAAATTATAAATTGTACGTATGTCGATGTTGTATACTTGTATATTGTATAATCAACAATTTAATAAACTGATGTCAAAAACTAATATCTGTACAAACGTTTTCAAGAGATATTATGATGTTGGCGTACAAGCGAAAAAAAAGGCCTTTTCAAAGTTTGATAGCTTTTGCAAATTGAACAACAACTCAGGTTTAATTGACTAAGGAATGAAGCTTGTTGGGATGAGTTGTCCCACATCGACAAATTGGAAATGGTGTGCACACTTTATAAGCTATTGGAGACCTTCTTTCCATAGCCATATGGTTTTGGAATGACATATGTCTCCTTGGCTTGTGAAGTGTGTGCACCTCGTGTTTTCCCCAATAATTGCTGGCATTCACAATAAGTCCAGCCTAATTTAACAAAGCTAATTGTAGTATGTCATTTATATCAATTAACCGTACCTTTTATATTTTATGAAGATGAAGATTAGGACGATATTATTATAAACGCAGTCAGAAAAATTGAGCAACTAAATTGGTACCGTACTATTATTTACTCTAACACATCCTCTCACACGAGAACTTTTTGGGGTATGGTATAATTCAGAAATGGGTCTGGGCAACCCAAACAAGGAGAAAAAGAAGTGGTCCACTCATACACCCAAAGAAGGTTCACTACTAATATCAATTGTTGATGATAGGAGTTACTCCTTGAGTTTATAAAGTGATGCATACTCTTATCTTATTTCGATGTGGGACAATTCACATGTGGGTGACACATGGACACTTCAACAGGGTATAAGTGTAGATATAACACAGACCCTTCTTATACGTGGTGCGAAATATTTCACCTGTATTTCTAGGGTGGTTGAGATTCGAGCTTTATGAAAACTCTTGTCTTGCTAGCTTTGATTAGCTTTTGATTGAGTTGGTTCTTTGATAGACTCCTGAGATTAGTGTGCGGAAAAGTTCGAAATACTGGAGCTTGGAGTCTTGGGCAAGTTTGGTCGAGATTAAAGATTGTGGAACATATTGACTTTGGACATATTGTCTCAGTCGAGACTATGCACGACTACACTTATTCTGCTTAATTAATTAGCTAATGAATCTCTTAGTAATTGGGGGTGAATACTGTATATATAAATCCCCCATTTGATTAGGTTTAAGGTAGAAAAGTAGAGGATTTCATTCAGAGCCATAAAATTTAGAGGTTTTGGTGACAAGGGTAAGAATTCTATGTATTATTTTTGTTTCTGACTTGTTTTAGTGAAAAGTTTATTCTGTGTGCTTTGTAAACATTGCTATCTCATTGATAGTGAACCATGTCAATTAATGTATTTTCCTATTTTGTTATTTGTTTTATTATTTCTTGATTGTTTTGGGTGAATGCTTTTGCTGTTCGCACAAATACGATTTAAAGTTGAGATATCAACTTTTTGTTTCGAGTACATGACGGTCGAGGAAAGAATGGATTTCAATAAGAATTGAATTTAAAACTTAGACCCGAGGATGCGGTATAATTATATGCTTCTCGGTTAAGGCAAAATTCAATTCACCAAAACTTGTACAATTCTTATTGTACAAATATTAAGTCATTTTAGGATGAAATTTTACAACAAATGCTCTATATATATATGTGCTCTAGTAATAATGTAATAACCATTATAAAAATTATTCTTTGGGTTAATGATACCAAAAAAATCAAGATATTTGTCTTAAACTTTGTAATTTTTTTTCCAAACCAAAGGCACATGTTATCTTGACTAAATGGCATAGATAAAAATTCTAGGAATTTTATTGGATGTTTGGATATTTTCCAAATACATGCCAAAACCCTGTTTGAATTTTCTACCCCGACATTATTTTCTTGCAAAGAATTTTCCAAGCATCTCTCCTATATAACCCCTCTAATCTCATGCATATTTTCTTCACAAATATTTCACAAAAAAATCCAAAAAAATGAGTTTTATGCCAAAAAATATTGTATCATTTTCGTGTTTTATTTTCATAATCCTAGTTTTTGCGCAAATATGTTTTGCTCAAAATTCACCCCAAGACTATGTTAATGCCCACAATGCTGCAAGATCTGCGGTGGGCGTTGGAAACATACAATGGGATGAAGGAGTGGCGAACTATGCACGAAATTACGCCAACCAAAGAATTGGTGATTGTGCCATGCGCCACTCCTCTGGGCCATATGGAGAGAACCTTGCTGCTGGCAGCGGCGCCTTTATGACAGGCACCGCTGCAGTGCAGATGTGGGTAAACGAGAAGGTCAATTATGACTACAATTCCAATACTTGTGCTCCTGGTAAGGTGTGTGGGCATTATACTCAAGTGGTTTGGCGTGACTCTGTACGTGTTGGATGTGCTAGGGTTCGATGTAACAATGGTTGGTATTTTGTTACTTGCAATTATGCACCACCGGGCAATTATGTGGGACAGAGACCTTACTAAACTTCAAATAATGAATCTGCTATAATAATAATCTAAGAAAATTTGCTCATTAGAGCATATCAGTAAAAGGATTAGTGAACTAATTAATCTTGTAGTAACCATGCATGTAATTTAAACAAATATATACTTCGCAAATAAAGTGTTTATCCACACAATTAATGTATTATCATATATATACTTTTATGAGTATTATATAAGATGAATGAAATGATCCTATCTCTGTTGTTTAAAGTTGTCCCTATTTATTATTTTTAGTCGCTTTATTTGTTATTCTCTTAAAAAATCTTTCTATTTTTATACATCACAAATTTTGTGCATAATTAACATTGTTTATTCTCATTTTAATATATTAATACTTATAGTTCTCACATATATTTCACTAACTTTATTTTAATATTTTTATATTGTTTATTGTCCCAAAATGTTTTTCACTAATTTTATTTCATATTTTTTTAATAATTTGTGATACTATTATTCTTTTTCCATTATTTTTATTTTTATATTTTTTGATGATTATGTTCCCACTTTTCTCTATTAAATTTATTCTTCAATAAAATAATATATGTCAAGTCTAAATTCTTTTTTTTTCGTGAATATTTCTTATGGGAAGAATTTTCAAGAATTAAAGGAGTATCTTTATTGTATTTTCTGACGCTCTTTGAAGATATTCCTTGAGCCGGGGTACTCTTTGACCGCATTCTCTTTTATGGGTATGAGTTGGCGTCGTCCTTCCCACTCCAGTCCATAATCATAGTTTTTATAAGCAGAATACACTGGCTGATAATGATTATTTTTATAGTTTTTTCTTTATATGTTTATGTTATTAGTTAGTGATATGAACACTAATTGTGTTTTTTGTCAAAAGTTTTATGGGTCTTCTCTATTATCATATCAACATATCGATTAATTTCTTTCAAAAAAAACTGATCGATTAATTATGTATATTTATTAATTTATAATTGTTAAGACAAAAACTTCAAAAAAAATTAGGTTAAAAGAAGTATTTCTTCATTTAAAAATTAATTGATTATATTTTTTATATCAATTTTTTAAATTAACAAAAAAAAGGTAAATGAATGTTGCTAAATGTAATGGTCACAATATTTTTAGCAACATGTCAAAAAAATTCCATAATTTAAGTAGTAAAGGTACAAAATAATTAAATAAATGATTTTAAGAAATTCAATTAATTAATTAAATCTTTGCCTAATTCAATTACGACCATCATCCCATGACCGATCGACTGACTTTTCGAAGGATTGCTTGTATACTTCTATAATCGAACTCGAATTAATTAAAACCACTAGGTGTTGACATTTTTTCATTATTCTTTTCATTTGAGGGATTAGTCTAATGACTTTAAACTAACCATACTTCTCAAATCGAATTCAATAATCTAAATTTATGAAAATAAATATAAAAGAAAAGTATAATTATTAATAAAAATATGCCAATCTAATAAGATAGTATTATATATTCAGAGTACATATATATTTTTGTCTTTGATAATGCGCTAGAAAATATCTTATGTGATTCTATATCAAAGAATACAAGAGGAATAAATTATTAAATAAGATTAGTATAGAAACTCATGAAATGCACGATTTATAAGTAAAAAATATAAAAACGTAAATTTAAAGGATCATCATCATCATATCCAATGATCTCGCTCAAAGGCAGGGTCTGGATAAGGTAAGGTGACAAACAATCTATACCCGTACTCCCTTTAAGGAAGGACTAAAGGAAAATCGTTTATAATTACCCCAAAGGAAAAGAGTCTTGCAAAAGAGGAAATAAAGTGGTCTATAATATAATTTTAAAGGATAATGAAAGTATATATTATAATGATTAAAAATTTATCGAATATATAACTTTTTTAACACAAAACTGCTATTTTTTATAAATAATTTATCGAATACTTTTTTTTTGAGATAATTTATCGAATACTTATTCATTTAAATATATATTTTAAGTTAGGTATATAAAATTGCTTTAAAAATTAAATAAATACTATACAAGTTAAAATTCTAGAATTCTAATTGGAATACGGTAGCTGTTTTTTTTTCCCTACAAATTATTGTTTCCTGCCCAACTTTTACGCTGAAATCGGAATTTTCTAAAAGATAATCCAATTAGCTTAGTAACTAGTCAATTTTTAAATCCCCAAATAAAGATATCAGACCCTTACAATGCAAAAGGAGCCAAGAGTGACCGTTTGAGAAAAACTACCTAAATTTTGATCTAATTTGAGTCATTTGACCGGCTTTTCTAAAATTGGATGAATTTTTGAGGGTTATATCAATGTAATTTGAGTAGTAATATACTATTACCTCCTATTCAGTTTAAATATCCAATTTAATTTTTTTTGCAATATTTACTTACGACTCTTAATTTGTATTTTACTATTAATTTATAAGTTAAAACATAGTCATGTGGATCTTATTTGATTCGTCTCAATACAAGGATTATTAATATCAAATTTTTATAATTTTTAATTAAGAATAATTTGAGATATTAAGGCTGAATAAATAGGACATTTAGGCTGAAGCATCATCATCATACCCAGTGTTCCTGCACATAGATACACATTTAGGCTGAATAAGAGGAAGTATTATTTTGTTAATTTTATTATTTGAGTACTTTGATATTGCAAAACCATGACCAGATAATGTAAGGAAAAATTAACATGGTAATATACTTGTAAGTATTTTATAGTGATTGAAGTAACATGATAATAAATCCATATCAGTACAATAAAATTAACTTGTCACGACATAAAATTTAGTCATGATATTGTTAAAAATTTCACTGATTTATATTTCTAGTATGATAATTGTTGGTTTTTATTTTAAACTCCACTATAAACTGATTTTTTTATTATGATATTAAAAAATCTAACAAATTAAATGTCCCTAAAACTCATTATATATAATAGAAATCTAAGTATATTTAAATAAAATCATTGAATATATCCTACTATAAGTATGTTGTAGTGATAAGTGATAACCCATTGGATCAAACCTGAGCGACCAACAATATTTGATAAGTATAAATCTTACATAAATTGATAAAAAATCACAAATATTAAGAATCGAGCTAGGAATTATACAAAAAATTGCATTTTAGAAATAAAAAAAAAAACTTAAAAAGCAAGTGGCTTACACTAAATAGAGTAGTCAATTGCTTGATATGTGGTTTGCAGTTTTTTCCTTTTCGCTAATCGCTATGCAAATTGGTTCATTGTTTCTTGTGCGTATCGGTTATCATCGGTTTTGATTCAACTGATCGTATAAAAATTTGAGCCAAATTTGAGGAGTATAAAATAATTAAAGGGTTAATCAACACAAGACTAATTATATTTACACTAATTTATTTTATAAGCAATTAGTTGAACGTACCATTTTATCATCTTTACGTCATTTCCCTTTTCACTCAAAGCCCATATAAACATTACTAATAATAGCAACCTACATTTACACGTTAACTCTAGATAATGTCAATTTAATTAATCATTATTTTACTCAATAATCCAATTAGCATTAATCACAAAGCTTTAATTTCAACTATAAATACTTCATACAATCTCATGCATTATTATTCATTCTAAGAAGTAATATATATTTCTATACTTATATAAATTAGCTCAAAAAATGAATATGATATTAAAAAACCTCGCAGTACTTACATATTTAATTGTAGTAACCCTAGAAATTTCTCAATTGTGCCATGCACAAAATTCGGCACAAGATTATGTGAACGCCCACAACACTGCTAGGAGTGCGGTGGGCGTTGGAAACATACAATGGAACGACACAGTGGCGGCGTACGCCCTGCAATACGCCAATCAAAGAAAGGCCGATTGTGCGATGCAGCATTCGAGTGGGCCTTACGGAGAAAATCTTGCGGCAGGTAGCGGCTCGTTCATGACGGGCACATATGCAGTG
The DNA here is from genome assembly GCA_019776075.1 of Amaranthus palmeri. Classification (NCBI taxonomy): domain Eukaryota; kingdom Viridiplantae; phylum Streptophyta; class Magnoliopsida; order Caryophyllales; family Amaranthaceae; genus Amaranthus; species Amaranthus palmeri. Next base: position 1,386,228 of record JAAKBH010000286.1, on the reverse strand, counting down.
CAAATGTGGGTGAACGAGAAGGCGTATTATGATTATTATACAAATACTTGTGCTCCTAATAAGGTATGTGGGCATTATACGCAGGTGGTTTGGCGTGATTCAGTACGTGTTGGATGTGCTAGGGTTCAATGTAACAATGGTTGGTATTTTGTTATTTGCAATTATGATACGCCAGGTAATTATATCGGACAGAAACCGTACTAATTATTTGGGTAGATTCCAATCTCCAAATCAATAATTTCTAGCTCATTAGAGCAATATAATATTAATTATCCGGTATTAGTCATTGGATATTATATATATTATGGAATAAAATCTTGGTTACACAAGGCTTAGATTGAGTAATACTTATCACAAACACATTAAGAATATAGTATAATTGTTGTATTTTGCTTTCATTAATTTCAGGAAATTTGTAGGGCTGTTATCTCCTTAATTAGGGACAGAAAAACCCTACTATATATTATAATTAATATATGTATGCTCTTTTGTTAAATACTCTATCTGTTTTCTTTTCAAAAGTCCATTTAGTTTTGGATTACATACTATTCATCATTCATTTTTAATTTGGACTTTAATTCACGTGCTAAAAAATAGTCAAATGCGATCTTATTTGCGTCTAAATCACACCGTACCGGTAAGATAGTCGTTATTCGGATGGCTCCTAAACTCGTGCTAATGCTCATACAACATATTTGATCAACTCCAACCACAACAGATTTACTCTACTAGTTTCATGACATGCAAATGACTTAAGAATTTAAGATACATTTAATAGATTAATTATGTCATGTTTATGTTTCTTAGACATTTTTCTATCATGTATCACTCAATGTGTACGTAATGGCGAAATCAAAATTTTTGCAATGTAAGGTTTCAAAATTAATTGTTCAATATCATTATTACATAATCAAATAATAATAAGTATGATATCATTAACGTTAACATTTTTTTTAAAGTTCAATTCATTTCATATCATGTAATTGGAATAATCACATATTTCCTCTGTTTTAAGTTGCACCTGTGCTGACTTTGACACTATTCAATATTCATCAATAAGTTAAAACATAGTCGTGGGAAATTTTATTTGAATCATCTTGATTCAACTTTTATTTAATTTTATTTTGTTTTCTAAGTTATATATAATGTTTTAATTTAGTTAATTAGCTAGAGATATTAATATAACAATTAGATGTGCATTGGTTATGTTATTGGGCGAATAGTTAAATGGTGCAAGTAAAAAGAAGCTCACTCGGTCTTTCTTTGATACATTTTTTTAATATTCCTCGATCATAAGAATATAAAGAGCCATGACAACCTGATACATCGTCTGGTGCTACGTACACCAACCAGGAGCAAATGCAGCCTTGTTTAATATCGTCACAACATTTAACAATTTTATATTTAAATATGTTAATAAGTATTGATTAGATTGTTTAAATATTGTGTGACAACATTAAACTAGCTAGTCTAGTTATAGGTTCAAACCTTATTATCAATATTATTTTTTAATCAATACATAATAAACTGACATTATCTGATTTTATATTAAATCCGCTCTGATATACACCAACTAATTAAGCACTAGTAAGGACGTTCTCCAATGTAATTACCAGGAGGATAATAGTTGCAAGTAACAAAAGCTCCACCACCATTTAGACATAAAACTCTAGCACACCCTAAACGCTTTGAATCTCTCCATACAACTTGTGTGTAATGACCACATTGTTCCCCATTTGTGCATGAATTTGTAGCATAATCATAACTTAATTTTTCATTAATCCATAATTCCACCCCATCAACACCACTTAATGGCCCATAAGATGCATAACCTTCGGCCAGATTTTCACCATAGTTGTCTGCGTTTGAGTGCACCAATTTGCAGTCAGCCGCTCTTTCTTTGGCGTATTTCTGCGCATAAGCTGCGATGCTCTCATCCCATGCTAATGGCGGCACGCCGACTGCGGCTCGAGCTGCGTTGTGTGCGGCGAGGTAGTCCTTAGGGCTGTTTTGTGCGACGGATAATTGAACAATAAATAGGGTTGTAGTTTGTAGTATTACTATGCTTAGTATGGTTTTGATCATTGTGAGGAAATACTTTTAATTTTTGGCTTACTACTTTTTATAAGTGATTTTATGAATGAATGTTGGTTTAGTTTCATGTATTTATAGATAAAAAGATCTATTGATGCCTATTGGAGAAGCTATATAATTGTCGTCATGAGATTGATCAATTAACTTACTAATCACTCAATTTATATTAGATGATGCATGCACTACTTAAGAATGTTGACCTTAGACTGCATTGTAATTACTTGTGAGTGAGTTGATTGTGACAATGGGAAAAATATGTATAGGACAAAATCTATTATCCTAATGCTATTAAGTTCCATCTCCTTGAAGAATTAGGTATACAATATTATTACCCTCTGATAACAAATTAAAGAATTTATTAGCAATTATTTATCTTTGATTATCGATCACTACAAATAAATAACAAAAGGACAACAAAGACACCACAAGCTTCGCTATCTAATCGCAAAAATGGAAAAAAGTACTAGGTGACGAATCCACGGGTTTGGGATCATTATATATAATTAATGATTAAAAAGTAAAATTATGAGTTATCTTGTCTAACAAATTAACAGTTGTACTTATAGTAATAGATATAAAAGTTAATTATACTGACAGTTAACATTTACATGTAAATTAGTAGCTATTTGGATTCTTTTATATATATTTAAAATTATTGATTTGTTTATGATTATATTTAAAATTATTAATTTTTTTATGATTATATTTAATAAATATATCATAAACAACTTAATATACAACTAATATAGTAAACTGTTTTATACATAGATAAATGATCACGAAAAAGAGTTATAAAAATTTTGCTAATTGACAAAATAGATTGAATAGATGAATAAAGTTTAAAATATTAATTATATAAGAATGATAATAGATCTTAAGTAAGTCAATGAAAACTCACATGCACAACAGGATTATTGTTTTAACTTACTTTGTAAAATATGACTTTCTTGTTACTTAAACTAGCACGCCTTCTTGTTTGAGAAAGTCATTTATTTATCTATAGAGGCTATAGTTTTATAGTGATAAAATATTTCTAGATTCAATTAATTAAGCATATGAATACATAATAGGCATGCAATTTGATCCAATATATATGAAGCTATCTCATAGTAAGACATATTGAAAATAAAGTGAATTCTTAATAAATGTCAATTTAACTTCCAAATTAATGTGTTAACTGACGTGTTAATTATCAAACAATTAAAAGTGAATATTTTAAATATAAAAATAAATATTTTAATTACTTTGGCTTTGCTATTCTTTTTGGAAATAAAGCAACATATTATAAAGCTAAAGAAAGTTAGGGTACATCCTCAATTAAAAACTATATCACAATGAAACTGCTTGAAATGAAATTTGTGAAAATCTATAAATTCCAGCAAAAGTCCTCTCTTGAGAGACCGTCTATAGTATAAACGCTTCTTAAGAGCTCAGCCCATATCTTCTTTTTAACTTACAAAATCACCAAATAATAATTTTTCTTTTAAATTTATAAATTGGGTCATACTAAAACTTGAGATGTCTATTGTATAGACGATCTCAAGTAAGAATTTGCGTTCTCAAAATTGTTCCAACTTCCAATCATTTGATTTTATGTTACATGGTGTCTCCATAAAATTATTTACAAAAATTACTAATTAACGACTGTGATTTCAAAATCACCACAAAAAGACAAAAATAATAATATTAAACTAAAAAAAATCAAAATATAATAACTTTCACTCTATCACATTCTACCACATACGCTTGATTTAATAATCTCATAAATAACTGTTATTTAGTAAAACTTTTCAATTATTTAAGATACGCAATTATTGCCAATGCCCCTGATTTGTTAGTTAAACCGAAAAGGACATTATATTAAATTAGATTAAAAATTAAAGGTCATAACTGGGGAATTAGAACATGCATGTGATAAGCCAACAATTTAAGGAACGTAATTAGCAAAATAATTATCATCACTCACTAATCATATTTCTTGCCCCCCTCATATATTAGTCACAAGCTAGAAGCAATTAGATAAGCCAACAAGCAAGCTAATTAATGGAACAAAATAATAATAATGCAAACTTCCCTTTATGTTTTTGCAGTTTTGAAAAGAGAAATTTAAATTTGATTTTTAAAGTGTATATTGAAGATAAAATATAGTATTTATGTGTGATCTTGTTAAACTCGTCTTGATGCAACGAAACTTAAGGAATATATATTTTTTACATTATATTATGATGCGTGCTAACAGATATATTGAGGCTCAAAATTTACTTCGAAATGCGTGCAATAAGTGAAGTGAACAAATAAAAAGGTGTATAGAGAATATAATGTTGGACTATAATATTAAATAATTTCACTAATTGGACAAATTCAAATAAATTTTTTTAACCCTTACAATAACATCAACGTCACAAGTCACAACCTTTATATCAAAAAATTTACGTGGTGACTAAATGAATAAATATAGAGTATTAGTTTAATGGTCGTCAACATAAAAATTTCTTCACCATTCATTCTATATTTTACCTTCCTAACCCTAATTTTAGTCAATTTAGAAATTCACTTATCATCACCACAATTTTTTCTACCTTACGACTCTACCTAAAATTAGTCTACAATCAATTCTCATCACTAATTTCACAAATTACACCTATATATATACTCCTAAACCCCATTACTTTTTTCCTCAACTTTCATCCTCATCTCAATTTCAACAATATAAAAAAATAAATAAAACCTAAAACAATGGCTATAACCAAGCTTTCCATGGCCATTGTTTTGGTAAGTGTTTTTACACTGACCCAAATTTGTAGGGCAAATATCCAATCTGATTGGACACTTGAATACTTAACACCCCACAATATTGCCCGTGCCGCTGTAAATCAACCCCCATTGGTATGGAACAATACGCTTGAAGCTTTTGCAAGATCTTATGCTAAGAAAAGGGCCGTTGATTGTAAATTGCAACATTCTATGACCCCGCTTTATGGTGAGAATATAGCAATGAGTCCAGGACCTTTGTCTGTTACTCAAGCAGTTGAATTTTGGATTAGTGAAAAGGAATTTTATAATTATCAAACTAATACTTGCAACGATATGTGTGGACATTATTCACAAATTATTTGGCATAGTACCACGAGTGTTGGGTGTGCAACAGAAAAATGTCGAAATGGGGGTACATTTATTACTTGTAATTATTATCCTCCAGGAAATGTTGTTGGGGAAAAACCAATTTGAATTTAGAAAATGTTAAGTTATTATTTACAATTATATGTATAAAAGTATATAGAGGAAACGAAAAGTGTTTTGTTGTATAGTATTACAAGTCAAATGTAACGATGGACCAATAGATTATTGTTTGGATTAGACCTTATAAAATTATCAAACAAATTTGTAAATTACACAATCTTTTTACTTTTGTTTTAACTTGTTAGATTTATATTCTTGTGGATTGAACTCTACCATAGAAATTTGGCATCTTAATCAAATTGGGAATAAAAACACAATATATAAAGTATTAAAGATTTATGAATTTCAGACAAAAATAAAAATTAAGAAAATGACTACGAGTAATTAAAAATATTATTACTTAAATGTAATCAAAAATCAAGAAGTTAATTAGCAACTTTTATTAATAATCCGCTAAAACAAATTAAAAACTACATCATTAATGACTAATACTAATACGACAAACCTAAAGATTGGCGCACGTGTTTGAACATATTTAAAGTTGGTGTTATAATCTATTGAATCTATTGAATTTCGTATTATAACTTATTATAATTGGTATTTGGAGTTGGCGTTATAATCTATTAAATTGTTGTTTTAACCTTGAGTTGTTAAGCTATTAAAGTTGGTATTATAACCTATTACAATTATTATTTTAACCTATTGAAATTGGTATTTTAACTTGTGTTTCAATGGGTTAACATAGTAACCTCAACAGGTTAAAACACCAACTTTATTTGGTTAAAATGAAAACTTTAATAGGTTATAATACTAACTTTGATAGGTTAACAACTTAAGGTTAAAACAATAAAATATCAGCACCAATAATAATTTTAATAGGTTAAAACACCAACTATAATAGGTTATAACACCAACTTCAATGGGTTATATATCACCAACTAATATAGAGCACGGTTTGTTTAGTTATTTTTTAAAATAATAATGGACCGTCCCATTAGAGACGCGCCTTTCATAGAAACCGTCTCAAGTAGGAATTTGTAATTTTCTCAAGGGAAAAATTTTCTAATAAACATAGTGTTTTCAAACAACTACTTTTGTGAGAGACCGTAGATCAAAGAGAAGACCTCAAAACAAGAAACCTACATTTTTATTTCCTCTTGAATTTGTGTTAATCAAACAAATTAGGCTATTTAGCTCATATATATTTAATACGTCTTTTAAATAACCGTCTCTCACAATTATTCGTGTTTTTCAAATTTTCGTTGTGTACATCCGAATTGGGCCTAGGCCCTTATATTTTGATGTGTTGTAAATTTTAATCTTAATCGACAACAAATAATTTCGACTGTTGGCGGCGGATATGTGATCAAACTCGGAAGTGGCGAGGTCACAACATGCAAATGGAACAATAAGTTGCACCGTACATGTAATAATAATATTGCATATTTCATTTTTTTTTTCACTTCAAGTTTTTGCAATTTACATAAGAAAATTTTTAATTTAATTTTAACGACCCATTTAGTTAGTGGTACTAAATGGTAGTAATGAGAATGATTTATAGTGTAAAATTTTATCAAAAGTTTCGTATCATTCCCATGGTAATGAAACTTTAATCACAAAAAACTTTTTTTTGTTCACAATTTTTCATTACCACCTAATACCACATCTCCCAATGGTATACGTAATGCATTGGAATGAATTTTATAAAGAAAATAAGATGATTGAAGTTGAACAAACATGACCATCAAGGTAAGCAAGAGATTAATCAACCAAAATTACACTAGTTTTTCATTCTCATTACCAACGTTCATTACCAACTACCAAACGGGCCGTAAATGTATATATTAAAGACAAAATATATTCACGTGAGACTCATCTTGATGCAAAGAATTTTTAAGGAGTATATAATTTTACAATTTTTTATGATGCATACTAAGAGATATCGAGGCTCAAAATTTGCTTTGAAATGCATGTAAAAAGTAAAGTGAACAAATAAAAAGATGCAAAGAGAATATAATGTTAGACTGTTAATTAAATAATTTCAGTAATTATGGATTAATTCAAATTAATTTTTTTTAACCCTTACAATAACATCAACGTTACAAGTCACAACCTTAATATCAAAAAAATTCGGTGATAAGTAAATGAATAAATATAGAGTATTAGTTCAATGGTCGTCTATGTAAAAACTTCTTCACCATTCATTCTATATTTGACCATCCTAAACCTAATTTTAGTAAATCTAGAAATTCACATATCCTCCAACCAAATTAATCACAACTTTTTCTATCTTACGACTCTACCTAATATTAGTTTACAATCAAATTTCACAACCAAAATACTATATTCAATTCCCATCACTAATTTCACAAATTACACCTATATATATACTCCTAAACCCCATTACTTTTTTCCTCAACTTTCATCCTCATCTCAATTTCAACAATATAAAAAAATAAATAAAACCTAAAACAATGGCTATAACCAAGCTTTCCATGGCCATTGTTTTGGTAAGTGTTTTTACACTGACCCAAATTTGTAGGGCAAATATTCAATCTGATTGGACACTTGAATACTTAACACCCCACAATATTGCCCGTGTCGCTGTAAATCAACCCCCATTGGTATGGAACAATACGCTTGAAGCTTTTGCAAGATCTTATGCTAAGATAAGGGCCGTTGATTGTAAATTGCAACATTCTATGACCCCGCTTTATGGTGAGAATATAGCAATGAGTCCAGGACCTTTGTCTGTTACTCAAGCAGTTGAATTTTGGATTAGTGAAAAGGAATTTTATAATTATCAAACTAATACTTGCAACGATATGTGTGGACATTATTCACAAATTATTTGGCATAGTACCACAAGTGTTGGGTGTGCAACAGAAAAATGTCGAAATGGGGGTACTTTTATTACTTGTAATTATTATCCTCCAGGAAATGTTGTTGGGGAAAAACCAATTTAAATTAGTAAATGTTAAGTTATTATTTACAATTATATGTATAAAAATATATAGAGGATACGAGAAGGGTTTTGTTGTATAGTATTACAAGTCAAATGTAACAATGGATCAAGATTATTGTTTGAATTAGACCTTATAAAATTTTCAAACAAATTTATAAATTACATAATCTTTTTTACTTTTGTTTTAACTTATTAGATTTTTCTTCTTTGTGGACTGAACTCTACCATATAAATTCGGAATCTTAATCTAATAGGGAACAAAAACACGATATATAAAGCATCAAAGATTTATAAATTCCAGACAAAAATAAAAATTAAGAAAATGACTACGAGTAATTAAAAATATTAGAGAAGTCAATCAGCAACTAGTACTAATAAGTGTCTCTTGTCGAAACATAAGGTCAAGACTTATTCACTATTGTTAACAGGCACATTGAACAATAGAAAAAAACTGTTATGATTTTATTCTCTAAGGAGGAGAATAGGTCATAATTTTTGAAAGGACAAAAAAATACTAAGGTTGTTCCGAACCAACAATTATATATTTTGGAAATTAAATTTTCCAAATCTTATTTTTAGTATATTTTGATAAATTGATAAATTGTTTAAAGTTTAAACATAGACTTTCATAATATAAAACAAAGAATTATAAATTTTTGACCTCATCAAGAGTATAAATGTGATACCTCGGATTTAGCTTGAAAAGAGATTGATAGACTACTCATATCGCCAAGGTGCATCTTCTTTTCTAGGGAGCCCATTTGCTAAGAATTCCACAGTTAAGCGTGCTTGGTGGAGAGCAATCTTAGGATGGGTGACCTCCTGGGAAGTTTTCCCGGGTGCGCACGAGTGAGGCCAAAGTTCGATGGAAAGACTTGTGTTGGTCTGTGGGGCTAGTCTATAGTCTCCCTGAGTAGTCACCGGTGGTCCGTTGGGCCGGGGTGTTACAATAAATATAACTAATTTTATATCATTATTAATTTAAAATTACTTCGTTCGTTTTTTTTATCTTTTCATATTGGAAGAAATCAAGATAAATACAACAATTACACAATAGATATTATAAGTATTGAGTAAAGTATATAAAAAATAAAGATTCTATTAATTAATGTGTAAGTGTAATAATGTCATTACATTTTATTTGACGTATATGAAGTAAATACATTGGAAATAAGAATGTAAATTAATTTCTATATAGATTAGATTAGGGTGTAAGTGTAATAATTTCCTTGAATTCTATAGGTTTACTAAAATAGAATGATGACAAATGAGAAAAACATTTTAAAATTTTCAATTGAGAACTGTGAGAAGGACAAAAGAAAACAAAGGGAGTATCTTATCTAAATTTATTTTGCATATATTGTTTATTAAATGAGTATACCCAATCTATACTTTTTTTTTTCAATTTATTTAACTTTTTTTAATGAAAAGCAAAGTAAAGGAAAGTGATTAGTGAGATTCAATCTAGACCCAATTCAAATTAATAAACTTTATTTATTTTTTTTGAAAGATGTGAAATTAAGTTGAGGATAATCTAGGTCACTAATCGCCGAATTGTTAGGTAACGACTAATGAGATATAAAAGGCATATATCCGTTATGTTAGTTAGTTACAACATATTTTTTAAATCCTATTTCCATAGGACATGGCGTGAATATATGTATGTACGTTACTTTATACAATTTTTTTTTACTTTTGTTTTAGTTTTATTAGATTTAAATTTCTTTGTCGACTAAATTCTACCACATAAATTTATTATTTTAATCATGTAAGGAGCAAAAACACGATTAATTAAAAATTAAGAAAACGACTACGAGTAATTTAAAATATTATTACTTAAATGTAATCAAAAATCAAGAAGTTAATTAACAACTAGAACTATAATTCTCTAAAACAAATTAAAAACTATATCAATAATGAACTACTAATACAAAAATGACCTAATTCTACTTGTTAGTAAAATTATATTATTTATTATATTAATAAATTGATCAAGATATATATGTGATCATAAATTGGTTCCCCTACAACGTGAACTTTCTTTTTATCTCCTTAATTGCAACCCTTACATCTCGATTTTCTATTTTATGTTGATTGTCCTCTTTGATCTCGTAAAATTCCTGATGAATCTTTTTCAACTCTCTCAAAACTCTTGTTAATTGATCACCATACATACCGCTCTCTCCACTTACTACCAATTGAACTCGTTCCCCATTAGAAGTGACGGGTTGATTTATATTACCCTCAAAGAACACATATGGACTTATATCAATCAAATTTTCAGCATTATTCTTCCATACTTTTTTGTCATCATCCAGAACTAAAACAACCTTTTCATGTGACAACACAAGATTGAGGTCTTTTTCAAGTGAAATTTTCTTTGATTGTGGCGTAACGAGATCTTCTCTTGTGATCACTTGTGAATGAGCAAGGTACAACCCATCAGGATCGAGTAGCTTTATCATTCGTCTTGCATAACTGCGTGTTCCTAGTGTAAAAATTGAGAACTCAAACAATTTGCTTGCTTCTTTGAGGAAATTCCGCACGTTTGGCCTTAATTTTGTCATGAACTTTACACCGTGAGACAACATATCAACCTAAAAAAGCAAATTGTAAACATAGAAAATAAGTTTAAATAATAAACAATACTATAACTTCTAACGTAACAAGTAGAGGTGTTCAACGGGGCAGGTCGACCCAATGGGTCAAGGGTCGGGTTACATTTGAATGGGTCATTAACTCATTAGCGGGTCGGATCAATAAAGGGGCGGGTCATTAACGGGCCTTTGTATAAAGGGTCGGGCCGGGTCGGATAATTATATTAATTGGTTGTAAAAAATATTTTACCACTTTTTTTTTTAGTATTTTTATTTGCGATTATTATATTTATAGTTGAATTGACCCAACGGGTCATAAAGTATAATAAAAAAAAAAAACACAAATTCCTTATGAACTTTTTAAAAAAGGGTTAAAGTGGGTCGTATTTAAACGGGTTTACCCGCCCCGGCCCGTTTAACATTTGACATGACTCGCCCCGACTCGGCCCATTTAAATTTTGACCCGCACCGCCCGATCCGGCCCATTGAACACCTCTAGTAACAAGTATTATAGAAAAAACGGAGAAGTAGAAAATCACCTGGTACAAATCCCCTTCCCCATCCTTGTACCTTTGACGGTAATCTTCGATTCGTAGTTTGTCACGAATGGTTAGCTTTTTAATCTCAATAGAATGTACTAGAGTATGATCTAAATCTAGCACTAGATGTAATTTCTTTTGCCCTAATAAATTGTTTAATTTGTGATCGCGAACATCATTCATCAATTCTTCATCAAAATAATGATGAATTGAAGTTGATAATTGTTGATTCATATTACAAATCACCTCGCTGTTTTCTAGGGTTTTAGAAAAATCAAGAATATAGCCGTTAAGATGAATCAAAATTTAGAAAAGTTCGCCTCCTGAATTTTGATAACTTTTAAAGTAGTATTTTGATAACTGAATTGGACTCTATTAAGGGGTATTTATAAGGTGTACTAATTACACGCCTCCTTCATTTACGGAATAAATATAGAAATTATTAAAATACTTATGTAATGTTTGGTACATTAATTTAAATTGTTTTCACATGAAAACAAGATGTCCTTTTTTACCCACAAAACGAGGAAACCAAATAAATTTAAAATTTTTTAGTTTTCTTTTTTTTTTTTTAATATATCTAATCACAAATTGTTGTGAGAGACAGTCTTTTCTTTAGACGCATTAGATATATGGGCTAAATAGCCCAATTAATACAAATTAGAGAGAAAATATAAACATGGGCCTTTTGTTTTGAGGTCTTCTATTTGAAAGACGGTCTTCAATTTCAAAATTTAAATTTTTTTACACAAAAACTTTGACGAGGCGATCGCATTTTGAGACCGTCAATTTGGGCCGGCCTAATTCCCACGTGCACACGTTTTCTCAAGTTTTCACCAAAACTTGGCCGAGACCGTCTCAAACAAAGTTATATAAAATGGTACTCCGCTTATGCTCACCCCTAGTGTTATTGACCATTTATTTGTTGTTTAAAATTCATCCATAGAATGATAAAATAATAACATTTTATTAACTTCGTACTCAAATTGTGAAACAGAATCATATTTAGGTATAAATTGATCAGTTTAACGTCACAATTGATCACAAATAGGTCAAAGTTGAAATTTTTATGTTAATTAATCTGTTTATTACTTTAAGCTGAAAATGATATCCTTTAAGATTAAAATTTCGCTCATATATACTTAATGCTTTTTTGAAGAAACCGTCTCAAATAATAATTGTGTTATTCAAAATTTTCGTTATGTACATCCAAATTGGGCCTAGGCCCTTATATTTTGATGTCTTGTACATTGTAATCTTAATCAACAACAAATAATAACCACTGTTGGCGGCGGATATGTGATCAATCTCGGAAGTGGCGAGATCACAACAAGCAAATGGAACAAAATGATCCTAAGTTTTTTTTTTTTTTTTCCACTTTAAGTTTATGCAATTTATAATAAAAAAATTTTAAATTTGATTTTTAAAGTATATATTGAAACTGAAACATCATGTGAGATCTTATAAGACTTGTTTTGATACAAAGAATTTTAAGGAGTATATAATTTTTACAATTTTTTATGATACGTACTAAGAGATATCGTGGCTCAAAATATGCTTGGAAATGCGTGTAAAGAGTAAAGTTAACAAATAAAAAGGTGCAAAGAGAATATAATGTGAGACTAGAAAATTAAATAATTTCATTAATTATGGACTAATTCAAATTAATTTTTTTAAAGCTTACAATAACATCAATGTCACAAGTCACAACCTTAATATCCAAAAATTTAGGTGGTGACTAAATGAATAAATATAGAGTATTAGTTTAATGGTCGTCTACATAAAAACTTCTTCACCATTCATTCTATATTTTACCTTCCTAAACATAATGTTAGTAAATTTAAAATTCACAAATCCTTCATCCAAAATAACCACAACTTTTTCTACCTTACTCAGCCTAATATTAGTTTATAATCAAATTTTACAACCAAAATCCTATATTCAATTCCCATCACTAATTTCACAAATTACACCTATATATATACTCCTAAACTCCATTTCTTTTTTCCTCAACTCTGACCCTCACCTCAATTTCAACAACATAAAAAATAAATAAAATCTAAAACAATGGCTATCACCAAGCTTTCCATAGCCATTGTTTTGGTATGTGTTTTTACACTAACCCAAATTTGTAGGGCAAGAATCCAATCTGATAGGACACTTCAATACTTAACACCCCAAAATATTGCCCGTGCCGCCGTACATCAGCCCCCATTGGTATGGAACACTACACTTGCAACTTTTGCAAGATCATATGCTAAGGAAAGGGCCGTTGATTGTAAATTGCAACATTCTATGACCCCGCTTTATGGTGAGAATATAGCAATGAGTCCAGGACATTTGTCTGTTACTAAAGCAGTTGAATTCTGGATTAGTGAAAAGGAATTCTATAATTATCAAACTAATACTTGCAACGATATGTGTGGACATTATTCACAAATTATTTGGCATAGTACCACAAGTGTTGGGTGTGCAACAGAAAAATGTCGAAATGGAGGTACTTTTATTACTTGTAATTATTATCCTCCAGGAAATGTTGTTGGGGAAAAACCAATTTGAATTAGAAAATGTTAAGTTATTATTTCAATTATATGTATAAAAATATATAGAGGAAACGAGAAGTGTTTTGTTGTATAGTATTACAAGTCAAATGTAATGATGGATCAAGATTATTGTATGGATTAGACCTTATAAAATTATCAAAACAAATTTATAATTTGCACAATCTTTTAACTTTTGTTCTAACTTATTAGATTTATATTCTTTGTGGACTGAACTCTAGTACTCTACCATGTAAATTTAGTATCTTAATCAAGCAGGGAACAAAAACACAATATATAAAGCATCAAAGATTTATCAATCCCAGACAAAATTAAAAATTAAGAAAATGACTACGAGTAATTAAAAATATTATTACTTAAATGTAATAAAAAATCAAGAAGTTAATTAGCAACTAGTACTAATAATCCGGTAAAACAAATTAATAATTACATCATTAGTGTACTAATTCTAATACGAAAAAATCGACCTAGTTCTACTTATTGTCAAGGAACCAACTCAACCAAAAGCTTAAGCTGATGGTTGAGGCCCAAGATATGTTATATACTCTAACACGCCCCCTCACACGAGAGCCCTTTGGGCTAGAAGTGTGGATGCAACACAGGCCCTCCTCATACCTGGTGCTAAATATTCCACTTTTAAATGAGGGGTGGTTGAGATTCGAACATGTGACCTCTTGTCACACTGGCTCTGATACCATGTCAAGGAACCAACTCAACCAAAAGCTTAAGCTGATGGTTGAGGCCCAAGATATGTTATATACTCTAACACTTATTAATAATATTATATTATTTATTACTTTAATAAATCGATTGAGGTATGTGATGACAAATTAGTTCCCAACAACCTGAACTTTCTTTTTATCTCCTTAATTACAACTCTAACATCTCGATTTTTCAATTTATCTTGATTGTCCTCTTTAATATCATAAAATTCCTCATGAATCTTTCTCAACTCTCTCAAAACCCTTGTTAATTCACCATACTTAACACTCTCTTCACTTACTACCAATCGAATTCGTTCTTTTTTCGAAGAGACAGATTGACTTGTATTATCCTCAAAGTACTCGTACGGACTTATATCAATCAAATTTTCAGCATTATTCTTCCATACTTTTTTGTCATCGTCCAAAATTAAAATAACCTTTTCATGTGACAACACAAAATTAAGGTCTTTTTTAAATGGAATTATCTTAGATTGTGGCGGAACGAGATCTTCTCTTACGATAACTTGTGAATGAGCAAAGTACAACCCATCAGGATCGAGTAATTTCATCATTTGTCTTGCATAAGCACGTGTTCCTAGTGTAAAAACTGAGAAATAAAATAATTCGCTTGCTTCCTTGAGGAAATTTTGCACATTTGGCCTTAATTTTGTCATGAATTTTTGACCCTGAGACATCATACCAACCTTTAAATGATTTAGTAAAAAAGTTCAAAATAATAAATAATTTGTAATGTAGAAAATTAGAAATACAAAATTACCTCATATAAATCGCCTTTTTTGTTCATTTGACGGTAAACTTCTATTCGTATTTTGTCACGAGTGGTTAGGGTTTTTATCTCTTTTGAATGTACAAGAGTTTTGTCTAAGTCTAGCACTAGATGTAATTTCTTTTGCCCTAATAATTTCTTTAACTTTTCATCACGAACATCATTCATCAATTTTTCATCAAAATGATAACAAATTGAAGTTTTTTTATTCATAATGCAAATTATCTCTCGTTTTTCTTGCTTTTTAGAAAACTCAGATATATATTCCTGTTGAAAAAAAAATCAGGTTTTAGAAAATAATATATCCTGGGTTTTTGGGGTGAATTTTGATAGCTTAATTGGCCCCCCTCACGGGGTATTTATAAGGAGTACAATAATTAATTTGCTCCTTTATTTATGGCTATACTTATGTAATGTTTGTTAGAAGTATATTTTAAATTGTTTTCACAAAAAAACAAAAATGATTAAAAGACTTATTCTTGCTCTCCCAATTCAGGAATTCAGAAATTTCCGGTTGTTTCTTAACCGGAAAGCATATTTCTAAAGGATTACTACAAGTTTAGAAAAAGTCCTAAAAGATTACATGTCATTTATTTTAACCACGGAAAAAGAATCTAAATAAGTTTTAAATAGAGACTTTTTTTTGAAAGACGTCTTTCAGACCCAACCCATTAAAACTTAAAATGTACTTTTACTCTACATTTTCTTTATGGATCAGTTTAAATAGAGATGATCTTTTATAAAAACCGTCTTACACAGTCACAAGAATTTGTATTTTGGTTAATGTACATCCAAATTAGGCCTAGGCCCTTGTAAAGTTGTAATCTTAATCGACAACAAAAAAAACTACGACTGTTGGCCGCGGATTGGTGATCAAAGTCGGAGGCGGCGAGGTCACAACTCAGTAAACCATGGCGAATATGCGATCCAACTCGGTGGCGGCATGGTCGAAAGTCGAAACCCTGTAAACCACGGCAAATATTTGATCGAACATGGAGAATGCGAAGTCGAGTTTCAGTAAAGCGCGGTGAATAAGTGATCGAACTTGGAGGCTGCGAAGTCGAAACTCGGTGACTGTAAGCGACGCCGACCATGAGATCGAATACGGAGGCTGCAAGGTCGTAACTCAGTAAACCACGGTGAATATGCGACCAAACTCCGACGCGGCAATATCGAAACTCGGTAATAGACGTCGGTGTCGCCGCTCGATCATTAACATTACCGTTATTTACAACTACACTGAAACCCTAAAAATTATTCTTGTTATTGTGATTTCGATTTATCATTGTATTTAAAAATCAAATTCTTGAATTCTCAATCTCTCCAGAGATACCAAAGGATCTAAAGAAGAAGACATTCCAAAAATTCTGGAATCTGAAACAATCCAGCGGCACCAACAGACGTGTTGGTGGTCGAAATCCAACCACCGGAATTTCAGTAGATGATGATGATTGGATGCAGTTGTAGATGACGAGCGTTTAGAATTACAACAACCACCACCAACAGGAACAATAGTGCGGTGAAAAAAAATTACAAAATGGATATCAATTTGAGCACAAAGCCACGAAGATTATTTTCAGGTAATTTTCTTTTTTGAATTTTATATTTAAAAAACTTAGGATCTTCTAATAATGTTTAAAGGCTAATAATTCTTATTGTTGCAAGTTTGACGTGCCTGAAACTGTGAAACATTCTGTTGCTGAAACTTATTAAACCTTATTGTAATTTGCATCTATTATATTCATTGCCTTTTTCATCTTATAATTTGCATAGTTGCATATATTTGGTTTTAGTTCATTGTTACACCTACAAATCTACAATATTCAACACAATTTTGTTTGTCTCATCACTCCCACTGCTTTCAATTTTTATAATTTGCTCAGTTATTTTGATCCTCTTCTTTTTTGGAAATGATCCCTTTTTTTATTTTTATATAAATTTGTCTTCTTTCTCCATCTTAATCATTTATTTCTATTATCAATTTATTTTTTTATCTAATTTTCCTATCCGACTATCCGAATGTCCTTTTCACTAATTTTCATACAAAAAATCAAGGGTGCTAAAGGAGAGGGACAAATAGAGTATTTGTTAGTTTAATTCTATTCCTATTTTTGTTTCTGTTTTTAATATTTGTTTAGAAAAGATAGACCCTTAAGCTCTTGTGTTCCTTAGATTCTTAGTAATAAAGTACTTCATCCTCCAAATAATATTCAAATGATTCTTATGTAAGCGATTAAGTCACTGATAATATTAATAAAATAATGGGTATATCTATGATTTTGTCAACTTAGTATGTATGTTTAAACTTTAATACTTCACACAAAGAAAGTATATTTAATGAAATGAAATAAAAAAAGTGTATGTCTATAACCAAGAAAGTTAAAATTATTCATCTTTAAGTGGTGCAGGAATCTCACTTTGCAACAGGAACAAGATGGAGAGGCTTAACCTTCTGTAGTGTGATCCCAAATTTCTCATTCATGTCCAAATCTTTTGGGATTATACCATCTTCAAGCTTCCAATTGTAGGATTGAAGAAGTGTTGCCAACATTAAGTTCAGCATTCTATAAGCCAAGCTCAATCCAGGGCATATTCTTCTCCCTGCTCCGAAAGGTAAGAGCTCAAAATCTCGACCTTTTACATCAATATCACATGCCATAAACCTTTCAGGTAAAAATACATCCGGGTTTTGCCATACTTTTGGATCTCTTCCAATTGCCCATAAATTCACTAGTATTTGTGCATTTTTGGGCACAATATAACCATAAAGTGTTACTTCCTCTTCGGCCTTTCTAGGCAATAGAAATACGGTTGGTGGGTGCAAGCGTAATGTTTCCTTAGTGATCGCTTGCAAGTATGGTAGTTCTAAGATATCCGATTCTTCTATGATTGAACCACCTTTTCCGAGGACTTGTTCGATTTCTGCTTGAGCTTTCTCGATTTTTTCGGGATTTTTTATCAACTCAGCCATTGCCCACTCTAATGTACTAGCAGTAGTGTCAGTCCCGGCATTAAAGACATCCTATAAAAAATCAATCATGTCAAATTTAGTTTATAATATACTCAATCCATCAAATGATCAACAAGAAGTTTAAGCATATCCTTGAAAACTCATGATATAGTATATATTATTATAGTATTATATTACACGAGAGTTATTTGGACTACAAGTGTAACATATACTCATCACTAACGATTGAAGCTTAATATGCCACTTGAAAAAGGTATATGAGCTTCCAATTTGTGACTTCCGTCACATTGGCTCAGAGACCACTCATGGTATCTTAACACAATCAAGAACAAATAAACTGGCTATGAGAATAGAAAACTAACCAAAAGAAGATGGTTAATTTCGTCCATGCTCAACTCTTTTTGTTTGAAAAGGTCAAGAAGAGCATCTAGCACATCACCATTATTAGAAGCTTTACAAGTCTCCATGGATAATCTTTCATGGATTATATCCTGGAAAACTTGGATCAATCTGTCAAAATAAGAAGTCAAACGACGTCGAACACCAAAGGGATCAATGTATCCAAGTATAGGAAAGTAATCAGCATAATTTGGACGTCCAATCTCTTCCATAATACACCACATTAGCTTCTTAAACTCTTGGGATAAACTAGAATTATGATTAGCTAATTCTTTTGAGAAGAAGGTGTTGGATAATAAACTAAGTGAAGTTGTAAAAGCTGCTCTACCAATATCAACAGGTTGTCCTTTATTACAACATTCTCGTACATGTTCAAGTAATTGTTGTACCTTGGCTTGCCTAAGGGTTTGGCTAGCATCGAGGCGTTGAGTGGATAGCAATTGGATGGCTAAGATTTTTCGAAAGTTTCGCCATTTTGTGGACACCGGTAGCCATGACATGGAGAATTTATCGTGGTTTGATGCTTTTACAGAATTTGGAATTGTTCGATTACAAAGGTTTTGGTCGTTTTTAAGGAACATTTCTTTAGCAACTTCTGGAGATGAGACTATTATTGTGGTAATGTTACCCAACTTTAAAGTCATTATTGGGCCATATATTTTAGAGAGATTAGTGAATGATCGGTGGGGTTTCTCCCCTACCTCAAAGATGTTACCAAATATTGGCATTGGCTTTGGCCCGGGAGGATGTTTGGTATTGGATTGATAGAAAAAGATTTTAAAAATGTAAAAGAAACAAAACAACATAGTTAATATTGTGGCTAATGTGCAATTGTGATCCATAGTATATAGAGAAAAGTTACAAACAAGTTACAAGAACAAAATGTAGGCAAATTTTGAATTTTTTGTAATTTTAAATAAATCTTCAACCATAAAAGTAGATAAATTGTAGTCAGTTTTAAATATTGATTAATTCTTATTCTGAATAAGAAATGAACTTGATATAAAGGTATATCAAAAAGAGAAATATGAAGATAGATTTAAGAATGAAATTGTATGTGAATATATGTGTGAAGAAGTTTGATGTTTTAGATGTTCAACAAGTACTAGTGTTTTGTACATATATATACACTCCACAATTGGAAGTTAGGAGATAAATATTGCCTTAATCCACCACCAAGTAGCAACGTGGGAATGCTATGGTAAGACAGATTCATGCGCATAAACCGGATCTCATGACTAATAATCAATAAGAACTCTTTGTTACGTTATTTAGGACTTAGGAGATAATGAGATATAAAGACCGATTACTCCGTCATCTTAGTCATCCAAAAGTTCTAGCATTAGGTGATATATAATGTAGCAAAATAAATGAGATGGAGCATCATATCTTGTCCGGGGAGGGAAGGACGACGACAACTTATACCCATAAAGAAGAACGCAACCAAATGAGTCCTTCAACTCGAGAAAGATAAGGAGAGGTACCTGCACAGAAAAGATAAATTAAATGCCTATAGATAAAGTATTAAAATAAATAAGTATAAACAGTTAAAAGAATAACTAAAATAAATATATATACAAATGAAAACAATAAAACTAATACTAATAAACATATAAATGAGAATAATAATTTTTAATAAATATCAATTTTATTTATTTATAAGAAATTAAGAATATAATAATTGAATTAAGATATTTCTTGCATTTATACTAGGAGTTAACGTGATTACTTGATAAAAATAGCGTTTTAATCTAAGCTTTTTAAGTGAAAAAGGTAGCTTTCATTTATGAAAAGTAATAGGACATAGGTTAATGTGTGTTTGGAAGATTGCTTCTTAATCTACCTTTTGGTTGACTCTGGATGGTGAAATAGGAATACATTTTTTTTACATGGCTTTCAAATCAATTAAAATTTTAACTTTTTAAAGTCAAAATCAACAATTTCCTATAAATAACTTTTTTATTAGCTAATTAGTTTATCAAACTTAAAGACATGTGACTTAATAGGTTTCAAATTAATCAATACGTTTAGTGGGTCAAATTAACAAATAGTTCAACGTCAATAGTCATTTACTAAATAAACCATGTTTTCTCTAGTATAATGAATATGAGATTTATTATAAACTTTAAATTATACCTCAAAAAAAAAAAATAAATAAAAATTATAAACTTTAAATTAAAAATTAAATTTGTTAAGATTCTTGAGATTTTAAACTAACACTCTATAAGTTTGTATCTTTTACGAAGAGGAGGATTTGTGATATCATCATCTTAACCCAAACATTTTCTTTTATGTATATTATTAAAATTAACTTTTTATTTCTTTAAAATGTTTGTAACAAACTCATAGAAATAGAAGGAATATATGTTTAAGATCATGTTAAATTTCGAAATTCTCAATCTTCCCGGAATATTAAACTTGTAAAACGTGAATAAAAAGAAATAAAACTGTATATGGGACTAATAATACCAATAAGATAGGATTTGAATTTGAAGTCTTAAGTGTTAACCGATTGCACTAAACATGATGATCCTAATGTCACGTAATATAATTTGGCTTGGTTTGATCATTAAACATGCTTACATCCAAAGGAGGTTTCTAGTTGAGATAACAATGTCCATTAAGAATCCTTTGCAATAGATAAGTTTGGATGCCGTTGAACTTGAAACCAGCTTTACTTTAAACACCCAATGTTTTATAGTAGGAGATAGTCAAATTATTAGTCGTAGTCATCATCATCCTATCTAGTGTATTTCGCTCATAGAAAATTATGGTCAGAGTCTGGGGAGGGAAGAACGGCGGTAACTCATAACTATAAAGAAGAGTACCGCCAAAAGAAGTCCTCCAATTCGAGAAAGTTTAAGAGAAGTTCTTGCGTCGAGGTGATAAATTTTGCAGTCAAATTATTAGTAAAGGATAGTAATTAGGTATCCCCAAATAATACTGCATCCATCCCATCTAATTTGCACATTTTTTCAAGTGGTGTAAATTTTAATTTGCAATTGGTATATCAAGTGGGATAAATAAATAAATAAATGAGATTAAAATAGTGAATGAGATTAAAAGAAAGTTTTAATGACCATCACTAAATAAGAAAATGGTGCAATTATTCTAACAATCCAAAATTAAAATTAGGCTAAAAAAATGTTACATGGGGAATGAAACTCATTCCTAACTTATGAATTAGTATGATTTAAGTGTTACTTATGGAAATATTTGGCAAATAGTTCAATAACTAATTGAAGTGAATTCAAAAAAAAACTAATTCAAGTGACTAATTTAACTGGTTGATTTTATTTACTTATTCGACTAAAAAGTTGTTTTGTGCAACTTTTTCAAATTAGCTAATATAATCCTAATAAATTCTACAAATATTCTGAGTTATCAAACACTATTTTTAGCATATTTCATCATATAAAACAACTAACACCCTAAACTAGATGGAAATCCTAGACAAGCTAATCTTTCTCTCTTCTAAATTAAGTTAGTAATATTAAGTGTTATCTTATGGTAAGATGCACTTTCTGAACTTTTTTTGTACAAAAAAAAAAAGAACAATGACAAATGAGTTTGGGTAAAAATAATTTCGAATAAGCTTTATGTCAAGTTGCTATTTGTTACGGAGACTATAAATCCATATGACCCCTCGGAAGGCGTGGCTGGTCAACTACTTTAACTTGATCAAAGTTATTGCCCCTATGGTCAACAAACGTTAATTTTGACAAAAGTTAAACTTTAACAATTTTTTTTCCAAACTTCTTTTCTATGCTAATTTATATTTTGGGATCGTCTATCATATGAGTCAATTATCAATTTGTGGTTGGTGGAACATAACATTCCTATGAGACTTGAGGAAATCATTACATTATCATCATATCTAGTGTATCGACATTCATTATATCAGATTATATAATTAACTATTTCAAAATAATAATGACCCGTTTAGTTAGTGGTATCAAATAGTGGTAATGAGAATGATTATGAATGTAAAATTTATCAAAAGTTCTATATCATTCCCATGGTAATATGATATTGAAAATTTCATCACAAAAAAGATTTTTTGTTTACAAATTCTTGTGAGAGGCGGTCTCTTAGAGAGAACATCTCTAACTGGGTCGGCCTATTATGTATTTTTAAAATATTATAAGTAGGTATTAAGAATTATATAAGTAGTCATCTAAGATATTGAGATTAGGTATTAAAGATCTGGTAAGTATGCATTAAGGATAACATTTTTTTATCAATCATTAAGGGTAATATAAATAGGCATTAAAAATCTAGTAAGTAAACATTAAGGATAATATAAGTAAACATTAAGAATGCGGTAAGTAGACATTAATCTTTAATGTGCTAGGCTTTGAGATACGTCTCTCAAAGAGACGGTCTCTCAAGTCTCAAGAGACTAAAAACCACCTAATACCCTCTCCTAGTGGCGACATAACAAAATAAATTTTATGAAGAAATGAGATAATAAAAATTGGATAAGCATATCATTTACACGAATTTTTCATTCCTATTATTTTTCACCCAATATCAAATTTTATATCAGTCAATAAACCCAAAACTGTAAATTAGGGCGGCCGGGATTGGGTGTGCCGAATTTTAAACCCCAAAACTTGCTTCCCTTTTAAAGGTTTTTCTTCAAGGTTTTTTTATACTCTAAAATTTGTGTTTCTTTTCATTCCCATTTCTTCCACAATCCAAACCAGTTCTTAAAAACTAGAGAGAAAGAACGACGAAAAACAATGGCAACGTTCAGCGAAGCACCACCAGGTAACAAAGATGCAGGAGCTAAGATCTTCAAGACTAAGTGTGCTCAATGTCACACTGTTGAACAAGGCGCTGGTCACAAACAAGGTCCTTTCTTTTTCTTCTTTTTATTTTTAGATTTTATTTTCTTCAGATCTGATTGTTTTTTAAATTGAGATCTGTTTTGATTGGGTTTTCATTTGTGATTTTTTTGTATCTTCCGATTTTTTTTTCCGAATCTTATGATTAATATGTGAATATTTGGTTGATTTTATTATATTTCGTTAAAGTTTTATGTATGTCTAATTTGTTAGCAGTTGATTGGGAATATTTGCATAACGCGTTTAAATTGATTCAGAATTAGGGTTTTAGGAATTTTGATTTTTTTGTACCCTAGTTTATTTGGAGAAGTTGGAACAGTTTGAGGGCAATCTATTTGGGAAGATTGAGTTCAGCACTCAGCAGGGCCTTCTTAGACAATTTTAGGATCTGAGCGATAATTGAAACATAGGCGCCCTACCAAATAACCGTTTGTTTTGTAATTTTAAAGTGACGACAGATGAACTACTATTTTCTTAATATGACAAACTCTAATTTGATTAATTAAACCAACCAACCCAGCATAATGTAACATAATTAATAAGTAATAAACAAGAGGCTGTCGATTGTTCAAATAGTAGCCAGAAGCGAAGAAATGCTCGATATGTTGTATCAAGCAATACAAAACATCAATAATAAAACTATTGTTATATCTATAAGCAAAAAAAGATAGACTCCCAAAACCAGGGCCTTGAGCCAATAATGGAGCTTATTGTGCCAAGCTGGGCTGGTGATTCAGGTTGTTGAAGGGATTAATCTTCTTTGGTGGTCAGATTTTATTAAGCATGGACTTGTAATGGGACGGTATAACGGATTTGGCAACCATATAAGTTGTAGGTTTGTAGATTTAGGTGCAATCCATATATGCATTGGTTTTGGCTTGAAAGTTTCCCCTTTTATGATTTGAGGTGTTAGAGGGATTTAGTTCTTTTGACTGCTTGAATTCAATGGGTTTAGGTTCTTTTATGTTATTGATACTCGATTGGTGTATTATTCATGTTAATGTAATTCATCACTTTGACGATCATGACATATGTCGATGGACTACTGATCTTCGGATTGAGCTGACATAACTTTGCCCCAAGAATATTCAGATTGATCTGTTATATGGTTACCACTCTGTCTTGTTTGTACCTATTTTGTTCTCCGTCTGCTGTTGCAATTATACTTTAAGCGAAGCATGGGAGTGAACTTCTGTTGTGTTGGCTTCATCATTGACTTAAGTCTTATTTTTTTCTTTGTATTGTATTAGGTCCCAATTTGAATGGCCTTTTTGGAAGGCAATCTGGGACAACTAGTGGGTACTCTTACTCTGCTGGGAACAAAAACAAGGCTGTTGTCTGGGGAGAAGATACACTCTACGAATACTTGTTGAACCCCAAGAAGGTATATACTATTTCTTTGTTAAGCATTCAAATTTTTATGCTGGCTTGGATTGGATATTTTCTTGTTCTTTGTTTCTATTTGATATATAACCTTGTGGAGAATTAACTGAAATCCTTTTGTCGTTTATGACTCATTGTTATCTGTCCAGTATACTCTGCTCAACGAAACAGAGTCTGCTGTTTCACCCCAGCCGACCTCTTTGCAGTTTCCTTTTTTTGTCATTTGAATTAATCAATAGATGAATCAGGAATTTCTGCTGTACTATCTGCCAACTGAATTCAGAAGCTTTTTGCTGATTTATTGTTATGCGATTGTAATTGGATTGGGGTTTTCTTGGTAACCTTTACCTTTTCCTGTTTAATTGAAACTTCAATTTTTGCGTGCCGTTTTGGAAATTTGACCCTTTACTTGGTTTATGGAAGCCTGTGAACTTCCCTTTAGACCCTCTGTGGAATTAAGTACTCCCTGCTAGATTGACTCCATAATACAGTTATTTGCTATGTCGGTACTTCTATTGTTCGGGTGATTCAAGGAAGAGCTTATGTATTTTTAAAGTGTTTTGTTTAGAACAAGACCCATTTGAAAACAAATTGCAGTATTGGATATACGTTATTGACGTTAATTTGGTTCATGCAGTACATCCCTGGTACTAAGATGGTGTTCCCTGGTTTGAAGAAGCCACAAGATCGTGCAGACCTTATTGCTTATTTGAAGGAAGCTACTCAGTAATTTCAGAACACACTTCCTGCTATTGATTGGAAAATGAGAATTTTGTTATCTTAACTGAAAACAACTTAAAATTCATTTTTGTCAAATAAGTTCTCATCTTATTGGGGAAATTTGCCCTCAATTCTTACTATCTTATGGTGCTACAACTTTGTCTATTAACAATTATTTACATACGTTTTGTTCCCATAAAGGGAAAGGAATTTCTTTTTGTAATAGTTTTGCTGGTTCATGAGCGAGGAAGATTCAAATTGTTTGCTTATGAGATTGTGAACTTTGAAGGTGTTTTTCATGGTTAATATGAATGTTTTCTTAGTTTTATTCATATCCTTTTGAAATGGTACACTTTAATTCCTTGGTGTAGGTGAAATTATTGTTTATTTTACTAAGCTTTGTAATCGTATTAAGGTAAAGATTAAGAACACTCCCAGTATCCCGCACAAGGCAGGGTTCGGATGGGGGTTTCTTCTTGAAAGATGCGGAGAAATCATACCTATTCACCCAGGAGGGAGTAAAGGTAAAGCTTTGTAATCGTATGAATGTGATATATCATTTAAACAACAGTACTAAATAATTTTCTTTTTCTATGTAACAAAATGAACGATGGTATACATTTTTAAATTTTAACCATTATTTATCTGACAATTTTTAATTTTTTTCCTCTAATCTTAATTCTTGTGTTATTGTATGTGAGTTCAATTAAATAAAAGAGAAATATATAATACTGTAATAAGATAGGACGTGGCTCCACTGTGTTCGCTAACAAATCCATGGCAGTTACAATAACCACTTTTTCCTCACTTTTCCAGAACTTTCTTTGTTGTTCCCTCAAACCTAATTTTCATTTCCCCTGTTTCTTCCACCGAATTCTGGGACCGAAGACTAGTCAACCTTTAAATCAAACACAACTTCTCTTTCTATTTCTTGAATATTGTTCTCATTTTTATAATCTCATCATACATAAAAAATAAAAAATAAAAAAAACAGAGCTTAGAATAATAAAAATGGCAAGTTTCAGTGAAGCACCAGCAGGTAACAAAGATGCTGGAGCTAAGATCTTCAAAACTAAGTGTGCTCAATGTCACACTGTGGAAAAAGGGGCTGCTCACAAGCAAGGTTCTTTTTTTTTCCATTTTTTCTTTTCCTGGTCTTAGACGAGATGACCTCATAATAAGATTCGTCAATTTCGGTTGACCTAATTCACTCGTGTAACAACCTGGGCAGTTTTTTTCATTTTCTGGGCAATTTTTTACCTTTATTGTCAAAATTGATAAATGTCAAGAAAATTGAAATGTTGTTACACGACCGAATTGTGCCAGCGCAAATTGACGGTCTCATATGAGACCGTCTCGTCCAAGTTTTTGTGTTTTTTTTTTTTTTTATTTTCATCTATGGTGATTATTTAGCAAAGACATGATGAGTAAAATGTGGCATGAAAGTATTCTAATGTAGTTAGGGTTGTAATAACATTGAAGGTCCGAATCTAAACGGGCTATTCGGAAGACAGTCAGGCACGGTTCCAGGCTATTCTTACTCTGCTGCTAACAAGAATAAGGCTGTTACGTGGGATGAACATACTTTATACGAATACCTGCTCAACCCAAAGAAGGTACTTTACTCTATTCATTCCTTCCTCTATGATCTTCTTATAGATTACTGATATATATGGCTTATGTGGTGCAGTACATTCCTGGAACAAAGATGGTATTCCCTGGTCTAAAGAAGCCACAGGATCGAGCAGACCTTATCGCGTATCTGAAAGAAGCCACTTCTGAATAAAACACTAAACAGTTTGCTCTTTCTTTGTATACGTTGTCGAATAAAGTTGTCCATAAACAATCATATAAATTCTTTACCTATACTTTCCAATTCTTGTTTATGACATTAATTCCTGTCATCTCAGGTAGTCAGACACAGACTACACATATATAATATTCTTCGATATTGTAACACCTGAATTTCCTCCCGTACCTTGCGGTTTCGGTTTCATATAGGGGTTGAAAATTCAGGGGTATGGGATCGGAAATTCAGAGGTGTTACAGATATGGAGTATGCAAGGCCATTTATATGGTATGGATTCCTATCCTAGCTAATATGTAATATCACTGATCTCAATACTATTTTGTAGTCTTCTATTCATCAATAAGATTAACTTTGCAAGGGACAGTACCCTTTGGTTTCCATTGTATAAAGTTCTTCATCATTTTATGTTGTAATGAGTCTTGCATGCTGAAAGCATAAATATTCACTGTTGTGCTAAGGGAATTTAGGCTGGACTTTCCTAGGCTATGACCCGTCTTAATTTTGAATTTTATGTTTATTGTAGATTAATAATAGCTGAGTTGGTTCAGTATAGTGTTCAATCAACTTATTGGTAGCGCTAAACTTGGTTGTGCTTGTAATCAGTGTCAACGGAGATGAGGTGATGAGACTCTAGACTTTGAGTTGTAAAGGCAGGCACAAATTGCCTCCAAACAGTGCATGACGTAACACTAAACAACTATCTTAAGCTTATAGTTAAGTTGGTTGTACTTGTAATATTTTATATGATGATGAGTTAACAAGCAATACTATGAACAAGTGGGCTACAAAGAGTTCCTTATACTATGTTTGGATGTCAGATAAGAAGAGAAAAGAAAGCGGAAGAAAAGGAAGGAAAAGGAAGGGGAAGCGTAAGGAATGGAGAGTACACATTGTTTGTTTAGAAGGGAAGAAAAGAGAAAAGTAAGGAAAATGAGTGTTTTCTCTCCAAACCTTTTCATTTTATGAGATATTTTTTTATGAAAATTTTTTCCATGTTTTCCCTTCAAATCCTTCCGTTTCAAATCCTCTCCTTTCTTTTTGTTATACTGATAAAGAGTCCTCTATCCTTCCAAATCCCTTTTCTTTCTATCCAAACATAATGATAATAAAGTGTACATGAATACAACACAGCTACTCCTCGTATATGAGGCATAATATTTCACTTGAAAAGAGGGGTAAATAAGATTCCAATACATAACTTAGGCATTTGTGTCCAAGTTTAAACAATAAATTAGTATGAGTCATTAAATTGAAAAGAAGGTTTCATTCTTGAAGCTATTATAGCTAAAAATACTTTGCTTCAAAAGTCAAAAAATAGTGTCATTATTTTGAAAATACCTTTTAGCTTTAAGATTGTTGAACATTTAGTGTATAATAATATAATAATCCTGAATATTTAATCACCAAAGTACTACTAAGGTAGTGGGACAGTTTATAAGTCCGTAATATATCGATTAAAGCTATTATAAATAGTGGGACAATATACGTATTAATTTACGTGGTCCAAAATAGGTGTTGTAAGATAACACAAGAAAACAAAGGGACCAAGTCAGAAGGTTGGCGCCGAGTCGGCGCTCCTTCATGTGGCCTCGTCGCCGACTCGGCGCTAGGCCACTGGAAACAAGGGATTTGGTCAGAAGGTTGGCGCCGAGTCGGCGCTCCTTCATGTAGCCTCGTCGCCGACTCGGCGCTAGGCTACTGGAAGAAATGGTTTTGGTCGGTGAGTAGGCGCCGAGTCGGCGCTCCCTCCCCTGGGCTCGTCGCCGACTCGGCGGTCAGCATTTCCATGTGACCGTTGCTTTTCTTCCCGTTTTCTTTGTGATTAATGCCTAGGATTCTTAATCTTTACTCATAATCTCTGAGTTTATGGCTGAGAATTAAGAGTAATCATGCCCATGAATGCCTAGAATAATGGCATTGATGTTTGATCATCAATATGATCATTATGGGCATGATGCTAAAGGCTCCTCTATTTTAGTATAAATAGAGGACCTTGGGTGATAACATTTCTTACACCTTTTCTCAATCTCTTAAGCTTCTTCTCATTTGTTTTGTGCACTCAAGAGAGTAATTAACTTTTGTGTGCATGTTCCTTTGCTCATAATTCCTTAAACACATAGCTATTACGTTATATTCCCTAAGTACTAAGGGCATATAAGAGTTGTTTGTATCTCGTTGTGAATTTCCACATCTAAACCCAAGTACCGTTGTGGGGGAAATATCACAAAAGGAAAGTGATCACACGCCTACAACTTGTATCAAGTTTCCGGGTAACATATTGTGTTACAAATAATCTTCACTTTCCATTAAGCATTGTAATTGAGTTGTAATTTCATTTTTGTCATCTTAAAGGGGTTTGAAACAAATTCCCGTTTGTAATTTGTTTACATTATATACCATTTGTAATAAAGATGGTATGCTTAAGCGTTACTCTTCAAAATGACTAAAAATAAAGCTGAGTACCATACATATTGACTGGTCATCAAGTTTATTTTAAATATCTTTCAATGATACGTTATATACTAAACTAAATATCAAGCACTACCATATATTTTTTTAACTTATAATTAATATACACTAATTTACTATATTTGGGCTATTTAGTATGTGGGCTAGCTAGTTGAATTTGGCTTCCTTAATTATAATTTAGTCATCCGATCATACGCATATAATGTATGGCAATTATGTTAGTATATTGATTGATTAATTGATTGTGCTTGATAACATTCCAGCTTTTTATGCCAAAGAAAACAAACAGGCACACCTCATCATGCAGGAAATAGAGGGAAATTAGTCAAAAATCATCATATTATAACCGACATCTAACATGTGTCATGTGTTAAAGTACATACGAGGATCTTCTCTGCTTAATTAAAAATAATAATTAGTGTCACACTTAATTATTTGATTATCATAAGATTACTCAGGTTATGCTAATTGCCACCGCATTTTATACGCTTAGTATCTTATTGCATCCTAGACGTGAAAGATCAAAAATGACTTAAAAGGGTAAGAGTGCAAAAAAGTATATAGAATCTAAACTTACAAATTAAGATGGTAATAAAAAATCCAAATGAATGAAAAAAAGAAATTTATGTGGATGACCACTAAAACTGATATATTAATTTATATAGTCGACGCTAGTCTTTTGAGATTAAGACTCAACAGGCTCTAACATTATTAGTGAGTTTTTTTATCTCATGCATGCGATTCCAATGTTAAAACATGTATCAAATTTGAAATATGACAATTTATAAGAACAAATTAATAAATAAATAAGCTGACATGTTGCAACATTTTTAAAAAAATTCCAATACAAAATACGGAATTTAACTCAATCCAAACTCATATTGATCTAAACTCTCCTATGAACACATATTCAATTCATATATCATACAATTATACATAATACATATGATGACAATATCTTTTATTAAAAATAGTTTATTTATAAAGCAAAATTATGAATAAAGTAAAAAAAATCATAGTATTGCAAGTTAATTATAAAAGAAACAATGATAATAATACTATTATTATGTTATACTCCTATATTAATATTGTTCCATTTTTGTGATTTATTTGGAATTTTATCAAAGTTATTATGATTAGGCTTATATCTTTAATTTTTTTTGAGTAAACTTATTTCTTTATTAATTCTTGTAAAAGTAGGAAAATGTATATTTTTATCTTAAAAAAAAGAAAAATGTATATATTTATTTTTTCTTATCAAAAAATAAAAAAGGTTATTATGATGTTAGGCTCAAATCTTAATTATTGTTATTTTCATATACCTACCAGGCTACCAAGTTGGCTAGGCCATAATCCCACAGTTGGAGTTGAGGGGTACATTTTCACGTATCACTTTTTCCGTTTTGAAACGATTAGGCAGTGACCAAATGTACATGCATACTTTATCTCAATAAATCTATACTTTTATTCCCACTGAAATTGCAGCATTTTTCATTTTGGTCCGTCTTAATTTTTGGATAATGGCCCACAACTTTCTTTTAATCACATCCATACATTTTAACTCTCTTTTAATTTCATTTACACAATTCATTCTCTCTCTTCATTTATTGCCACTTTTTTAATATTGACTAATTTTCTCTTTGCTACTAACTCATCAGACGGAGGGAGTAATGATGATGAGAAAGAACACAACAAAAGTGGGTCTATGAATATATTCAGGTGAAAAGAACTAGAAATCAAATTAAACCACAAATAGATATGGTTCTTAACTTTTGTGAAAGTATGAAAATGACACGATCAAAGTTTTTATGTTTTGGTTGTTTGGCTATTCTATGTTTGATGAGTCGGTTTTTATATGTGTAAAATTAAATAACGAATTTAAAAAATTTTATTACATAAATCAATATATATTAGAGTTATAGATTTATCTTTATCTCAATTTTTGAGTTAATTTGGACGGTAAAATTACTGTGGTTATTATTTTTTCTTACATGAAACATTTTAATAATTTTGTTAATGTGAGTCTCGATTTTTTTAAAGTGATAAATAAAAAGTATTTATGAATAATAGAAACTAGAAAAAATTTATTTGAAAGCAACATAATCTTGCCTTCTAAGTTGGAATTTTGCTGATTTACTCATGAGTCATGATCACTTACAATTGTATATAAATGATCCACTAATGTAGTGTACAATATGTCAATATATTGAAAATTTCATAAACCAAATGACAATAATGACTCTCTTTATCCTTTGATGAGTAAATTAAAGAATATTTTACAATAACATTATTAATTAACTTAGAAAATATAATTTTGATGTGAAAGTAGAGCTTTGGGGGTGGTCATGGTGTTTAAAAGCAAATTAAAACAATAATAAACTTATTTTTAAGCTAAAATAAAAAAAAATGCTTTGAGTAGTGAGTAGTTCTATAATTAATTTTTGACTTTTTAAATCATTTTTATGATAATTAAACTACATCAAAAAACTAATTTTACCAAATATTTCTTTTAATAGATAACTCACACTACTACCTTAACTATTATAATAAAAAAGTAAATAACGTAGCTGATTAAACAAATCAACGTAATCATTTAGAAGATAATAACTAACAACTAATAGCCAATAACTAAGAGTCAATTGGCAAATGCCCTAATGACTCATTTGATTGTTGCTAATAAATGATGAGAATGATAATAAAAGGTTAGTGTAATTTTTGTAGGAATAAGATATCTTGACAAGTTTAATAATTATACTTGTTTTATTTTTTTGAATAAATTTATTCTATTTCAATCATTTCAAGTTTTTCATAAAATTCATTTTCACGCATCATTATTTAAAGATGGTCTATTAGGTGGAAGTGAAATAATATGCACATTCTTTTATGATCAAAAATTTTTCAATGTGGAAATGACAATTATTCCTATTTAATGTGAATTAACCTTTTAAATTTTAATTGAATTTTTTATTTTAACTTTTTTGTTGGTAGAAACAAAAAAGCGTTTGATGACCGATCTTTTAAAAAAATAGCTTTGTTAGCTTTTTTCAATTACGTGATTTGTTAGTCTATTATTTCTTTAATAAATAACTAACAGACATTCAATGGCTAAATTTATCACTAGATAACTTATCTAGTTGAAATCTAACAAAAACACAATCAATATTGATTATTTCATTTTTCTTTAAACACTGTACCCCTAGTATAAGAGTACTGTTTCGCTATGAAATGCACTTATATAATTAACTTATCTCTAATGAAATATTATAAATTATAAATAACACTTTAATAAACTAAATATATAGATTGATCCGATAGTAATAACTATAAAATCGTTACATTCAAAAATTAGGGTTTTTCTAAATCAAATCAAATCAAATCAAATCATAAAAAAATCGGATAATATTGAGGGAAACAAAAAGAAAAACGCATCCAGTTCCTACTTTAGTAGATGCTTTATTAAACGAACACCTTTTTCATTGTCTCATCCTTTTCACTACTTCACACGTCGCAATTCTCCCACTCCAAATCTCTCCGTAAAATCCAGTATCCACTACTACTACCAAACACCTAGGGTTTCTTCAAATTTCGTAATTATGGAGACTTTTGATTCTCTTTGAAATTGTAACCGTTGCGGTGGAGTGTGAAACGTAGTTGTCAACAATGGCGGTGGAATACAGTTGTTGCGAACCGCATTTCTTCATCAACATTGGAGTGATTGTTTTTCTTGTACTTTTTGCTGGATTGATGTCTGGACTTACTTTAGGTCTTATGTCCATGAGTCTTGTTGATCTCGAAGTTCTTGCTAAGTCTGGTACTCCCAGTGATCGTAAACATGCTGGTAATTTCTACTTCCTCTGCTTTTTCCCGCGATTTCTGGTCTTTCTAATTGGAGAGAACTACTCAAGTTAACAATAATGTTTCTATATTTGTTGATGAACTAGTGGAAACTTGAAACTGTCAATTCCTTTGAGTATATCATTGTTTATTATTATTTTTACTATTTTATTTTTTTGTTATTGTTAGAACTTTGAGTAAATTCTTGGTGAATTTGATGACAATAAGTAAAGTTAATTGATTTACTTGGATATTTTTAAAAGCATATTTCTTGAACCGGTAATTTTGATGTACTATCATTCTTTATGAAGTACAACTGTACAACTCTATAAAGTACTATAAAAATGGTTAATAGTGGATTTTTAAAAAAAAAAACTGTCTCTAGGTTGTCAAGTCATATTTCAATGTGTTATATAGAGGCGCTACATAAAATGAATCCTAAATGTTGATAATTTTAAATAGATGATTTTGTTTTTGTATTTGCTGATTATGTCAGTTGGGTAAAGGTGGGAACTTTTTAGGTAGTTTTAATTAATTTTGAGGTGGCTGATATAGTTATCCATTTACACTAGGAGCTTTGCTTGTAACTCAGTGATACTGCAATCCTTACTTAAAGAATGTAGCATAGATGATAATGGCTTTTGTGCTTATACATAGATTCTTTTCATCAGCCCAACTTTACAGCTTGATTGAGCACACTTTGCACATAGTCGTAGGCTCAATAATTGTTTGTATCCATTTAAGAATTTGAGGATGGAGCGGATGTTCGAAGATTAAGGATAGCAAGTGGCCCTTTTGTGACACTCAATAAAGAGGTCTTAGTTTAAAGAAAAAGGTTTTTTTGTAAATGAGATTATAGACACTCAATAAAGAGGTCTTAGTTTACTGTTGTATTAGTAAACTTCTGATGTTATGGTTGTAAGTACCCTTTTCTGACAGAAATAGAGATTGCTTGTCATGAAAAAGTTCTTGTTTCTGTAGATTTCCTCATTAGGAGGTGCAGGAATTCATCTCTTATTACATATTTTTGCTTCCCTGGTCAGCTTGATAAAAGACACCAGTTGTTGAAAAGATATGCTGCAAATACTAAGCCCCCGTGTCTTTCTTGGATTCAGAATTAGCATTGGGTTTAGTTTTGCTGCAGATGAATAGAAGTTGATTCTCTTCTAATTCTCTTCCTGTTATTTAATATTGTTAAGGAATCATTTGCTTGGCTTTGTGAAGACACTTTTGGCAGGGAGCTTCAGGTTCAGTGTCAGGGGAATTTTCTCACTGATTTATGTGGTTTCAATATATTGTATTCTTTTCATCCGAAAGTGTTCATCTCCCTTGAAAGTCTGTTGCTTACAACTTTTTCAGTTATGTAGTCGAAAGGAACCCTCCCTTCTGAAAGAGTGGGCAAGTAATTGATCTGTTCAAGTTATAGAGAGTAATTTTGCTAAACTCATAGTTGAAATTGGAGTGTATATTGTATAATGGTGAATACCAATTTAGAACATGTGAATTTGTGCTTTACTGCTTTTGTTGTGTATCCTTGTTTCAATTTCTAACTGTTTATGTATTGCTCCCTGCTGACAACCTCCCTTTTCTCGACAGAGAAGATATTGCCTGTTGTTCGGAATCAGCATTTACTACTTTGTACACTGCTTATCTGCAATGCAGCTGCTATGGAGGTATTTTTTTTTGTTATAATTTGACTGGGAATATACGATATATAAATTTGACACTAATTTTTGCAGGCACTCCCAATTTTTCTTGATAGTTTGATTACAGCTTGGGGTGCCATCCTCATTTCAGTGACGTTGATACTTCTGTTTGGAGAGGTTAGTTGCCTGCGACTTTTTTTAGTATTCGTTCGCACAATTTTCATACACCAAGAATTTTGTTGTACTTCTATTAAGGTAATTATGCATTGGAAATTAAAATGGCAGTAACTATAAGATTGATATAATAATCTGGCCCATAAGGCCATAAAGCTATTAAGAGTATAAAGTGACTTAATGTTTGGTACTGTAGAATGACTTGTATTTTAAATTAAACAAACTTGATAAAACACCACTTGTATTTTGGATTGAAGAGACACTAGAAGAAATCTTTTCACTGTTATTGGAGTAGCAAGCTTCATAGTCATTCTGATTTGAATTTAGTATTCCCTTGCCTCTGGCTTGAGGTAATAGTGGACTGTTTCTACCACCAGATCTGATGCAAAATTGTACCCAGGTCACTGACTGAGGTATTTTACTTTTGAGTAAATGGTTCTGTATAATGGATGGTTTTTTAATTTTTGATGACAGCTACTGTTTCTGTCTCATGTTGGCCGTTATCTTAATTCTTTATTTTTATCTTAATTATTGACATTTCTACTGCTACTGCAGATTATACCACAATCTGTTTGTTCTCGCTATGGTTTAGCAATTGGTGCAACAGTAGCTCCATTTGTTCGTGTTCTTGTTTGGATCTGCTTTCCTGTTGCTTATCCCATAAGCAAGGTTTTAATTTCCTCTTTAAGTTTTGGTTTTCAACTTTCTTAATACGTATTGACACTGCAATTTTATTGTGATCAATACGTTTTTTAACCATGCATCTTCTCTTTTGCTAGCTACTAGACTTACTTCTAGGACGTGGACATGTGGCTCTTTTCCGAAGGGCAGAATTGAAGACACTTGTCAATTTACATGGAAATGAGGTAAGTGTATATTTCTTTATCATATTAATAATGCAAAAGCTTTAATCTCAACAATATGGAGTCTTATACATGAACCAAAACTAATTAAGTGAGAGATTGTCACTGGATTACTTTAGGTTCTATCTTTAATACTAATATTTTACCAAAAAAAGTCATTTCCAATGATTATCTTCATCACTACGTATTTTCTCCTCCACTCATTCTTATCAAATGTCATATTCTCCTTCACATATATACACTTGTTCTTTGCAAGGAATAACAAGTGTAAACAGCCATTTTTTATTTTTACTTGCCTATTCCCACCAAGAATCATGACAAGCCATATAGTGACAAAGCACTCAGGGAAGTCTCTTATATATTGGGCAAGCTATGCAATCATGTCCCCATGTAAATAATCTAGTTGACAGTGTCAAAAATGGATTTATAATTTTTATGATGAAGTGTGCCCGATAGTTTTGAGTTATTTTTTCATTTTGATGTTTTTTTCTGTTCGTTGTGTATGCTTCATCAAATTGTGAAAACAAATCAACCTCACACTTTAATATTCCATATTTTTCCAGATTGTTGCAATTTTGCTACGTGTACCATGTATGTGACTTCTAAACTTTAAAGATGGAATTTTGTGTCGGATAGAGGAGCTCATAGAGTCATAGGGACAAAACCCGGTTTAGACACATTCTTCATCATGTTAGACGAGTCTACAGCTACAAGAGTGATTGACAAGTCTTCTCTCTAATGCACCTCTTTGAGAGGTTGTCTTCTTTTATTAAGCACCCCTGCTCCTCTTGATGAACCCAATAAGTCTGATCAGGGTCTAGTTATGTGGGAAAATTGATTATCCGTCATGTATTGAACCTTGTTAATCATAAATAGCTATTCCAACAAGACCTGCTTATTGATTTGTTATCAATTGTCTATTTGCCTCAGTGATATTAAGATTTAGGAGTCTGGATCTGTTCTTTGGCACACTGAATTTAGCATTAGCAAAATTTCTAACGTTGAGAGTGGAGAATCTTTGCTTTCATGTAGATGAAACAGATATATTATAAGTTGATTAAATCTTGCCACAATAAAGATACACTGAATCATAGATCTTTGCTTTCATGTACATGAAACAGATATGTTATAAGTTGGTTAAATCTTGCCACAATAAAGATACACTGAATTATAGAATTCATTTACAATTTTTTCAACTTGAAGGCATGGTGCCAGCAATCGAGATTCCTTGCTGAAGTAAGAAATGAAATTTTCGGAGGGAGAAATATATAGTAGTATTCTTCCAATAGGAACCTCTTGGGTTATTAATATTATGTAGTGTAAATTGTAAGTTTGTGGTTTTATATGAATAACCACAAAAGAGTTACTGTACAGGGGTAGCTGGTGAAAATTCCTTTTAACTTGATGAGGATACTGTTATAAAGTAAGAGGCATCTTAATACCTGCTTATTTATTTGGTTGTATTAGGCTGGAAAAGGTGGCGAATTAACACATGATGAAACCACTATTATTGCTGGAGCATTGGAGCTAACGGAGAAAACAGCTGGTGATGCAATGACTCCTATAGCTGATACTTTTGCAATTGACATCAATGCTACGTTGGATAGGTCAAGCACTATTACATGGGAATTCATATATATGTTTTGGCTTCATTCTCCTGCCTTTCATAAAAAATTGTAAGAGGTGCTAACTTCTGTGTTGTACAGAGTCACAATGAACTCAATTTTGGATAATGGCCATAGTCGTGTTCCAGTTTATTATGAGGAGCAAACTAACATCATTGGAGTCATTTTAGTAAGTTGAATGTTTCTTTCTCATTAGCTTATTACATTTAGTGATTTAGACCTCAATTAATTTATTGAGCAGCGTTTATACTCCACCATCTTTCATTCCGTTCTGTGTATTTTGAGATGTATTTTATTACTTCCTTTTTATTTCTAAATAAGATAAGATAAAAAAGACTAGTTTGTTCAGAGCATGAATATGTATGAAAAATAAATTTATGATGTAGAAGAGTAAGAACTATGTATAAATTGTTAAAGCAAGAACACAAGTATTTTAGGTTGGACTTTTTTAACCTCTTCAGCTTATAAAAGGGCGCTTACGGGTCAGAAGAAGTGCTTGTGTAGTGCAGGCAATATTTTTCTTTTGTTGTTGAACCTTCGGAGAGAAAGTGTGCTTGTATGCGTCAGTAAAATCCATAAGAATGCAAACAAACTGAAGAAATGTATTCTTAATGTAACTGTAGAATTATCATTAAGAAATACAAATCTTTTGATTTGGGGGAGCCAGGGAGGTTACATTAAGGTACCCAATCAAAATACTTGTGTTCTTGCTTTCTTGCTTTTTTTGTGTTGTGTGCTTTGTCGGTTTTGTTTTTCTCTACTCTTCATTTTTTTCGCTATATTTGAGTGTCCAAATTCAGACCAGCCGTGAGTACATTAACATGCTTCAATGTCTTATCTTGACATGTATATAAATGGCCATGTTGTTTGTTACCGAAGAAGGATCTTGCTTTTTGATCCACCATTGCTGTTTGATAATTGCTACTTTTAGTATTTTTTATAGGTGTTGTTGTGCTACCTTATTCGTGCAATAAATTTGTTATGCTGTATGATGTCCTGAAATTTGGATTCTGATTTTTGTTTTGTTCCTGGCTTCTAACGATTAATTCTAATCATTGTTAGGTGAAAAATTTGTTGACTATTAATCCAGAAGATGAAATACCTGTGAAGAGTGTAACAATTCGCAAAGTTCCAAGGTAAGTGGTTGTTATATTTCATTCTTATAGTAGAATTGTGGAATGCATGTACGTCTTTGTGCTTGTGCACATACTGTACAATGCACAATAGTTAGGGTTGAGATGCGGTAGTAATTTCTTGTAGAACGAAGGCTTCTGGAACGTATTTTTCTTTCTTTGTATTAGACTTTTTTCCTTGATGTAGGTATCTGGCTCTTATTGAGGTGGGGTTTGGACTTTGGACTTTGGACTTTGAAGGGTTGGGTGTGTTTCTAACATCCCTTGTCAATCTAGTATGCAAGCTGGTCCTTCTTCTATCATCCCTATTCCCTAATGTGCTGTGTTATTTTGGATGTGTTGTTTCTGGAAATTCTAGATAGAAGATTCATGATATTAGCCAGTGGCCCTGTTGGTAAAATAATATGATGTGCTATGGTTCCGCTATTTACGTATGTACAGATGTACTGCTAGAACAACTGCATTTCTGTCTCATGTTGAATATATAAATCATAAGTGTGTTTCTACTGCAGGGTACCTGAAACAATGCCTCTATATGACATACTGAATGAATTTCAGAAAGGTCACAGCCACATGGCAGTAGTCATAAGGCAATCAAACAAATCAGAGACACAGTTCGTCAATGGGAATCCTGAAGATGGTAAATCTTATACTGTCACTTGTCTTTGAGTCATAGTATATGTACCATATCTTGGGGCTCAACCATTAACTTAAGCTTTTGGTTGAGTTGGGTCTTGATATGGTATTAGGAGCCAACGTGACAAAGAGGCCATGGGTTTGAATCCCATCTACTCTTCATTCAAGTGGAATATTTGAAGCCAAGTATGTGAGGATATATGCAACCACACTTCTTGCCCAGAGGGCTCTCGTGTGAGGGGATGTGTTCGAATATACTCCCTCCGGTCCAGTTTACTTGTCCCATTTGACCAAACACGGATATTAAGGTAGTAGTGGGGTCCATTGGAAAATGTGGTAGTTGGGTATTTTAATTGATTAAATTAAT
This sequence comes from Amaranthus palmeri, assembly GCA_019776075.1. Lineage (NCBI taxonomy): Eukaryota > Viridiplantae > Streptophyta > Magnoliopsida > Caryophyllales > Amaranthaceae > Amaranthus > Amaranthus palmeri. Next base: position 1,345,921 of record JAAKBH010000286.1, on the reverse strand, counting down.
TGTAAAGATGGTAGTGGAGTATTGGGAATTGGAAAAGTGGGGGTATTTAGGTAAAAAAAGGATAGCCAAAAAAGGAAATGGGACAAGTAATGAGGAATTGCCAAAAAAGGAAATGGAACAAGTAAACTGGAACGGAGGGAGTATCACATATCATGGGACTTTAACCTTCATCATAAGGTTTTGGTTGAGTTGGTTCCTTGACAATTTCATGTTAGATGTACTGCTATTGTTTCAGTTAAAGAAACTTACATGTATCATACTTGAAGCCTTGAAGGGAAACTTAGTCTCTCCCATCTGTTGATACATGTGTGTTAAATGATTTTCCTCTCAAAATAAACATATATTATCTCATGTATCTCCGATTCTATATGCAGATTCAGCAAAAGAGGTGAGGGTCACCATCACGGGTGATGTCCCAGAACAATCAAAGAACTTACAAAAGGATGAAAGTATACAACAAAAGAGAAAATTCTACAAGTGGAAGAGCTTCCCAAATAGTAACAAATCAAACAAGGGATTAAGGACCAAGAAATGGAATAGGGATATCTATTCAGATGTTTTGGAGCTTGAGAAGCCTCTGCCAAAACCTGATGAAGAAGAAGCAATCGGAATTATAACTTTGGAGGATGTCATTGAAGAGCTCTTACAGGTAAATAAATCCCATTTCCGTCTTGCCTTTAATCCGAATCCTAGACTAGAGTTGTTAAGGGCTTGCAGACTAGCTTGAGTGATCTGGCCTGAAATGGACCAGAATTTTAGGCATCAGCTCAGCCCATGATTAACCATGTCACATTAGTCATAAGCTAGCTTGGTAAAACTTGACCAACTTACAGAGCATTGGGTTTGTCACATCTTTGCAGGAAGAGATATACGATGAGACAGACCATCATTTCGAAGATTCATGACATTCAGCTATCTAGTCGATATTTAGACATAAGATCTATAGTTAGTCATCCTCTTACCTTCCAACATTGTCTATTTAAACCACTTAGGTGGTTTGAGGCTCAAATATATCACTGATTATGCCATGATCAATCTGGTAACTTCGTTTTGTGATTGTGTTGATGTAAATGTACAGTTACCAATGCATGTCGCGTTTTAAACTAGAAAAATATATGGAGTGTAAGCAGGATGTACGTAAAAGTTCCAGAAAACATAAATAAAAGCAAATAATGCTTCTTTCTTTACGTAAAACTGAATGTTCCTACTACATAGTAACCATACTACATTTAATCCTAGAAACTATTCTCAAAAGGAATCTTATAACTAAATTCGTCTTTTTATAAAGAAAAGACACTTGCAATTGCAATTTCCATTTGCAATACTAAATATTTGATGGGTAGAATGAAACTGGCGTGAGGATAACAAAAAGGTAGAGCATGTGCTGAAAGATTTGTTCAGCTACATACATGCATATAACGTAGCCTTTATTTTGACAAAAATATAGTATAATAAAATTATAAGAGTACATATCAAGTCTTATTAATAAAAGTTAATTTTGACTAAATTCAAGGATGGAGTATAAGATTAAAGTGATGTGATCTTTAATTTTGATTATTCCGAACATTCTTAAACGTGGAGGGATTTATAACGAGCAAATCAAGGGTATGTATGAACTATTGAGCTTAGGAGTGGTCTTTGTGAGTATTAGCGGAAGCAGCAAGAAATGGTACTTAAAGAAATTTAAAATGCTTAATTTAACCCATAAACACTTAATTAAAGTTTGTTATACGTCTAGAATATCAGGTATATTTTTTCAAGAAAAAGTCTTAGATTTGATTTTCAGTTTTTCACTAATCATTCTCTTTCCCTCGTTTGTTTATAATAAAAAAAGAAAAATAATATATACAAATATATATATATATATATATATATATATATATATATATATATATATATATATATATATATATAATTTTTTTTATGTAATTTGATTTGATATTGTGTTTGTTTTGAAAACATAAGATTTTAATTATATTTTATTATCAATTCTTTCTTGGGATATTAAAAAAATGTAACTAACGAAAAAATATATTAATCGTTTTCAGTTCTATACAACTCTAAGAACTATAGATATTATTATCTTAACGGTTCGTTTGGTAGGTAGTAATAACCGGTGGCAATCGAAATGAAAAATTAGTGTAATTTTAGTGGAAATTCTTTCTTGGGATATTAAAAAATGTAACTAACGAAAAAATATATTAATCGTTTTCAGTTCTATACAACTCTAAGAACTATAGATATTATTATCTTAACGGTTCGTTTGGTAGGTAGTAATAACCTGTGGCAATCGGAATGAAAAATTAGTGTAATTTTAGTGGAAAAATCTCTTGGTTACCTTGATGGTCATGGTTGTTTAACTCTAATCATCTCATTTTCTTCATGAAGTTCATACTATACATTACCATTGTGATAGATGGTATTAAATGGTAATGGAAATTTGTACACAAAAAAACTTTTTTGTGATCAAAGTTTCATTACCATGGGAATAATATGGAACTTTTGATAAAATTTACACTACAAATTATTCTCATTACCGTTATTTAGTACCACTAACCAAATGGTCCGTAAAAAAAATAATACTCTATGCACTTGGGATTGATGTATTTTTAAGAATTAATAAATCTTCTTGTACTTTTAATGCGATTATGCATTAATGACAGTAGTTACTAGTTATCAACGTATTACTTAATTAGCACTTCCCGAGGGCGAATTTTGATGGTCTAGTACATGTTTTACATCTCATATACATGAGGTTTCCGGTTCAAAATTAAAATTTTCCTGAACTAGAATAAAACACTCTTGGTTCCTTTTAATTGTCTATTTTTAATTTTTTTATTTTAGGAGAGAAATTAGACTTTTGAAGTATAGATTGATTTAAATATTTTATGTGAGATTTGTTAGTTTCGTCTATATGTAAAGTATTTTCATATATAATTTTTATAATTTTTTGTGATGCGTGCTAAAAGATATTGAGGCTCAAAATTTACTTTGATTTGTTAAAGATTTATACTTCTTTGGTTCAAAGTATAATTGACTACACTAAAGTAACTCATAAATCATACTACTTCATCATATCATATCATACAGATACAATCTAAATAAAAGACTGTAAAATTCATGTGTCACTCCCATATTGATTTGTTATATAAAATAATTTTTACCAAAGTTAACATTAACTTATTCCTTAACTTATTCCTTAACTTATTACAACAAGATATGTTCAATTTTCTTTGATTTAAAATCATCTTGGATTTAATTTTTTGGTAAGATCAATCATTTAAAATCATCTTGGATTTAATTTTTTGGTAATATACTCCTATATATATGAGTAGTTTATCCCATATTGGAAATATCTGCTTGTTATCAACTTTTTTTGGTAAGATACAAAATCATCTTGGATTTAATTTTTCATCTTGATATACAATTGATTTTCCTCAAACTACAACTAATAAAAGTGAATATTAATTTTATTACCACTCCCATTCTTTTTTGTTTGTCTACTTTACTTGATATACCAACTTACGGGAGTGTTTTCCTATTATATACCTAACATGTTAAAAATCAAACTATAAGAGATTATATGACAAAATAAATTTGGTAAATAAGTTAATAAACTAAAGTTAGTATTATTCTCGAAAAAAATCCCCCTAAGTTAGTATTATCATGATTAATCAAAAGTTGGTATTTTTATAGGGAAATTAATGAAAAGTTATGTTATTCACAGTAATTTTTAAATTATAAAAACACGTATTTTTTGTAATTTTTATATATACTTCTATAGATCTTAAGTATATACACCGGTTTCTTTTTTTATATTCATAAAATTAATAATTGTCGTTAAATTTTATCTGAAACAACAATGTCAAATATTTAATTTCAAAAGATAAAATCAACTATGTCATAATATTATGTCATAGATAAATATACTCCATTCTATACACACAAGTTACATATTATATATTGGTATGCACAACTAATCAGATCTATTTTACTCAAGATGATACCAATCAGCAGCCTTTAAGTATGTAACACAATACCAAAAATTTCAACCCATTGACCAATTATAAGTCATAACCCATAAACTTTTTTTTTTTTGAAGATACATAACCCATAAACTTAATATTAATCATTTTCCTCTTAATCTTAGCATATTCTTCATCTTCCTCTTCTAATTAAAAAGAAAATACATAAAAATGAGTAGAAAATGTACATCTTCCATACCTTCATCTTTTGTATTAATCTATTTGATTAGTGCTTTCTTTGCAATTTCATTTTTCTCTTTGTTTTACATCAAATACCCAAAACAAATCAATAACATTGAATACTTAAAGATTATTGCACCAACAAAATCCACCCCACCACCATTGTTTATCAATGATTTTACACCACCTTCTGTTATCGTAAATGATCATTTTAAGGCTGTTCCTGAAACTCCTCCATCATCAAATCCCGAAATTTCGCCTTCAAATCAATCAGAAGAAGTGAAGAATGATGATTTAAAACACGAAGATGAAGATGTCGATGAAGATGAAGATGAAAACGAATCAACATTTTCGAAAGTTGATCACATTTCATACCCACCAAGTAATTTCACCAAAGAACAAAGAATGGAATGGATCAAACAAAAGCTACCAGAATCAAGAATACTAGAATCAACACCAAAAACCCGAAAATTCGACATAAAAATACAACAATTCGTTCGAATCAAAAGATGCAAAGCAACGATTTTCCTTACATGGATTTCTCCCACAAGATTATTTGGTAAAAGAGAAATGTTCTCCTTAGAGAGCATCCTTAAGGCACATCCTAATAGTTGTGTCATCATAATCTCTCGAATAATGGGGTCGAAACAGGGGAAAACAATACTTAAACCATTACTAGAACAGGGGTACTTAATCCTAACAGTTGCACCAGATTTCCATCTGATCTTTAATGGCACACCAGCTGAAGATTGGCTAAAAAGGCTTGAAAATGGGCAGCTTGATCCAGGCAAAATACCCATTACACAAAACTTATCGAACCTTCTAAGGGTCGCGATTTTGTACAAGTATGGAGGTATCTATTTCGATACTGATATGATCATTCTTAAGGGTGTTTCTGGGTTAAGAAACTCCATTGGAATACAAGAATTTGATGAAGAAAAAAAGACATGGATTTCAGTGAATAATGCAGTATTGATCTTTGATAAGAATCATCCTCTTTTGTTTAAGTTCATGGAGGAATTTAACTCAAGTTTTGATGGAAATTTATGGGGTCATAATGGGCCCTACATGGCTTCTAGAATCATTAAGGAAGTTATAAATGATCCAAACTATCAATTCAATGTTATGTCTCCAATGGCTTTTTACCCAATTAGTTGGCAAAGTATTCTTATGTTTTATAGGAATTCACAAGGGAATGATTCTCAAATTATGAAAGATATGTATGAGAAGATTAGTAAAGAGTCTTATGGTGTTCATCTTTGGAACAAAGTTAGTTGGAATACTAAGATTCAAAATGGTAGTGTTATTGGAACATTAATTTCTCATCATTGTATTTTATGCCAAGATGTATATGCTTAAGTTAATTACTCATCAGTGTAATAGCACATTTTACTAGAAATAGATTTTTTTTTAATTGTTTTGAATAATGTTACCTACATATTGTCCGTCTGCAATAAATAATCTCTATTATTATTGATTATTTTTAAATAATTTAACTGTTGTTTTTTTTGTTGACGACTTTTCTTACTGGATTTTATCGGCTAATACTACTGTAGGTACCCACCACCAAATTAAAGAGGAGTATGGATAGACCAAGGGAAACATATAAAGAGGAAGAAAAAGTGAGTGTAACGACTAGTAGCCGGCTAAAATATGACAAGGGGTACACAAGTGTTAGATTTAAAAATAATCAATAGTAAAGATTATTTATAGTATATTTATTCGGGATAATTTTTTCTATTTGTTGTAGTATGCCACAAGCTAATTAGGTGATAATATAAGGTCAAAAGGCGAATTTTATAAATCTAGCGGGTAATGATTTTATATCAGCCAAAATTATTAGATCTTGTTTGATAGCATTAAAAACAGTTTTTATGCTTTTACTAAATATTTTATTAATCAAGTAAATTTAAAAACCTTTATAACTCGGTTAACGTATATAAAAGGCTAAAACGACCTTATTTTTACACTATAATAACTAATATGCTTCGTATGATACCAGTTAGTTTATTATGATGCCTTCAGATAGTACAATTTAAATCACAGCATGAAGTATCATGGCTTCTTGTAAAGTCAATCCATATATATTGTTAATTAATATGCTAATTAAAAATTATGTTGGCATATTTCTATTATCCTTCAATAATTTGTATAAATAAATCTAATTTGATTTAAATCTATTTAGAAGGGCCAACCTTAAGCTTGGAATCTTCTTAATTTTTTTTGCACTAAATATTTAGATGCATGTGACATGGTTATGCAGAAATCAATCATATAATTATTGATTTTTTTTTCATTTTCTGAAATCTAATTATATTACTGTCAGATAATCAGTTGCTTATTTAATATCTTAAGGAAATAATTATTTTGTAATTGTATACTCCATTGTGTTCTCATAAAATTGAACTAAATAGAAAATGTGATCATGTTTCGGGAAAAGATCTCAATATCGTATTCGTGTAGAAGAAAAACAGAATTGTGTTTGCATTATGGTATTACAAAAAGACAATTACTTAAATATGTCCGCATCGCCAGAAAAGCCAAAGGGTCAACAGGTCAGGTTTTACTACAATTAATTGAAATGCGTTTGGATAACATACATACTTTTTCGATTGGATATGGCTCCTCCGACTATTCCTAGAGCCCGCCAATCAGTTAACCATAGACTGGTTTTTAATAAAAAAGTTGATATTTTTAAATAAAAGAAGAGACAAAATGAATTATATGGATTTAGTTAAATGAACGTTAAAAACATATAGATGAGATTAAAATAAAATAGTGTGTCATTGCTAAAAATAAAAATGATGCAAAATGAGTGGTACGAAGGGAGAATTAGTTTCACAAATTTTCATTTAATACAGTCCTATCGTGAGATAATTTTAAATTCAACTAAATTAATTAACATAACTATTTTGAGGCTATTTTTTGAATTTAGGCTCTAAAAATGGTATCATATAAAATTTGGTGTATTAAATTTCCTTATTATTGGGTATTCTTTCCTATAAGCCCTCTTAGTTTCATTCCTTATCAACAAAATAGAGATTTGACAAAAAGCATATTGTCCAATCTTTAGGGATTTCTTATATCCGTTTTTCTAATCTAGATATCCAGACTAACAGCCTAAGATTATAAATTAGGCAAATATGTTGAAATTGATTTGATATGAATATTATCTAAAGATTTTATTATTTAAAATTTATTTTATTAAATAAACTTTTTTGAAAATAATTATACTTTAAGAGGAATACAGATTTAGCTAGCGAGAAAATTTGTATACACTATACAAGCTTTTTTCCAAGAGCTTTTAGCTTGGCTTTGCTTGATGTATAGTATTTTTCAGGTTTATTTCAAATAAAATAAATAAATCAACCTTTAAAGTTTACACAAAGCGACAACTACATAAACTTTTAGAAAGCTTTTTCAAAAAAAATTCCGTTGCCGGGAATCGAACCCGGGTCTCCTGGGTGAAAGCCAGACATCCTAACCGCTGGACGACAACGGATTGCTGATAGAATTAAAAAATCAAAACTTATAAATTTAATTTAGATCCGGATATTAAATCTAATTTGTGAAATAAATTCAGGTGCTCTCTTGAAAGATCGTGTTTTGTAAAACCGATTCTTAAAAGTTCAGCCCAAATCTATATTTAGATTTGTAACAATATATATTTAGAATTAGATTGGGCTTTTGAGAGCCGTTTTTACAAAAGTTTAGATTCGGTTATCTTCAAAAAAAAAAGTTAGATCCGGTTATCCGTGTTAACTTGGATATGAGCTGATGATACATTTAACATTGCAACTATTTTTGTAAGAAACAATCATAAAATAACAAGTTATATTCTCATATTCTTTTTAAAGTGTATTAACTGGACTATTTAGCACATAAATTTAATGCGTCTCTCAGAATGACCGTCTCTCGCTACAATTTGTGTTAACTTTGTCCATTTGACGACAATTGGTTCTTGTGTCGGTTGGTAAAAAAAAACTTCCTTATACAAAAGTCTTGAACTCGATTCTTATTGTTCCTTCCAATACAAAATGTACTCAAATAGTTTTGTCCATTTAACACAAATATTAGACACTTTCACTGCTATAAAATAAATAAAATTATGTTTCTAACATTATTATTGCTATTTTTAGTGATTTCACATTTTCTCTCTTTAATATCTTTCATATTTATTTAATCAACATTTTCATTAACTTGGATTTGTTTGTTATTTTATATCTAGTGTTAATAATTAACATTACCTTTTTATAAAAAATCAAATAGACAAATAGAATAAAATTCTTTTAAACAAGCATTCAACAAAAGAAATACCATTCAATGCTATAGAAATAGCCAATTGATTGGGTTGTATCACACAGGTTAAATTTTGACTTAATTAATTAAGATTGGGTTGTATCACAATCACACAGGTTAAATTTTGATTTAATTAATTGAGAAATCGTGTATATTCGACTCCGTCTAGAAAAACTCAACAAAGAAATAAAATTTGATTGTCAAGATGTTTTTGTACACATAAAAACTGAAATTGACCTGATCTAAACCTCATGTACAAAATTTATTCAAATGTAAGTATAATCCTAAATCAACTTTATTCATAAATGGAATGCATACAAAATGTTGATCTAGAAAAAAAATCAATAATTTACAATACATTCAAATCCAAACTTGTTTGATTTTTAGTAGATCTAAGTTAAGGTGAACTCTTAACTAGATTTGAACTCAACCGAACTCGGCACCCTGTGTAGAAATGATTCAATCTAAAACAAAAATTCTATCTTGAGAATCTGGTCTATCTCAGTCCCATATGTAAAACTTTTTCCGAAAATAACCTAAATTTAATTCTTGCTAACTTCTCACTCTCCCTTAGCCCACCTTGTAACAAAAAACCTTCACCTTTTTAACCCGAAAATCTAAATTGTTTATTTGTGTGCAGCCAGTCTTCTGAGAGACCGTCTTTCTAAGAGACGTCTCTCAGACCCAATTAATTAAAGTTTATTGCCTATATTTACTCTACATTTTTCCTAATAGGTTAACCCAATGAGAAATGGTCTCTCAACGAGACCGTCTCTCACAAATTTGTGATTTGTGTTTGTTCATAGCACTATTAACATGACTGGGGCGGAACCCGGGCCCATCTCTCGTGGGTTTTACTATCCAGACCCAAAAACAAGAGTGAATTATAAGATTGCTCTAACAGCTCCCAACGGCTAGTTTTCGTTATCAGATCTCGGACGCTTTTTTTAAAAAAAAAAAAAAAACATTTCCATATTCAGGTAGTTTGTTCAAAACCCACAATCTAATGCTCTTCATTCTTACACTACTTTCCTGCTATATCCTCTTTCTAAAACCCCCTGTTTTTCTCAGTTGATAAAATCAACGTTCCTCAAAAATATTTAATCCTTTCCCAATCCCACGTATTTGTTGAAAATATGGAAGAGAAATTTCAGCTGGTTTCATCAACGGAATTTGAAGAAGAAGAATTTTATGAGGAAATCGAAGCTCCAAAGTTCGTCGATTTTACTCTCCCAGATCATTTTTGTCCTGATGATCGATTTTGGTTCTGTTCTCGAGTTGGTATGTTCTTTTTTCTCTCTTCAAAATTTAATGGAATTTGGATTGTTTGAAACTGAAATTGTACTGTATGAGCAAATTTCATGACAATAACGGAATACATGTCAAATCTCAATTGCGCTGTTTAAATTCATGGGTTTTTTTTGTATTGTAACTGAAATCAGTGCCGAAACTATTCCTGTATTAACTTCCTTTAAAAAGAAATTATCAGCGCAAGCATGAGGGTGACTTCAAGATATGAGCTGATATTTTAATTTTTCTAGGTTAAATTGAAGTAAATTATGACTATTAACAAAATATATCATAGTTATGATTGTGCATTTCTGGTTTTGGATTTGAAGCAACTTTAGCACCTTGCAATATTTGTGTACTTCAACTTCAACTAAAGCAATGATTGTTATAGGATGTGATCAAAGACACGAGGAAGAAATGGATCCTGAAGCCATTAACAAGAATTTCGTGCTTCGGGTCAGATTTTGATTTCCATACTCAAAGATCCATCTGTATTTCATGATATAAGGTGATTTTGGCTTAACTAAAGTCATTGGATTTTGCAGGTAATGGCTGCTAGGAGTCCTAATGTAATATTTCGACGAGCAATCACCCGAAAACCTCTTAGGTATCCTTGAAATCTCTAATGTAAGTTTCACTTTTGTTAATGAATAATGATAAATTGAATTTAACAAGTCTGTTATCTGTTTTTCAGTGATTACAAGAAATGCCCAGTTTCGGCCCCTCCGAAATCTTCAAAATCCAGGCTACCAAGATTAGCAATAGTATCTTCTTCAATCTCTAAGAAGCTCTTTCTTAATGACAAAAAAGGCAAACAAAAACTCCCTGCTTCAACTCCTAATCCTAGGGTGAAGCATGTTGCTGCTAAGTATATGACTTCTCCTAGGAGGAAAAAGGGTAGTTCTCCTAAAGCTAATGCCTTTCGAAGTGTTCGGAACACGAAGAAATCGAGCATTTCATTGCCTAAAAGTAAGGTGATGGCGAAAGCTTTGGTGTTCAACTCGCCAAAGAAAGCAGCGGTAAAGAGGAAGAATACATTAGTAGAGTTGAGTACTCCTATAACTAAGTTGTGTGAAGGGGCGAAGAACCGTCGGATACATACGCAAACGAAGGGGGTAATGGGTAAACAATCCAAGGATTGCTTAAGTGACAGAAAGAAGTTGACTACCCCTATAACTAAGCTGTGTGAAGGGGTTAAGAACTTGCAGATAGATACCCAAAAAAAGGGGGTGATTCAAAAGAAGCTGCCTTTGGACGGCTCGAGAAAAAAACCTAGTTCCTACATGGCACAAACGCGAGAGATTGATGCCAAATCATCTAGAAGTGTCAAGAGTAAAACCAAATTGAATCACAGGAAGCTCTATGATAAGCTCTCGGATGAATCGAGTGATATGGAAATAGACGAGAAGTCAAGGCTTGGGGAAACTTCATCTTCGGAGAGGCCTACGACAGGTGAAACTTTTGCTGTAGAGTCTGCAATTTCTCAGACGAGTGAAATCGATTCAGTTTCAGAACAACACAAAGACGTGATTGAAGATGATGTAGAAAATCAGAATCCAGATAGTGAAATGAAATCAAGTTCGGAACCTGACGGTAAGGTTATGGCAGAAGAGAATACTACGGCAACCCAAGAACTTAATGCGGATGAAAAGGAAAACGCCAATGCCATTGCTGCAGTCCTTGAAAATCAAAATTCAAGAAAACGCAAACCGAAGGACAATGATGAGAAAGAAAATGTTCTAAACACAGATAATATCAGGTGTGTGCCACTGCTATAATCTACAAATTCGGTTTTTCCTATTACAAGTATATCACCGCAACAATGATTTCCGTGATCATCTTTTCAGGAATTTGGATAGTAACAGCAAGAAAAGTGCACTTGTGGAACCTAAGGTAATTAATCACTATTCTAAACACAATGTGTACACTATTTACTTTGTATGTAAGGGAATATGCAAGGTTCTGTTCTTTTTCTGACATAAACTTATGGATATGATATAGGTCAAAACAAAGCAAATTCAACAAAAACAGGACAAGATTTTGAAAGAGAACTGTCCAGCAAGAAGTGGTACTCAAACATTGAAGAATAGGAAACTCAAGCCAACGAATCCTAAACCTTTCAGGCTGCGCACTGATGTGAGTACAAACAATCTTTAGTCTTTACCCAACTTGCGAGAGCTCGCTTCTTTTGATAGTTTGATATCTCATTGGAATCTCTTTGATTCAGGAAAGAGGAATTTTAAAAGAGGCAACTCTGGAGAGAAAAGCTACTTATTTCGAAAACTCATCTCATACAAGCGAAAATTCACAGGTTTAATCGGTCATTGCATATTTGCATATGGAATTTGTTCATTTATGTTTTACGGTTAAAGTCTTAACGATATATATATGTTGACGTGAATGATTCTTACTTTCATCAGGGCACGGGAAATGGAGTACATGAGAACAAAGAAAAGGGAAACAAGAAAGATGAGAGCAAAGGGTTCAAAAAGGAACAACCTGTAAGTCGAAAACCTGTTTATTACCACTGAAATAGTGACGTCTGTTGATAGTTTCTTCAAAGAGTTTTTTTATCTTAATCAGGCATTTGCGAGACCAATAAGAAGCAGATACAAGACATTAAAAGAGGTAGAACCGAAATCAGAAAAGAGTTCCGAAAAACCCAAATCTTCTATCTTGCAGAAGAAATCAAAAGTGCCTAAGAGGTGAGCCGAATTCACAATGCGATAAAATCTATCATAATAAGAAGCAGCTTATAAGTGTAAGTGTGTAACAGTAACAGTGAATTTATCTGCAGGGAAATCGTATCTGGTGAAAAATCTCGGGGACTTGAGGCAACGGAGAAAACCGAAGCAACTGTATCAAAACGAAAGGAACCCAGGAAACAAGGAAAAGATGCTGTTGATTCAGCAAACAAAGCTTCAATAGCTCAGAAATCAGCAGCACAGGGAAAAACTACAACTACCTCAAGAGAGCCAAGATTTCAGTTTGCATAAGCCCAAAAGCTGCACGGCTAATAAGAGTGTATAGTGCCTCAGTATAGTTTTGGTTCTTCAATTATTTGATTCATTCCTTTTATTTTTTTGGTAATTTGGTTCAATTATTTCATTGAATATCTTTTTTGTTGATGAGATTTCAGTGAATGTATCTTCGTATTAAGTGTGTTCGGTTGTGCTTGATTTGTAAGCGTTTTATTTTACTCGTGCTCCACGATAAAAAACTGGTTATATTTTATCTCATAATTTTTTTGTATTCGGTGATATGATAAGAAAGAGGGGCAGAGCCTCCTGTATGTAGTGAGAATCGAATTTCAATCACAAGCAAAATGTTAATTTAATTTTTATCAGATCAACCCATGATTCTCTTAGACCTGTTGTTAGGAGACCCGATTGACATAGAATTCACATAATTGAAACTACCGTTAGACGTTTATTTTGAAACGAACTCGGATGAAAAGTTTAACATAACACACATCAAATGCATGCTAAAGCTCACTCAGCTTCTACTATCTGATTAAAACAGTGAAAAACATTGCACATACTTATTCTGAAAAAATTCTTTCAAATATCATAATATTACTTATTTGCCTAGGTAATAGTTTTTGAGCTTCTCATTTGCAGCAACAAGTTCAGCAGATATTCCAGGTTCATTGGCAGAATGGCCTGCATTAGGAACCACCTAAAATAAAAGCACAAATGATTTAATGAGCTTTTTTCAAGTATAATTCATTATAATCCAAACAAAAAACCTACAAATATTTGGTTTCATCGAGTACGAACATGATCTAGAAGCATCAAACACCAATATTCCATAACTGAATCAGTAATTGGTTCACAGGATTGGAAGTGCAAATGCACGGAATCTAGTTGTCATAACAAGGAGTTTGGTTTCGATTAACCTAAATTGAAAAACGATTACTTCATATAAAAAATGAGTGAATATGATTTTACGAGCAATTTTACTCTAGCAAATTTTTAATCCGAAACCAAACAGATATAATGTTTTAGCTCCATCAAAAATAAACAAATAGAATATAAAACGTCATATTAAATAGAAATCATCAACATACAACTTATTTATAACTTGATCAAGGGGAACTTCAACCAAGATTAACCAAGTTTGATGTACAGAAGACTTCATCGATTCGGCTTATCTTGAATGAGGGAAGGCAGACCTAGCTGCCTTTCACCGTCTATAATATAAGCGTTTCGCTACAGCAGAAGAAAGGATAAATGGCATAAACATATATTACCTTAAATTCAGCTTCTGGCCACGCTTTATGGAGATCCCATGCTGACATTATCGGGCAAACAACATCATATCTACCCTGCAAAATCAACAATTACACATCAATTCCATGACCTTAAAAGGTAGATTCTTATAATTCTATTTTTCGAGTTTTATGTTTTAGTATTCCCAGTCACGGTGATGCGAAAAAGGCTTCCATTCAAGAGTAGAGTTAATCGTTACTCGATTAATGATCATATTTAGCCAAGGCTTAATGCAAATCATACAATATTAGTGAATATAACCATAGGATGAGCGGACAACATTTCTAGCCATTCATAAAGTAGGTAACCTGCATGCTATCGGGAAACCCGCCAAGGTTTAACATATTCTGAAACTATTAAGAATATATTAAATGACCCACATTAACACTGTTTGGATAACAACTTTGGAGAGGACTTTAATATTTAACATCGGGAAAACACCTTTTGATGCCCCCATTCCCCTCGAATAGGATACCCCAGAACTTGACATCGGAATCCCAGACCCACTTGGCTTACCTATATCTTCAGGTAGCCGGTTTTTATCCTAAAACACTAAATAACTCTCAAGTTTAAGGATCTCATTTCAAAACTTAAACTGTTTGTTCGCGTTCTAAAAATTTTCAATTTTTCATTTGATCTATCAGCATTAGCAAAGTAAGGATGAAGAATATACCTGCACGATAGTACACTTAATGTGCCTTATTTTGTCGATGTTATCAAGTAGGAAGGAATCAGAAGAAAAGAAACCTTCATTCACAAAGAAATGGTTTTCTACACGAGCGAAGGCCTGAAAAGAAAACAAGACGTTAATCACAACTTCAAGAAGAAACCCGCGAAAGGACTTATCCACACATTGAAGGCAAAAAATTACTTGACGCAAAACCCAATGTCCAAAATCGAAACTCATATTATAAGTTAATATGTTACCAATGCAAATAAAAAGCTGATAGAATCCAATTTGCAAACACAGGAATCACAAACTTACCAGCGAAAAATCATCATCATCCCCTCGCTTAATGTTTTCTTCACTGGGAATAAGATGGGCTGTCATCATTTCCCATGTGGTCCATGCTTTTGCAGCTGCTAGCTAAAAAAACAACAGGAAGATCTGATTATTATTGAGAACAATCGGCATCAAAAAGAGCAAAAGGAAGACTAACACTCTACTATAAGCTAAAGGCATATTAGTCTTCTATCCGTAAGTGCTTTTCGTACATAGCAAGCCTCATAAAGATCAAAATAGATGCACCAAAGAGAGGGAAGACAGACTACTATGTCCCACAACAAACAGATAAATTTCCAGAAAGCATGTCATTCCTAAGTGAAAAACTCGTAAGACAGCCAGCAAGCAAACATCCAAATAACTTTTCTTCTCTCTCTGACTTTCAACCTCAATGGTACAAATGCCTCAAAAAGAACTCGACATAAAAAGCTCATTATACACTTAACTGTAGGAGAGGCATCTCAAAACACTAAACTTTGCCATGTTCGGCACAAAAGCCATAACAAAGGGAGAAGTGTGCCTAGTTTGGAAACAAATTTGAAACATTTCGTGCGCCATTTCAAGCAAGCCATATACAATTCAGAGAAAAGGGTTAATGTTATTTGAAACTTAAGAGCTCTAAACAAAATAGAATATATAGAGCATCAAGGCTTCGAGCTACGTGATTCTTATAGATTGTTCTATTAACATGCAGCAGCCAGATTGGTTCACAGACAAACAAACAATCACAAGTTCACAAACAAAACGAACAAAGACCAAAACAAGACAAAAATAACCTGTGTTTCTTTATCATCCGAGTTTAATCTCTTATGGTAGGCATCAACAAAACATCCCCTTTCATTTTCAGGAATCAGATCTCTAAATGACTCCCAAGCTGCATTGAAGGAGGAAAGATAAAATTTTAACTAGTTAAAAGAGTCACGAAAAGAACAAAATTTATGCTCTGAAGAAATAGTGATTCATATACATCATTTCATCGCCCCAATGCCATTAAATGGCTCCCATATGAGCGGGTTTGGGGAGCAAATGTACGCAAGTTAACCCTTGTAGAAACAAAGGTGTTATTTTCAATTGACCCTTGATAGGAAACAAAGAAGTAAACATGATGTTTTCATGTACAAAATTTTCCTCCAACGGAAAGATATTTCATATGAATAAAAATATATGAATAACAAAAGAACCTACCATCAGGAAATATAGCAGCAGCACCCCCTTCATAAAACCAATCAATCTCTTTTTTGCGCAAAAGAAAGATCCCCCTAAGGACTAGACCGGTGACCTTAGATAAATTAACCAAATCTTCTCAGTAAGTTAAGGCTAAAGAATAAGCTTTCGGATTCACAATAAAAGAGAAAATGAATGCTGAGTGCTGACCTTGTCGGGGTGTGACTGACTGTATGCAAGAGCCAAAGTACTTCCCCATGAGCCACCAAACACCTGCACATTGGGAAGAATCAACATCACATAGACGCATAATAACCCACAAACTAATGAACGTCAAAAATTAAGAAAGTCAACCTGCCATTCAGGAACTTCCAAATGCTCTCGAAGCTTTTCTATGTCTGCAACGAGATCCCATGTTGTATTTTCCTCCAGACAAGCATGGGGAGTACTCTTACCAGATCCTCTCTGCAAAGTTACGGAGAGAAGCCGTATTTACATAAAAGTTGAAAAGGAAAAAAATTTCAGTGTTACAAAATCAACTATAGCTGCTAACCTGATCAAAGAGAATGATTCTGTAAAAATCGGGGTCAAAAAATTTTCTATTACTAGGTGAAGTTCCACCGCCTGGACCACCATGGAGAAAGACAACTGGCTGCAAAACAAAATTCAATGTTTCAAGATTTATATGCTAAAAACACGATGAAGTAGCAGGGATACAGGATGTGGGAACTACAGCTCTGGAAAACCGGATTTTGTTAATGGCTGAAATTTCAATAGAGAAACTTCTACACAAGAATATGTGCTATAATATAAAATATATTATATTCGTTCTCTCTAAACTTGCAAACATTGCGACAATACACCCTGCGTCACACAAATTGCCGAAGTAGAACCCTCAACAAGAAGCATCAAGTATAAACTAAAGCAACTCAGAAATTTATCCACCCATCTGTCCAGCGATATTAACACCATCTAACTCAATTCTATAGCATCACAATCTCACACGCCACTTTGGTCACATCTCAGACTTCAATTTCTATCAGTCTGACATTGTCTTCAGACTTTTTTTGATATTTTATCTTTGCTCTAAAGATATATTAATACTTACATTCTGATAAATGAACATGACAAGAAATTGAGGATCTTGACATAGAAGATCGAATGATCCAAATGGATAAACAAACACAATAAATAAAATTCAAAATAGTTCCTTAGTGATCAACTTAATTTGACATATTTGAATGAGAGGATAAAGCATCTTATAATCCCATCGTGTTTCTTATACAAGTTATACACTCGCCATCAATCCTACTCCATTCCGTTCAATGCTATTCCTTCAATACTAACCTACAGAGGTGAAACATATAATGTGATCCACAAACAAACCCCATTTGGTTCTACACACTATCTAATTCACTAATACAATTCTTAACGTCTCTAACTGCGCATAACTAAATATCATAAAAAGCTAATATTAATAAAATTTACATTGAGACGAATCAAACATGTTAAATTTGCAATTTCAATAGAGACAAAAACCAAATGAAGCACACAGAGAAATAGAGGGATGCAGGCAACACTTTTACTAGATTTATAAACTAGTTGTTGATTCCAAACGCAAACCATGATTTAACTAACACAACACAAGTCAAAATTTAGTTTTCTAACATACATTCCCAAAGAAACCTAAGCAAGAAATTGGTTTAGGTATAGCAAAAACACTAAAGAAGACCCAACAACATCAGAAAAACAAATAGGCAACATAAAGCAGCAATCTTTACACCAAATTGCACCATCAAAAACAAATTTGATCAATATACATCACACATGCCAAATCAAAAAGCATACAAATGAATTACTCACATGCCCATTTGGATTCCCAGATTGCTCCCAATAAAGAGTGTGAATATCTGAAACCTTCAAGAACCCAGAACTATAAGGTTCTATAAGAGGATACAGATTTGTATTCACTTCACATACTTCTTCCTTGCCTTCCAATGCCATATCTAACTGCTTTTCAATACTAGGAACACAATTTCTCACTTGAAACCTAAGTTTTCTTCTTTGTTCTGCACAAATAAATATAAATTACATAAATTTAGCCCAAACCCATTTCATTAATCAATCAAAAACAACTACCCACCTCAAAATTACAATTCAAAAGATACAACTTTTTTCAGTGTCAGCGTTCTTCTTTTGTGCATGAAAAGTTTAAAAGATAATTACTTTAATTAAACTAAACCCTTTTTTGGTAACCAATCAAATACAAATATGAAATACCCAGATCAAAATTAACATAAAAAAGTGAAGACCTGGCAAGGAGAAATTGTGTTGAGTGGAAAAAGAATAGGATTTTAATAAAGGAGATAAAGAAAAAAGAGGGAAAGTTTTAGAAGGAAGAAAAAACTTTGCCCCAAACATTATCATCCTAATCACAAAAATTCTTATAGAACATAGTAAATTTTAGTATTACCTGTATATATTTAACCAAATTGAGGAATTTACAAGAAAAAGTAATCAAACTGTTAATTGTTCTTTCTGAGTCTTCTATCCGGTCTTTAGATGTTCAGAGTTCAGACTGAATACTCATTTCCCTTGGGCCTTGACGATTGAGAAAAATTGAAATGAATAAGGAAAAGAAGTAAAAAAAATCAATAATTGAAACGTTTTTGATACTATATTTTAAAATGAGCACTTTTTTCCCTAAGCACAGGTTCGGACCGGCTCGCTGTTAATAACAGCGAACAAGGGGCTTTTTTTTAAAACATAGTTTAAGTGTGTTCGCTGTTAGTAACAGCGAACAGGTGTATGGCTGGTTTTCAATTTGTTCGCTGTTAGTAACAGCGAACAACACTTTGACTTTTTTTGACTTTTTAAAACGTTGTAATTTCAAATTATAGCCGTTGTATACTTAGAATATAGCCGTTGAATGAAGTTCTATAAATACCTTATCATTATTCACTCTATTATATACCTTATAATCCCTTTGAAGTAGATTTGAGGTATGTTTAGTGTAAATTATATGTATTTTGTTAAAAATTATTTATAATATTAATATTATGTGTTTCATTAACGTTTAATTCATGTTTGTTTTTAGATTTCGTTAAATTTCACAAAGCATCATTCATTCAATGGAAGAATTATGTTATTGTGGTTTTGAGGTTGAATACGGTCGCGATTGGAGCGATTTTGATCCTGGACGTCAATATGTTGCATGTCCACTATCTGAAGATGAAAATTTGAGATGCACATACTTTAGGTGGGTTGATTCTGAGGGCACCGCTTGGCAAAAATCAATCATTATTAAGCTTGATAAGGAGAATGAAGAGCTTAGAAACGAGATAGATAACTTGAAAAGAGAAGCAATGGATAAGGCACATAGAAATGAAGAAACCAAGAGGATTTTGAAAAAGTTTATTAAGCCTACTTAAGTTGTAATGGTTATATATGTAATGAATGAACGTCATATTAGTAATCATTATTAATGAAAACATCTCAAAATATAAAAATACTACAAATGTTCGTTATCCTAGAATGTTAAAAATACTACAATATACATACTAATCGTCACCCTCTTCCTGCACCCTCTCCAACTGTGATGGCCTCTTACGCCTCCTTCGATAGTAGGAGGCGTTGTGTCGCTCTGGGATAAGAGTTTACTGGCATTGTGATGACCCCGCTTGCGATGACCCAGCTTGCGAGGACCCCGTACCATGCAAGGGGTAGGACAAGTCGACCTCCTCAATATGAATGTCCTGAGATGCAGAGGAGGGATGGACCTCGTGGGTAGCAGGTGGAGCCTCCTCAGCCACTTCTGAGATGAAGTGCTAAAACTGAGTGCCATGGAGCATGCCGTGCGCAATATCTCATACGGGCTGCTCATGGGTAGACTGAAGCACCACTGTGTAACCTTGTGCCTGCAATTAAATATTTAGTAAAGTTAATACGATATTATGAATGTTGTATTTGAGAATAATTAAACATTTAATAAAACTTACAAACTGTGTCATAGCTGGCGCGGCAGGAATATACTGTGACGCAGCCCGTACAGCTCGTGGTGTCATCCATCGTCGAGTGATGGAGAGGTACCATGGCATGTAATCAGCACTGGTAGATGCGTCAGCATCATCGATCGGCGCACCCTGAGCTATCAGCTCCAGTCTATCATTCCAGCGATCTATGTGGCGTCTATTGATCGCACTCCAGTCCTTGGGAACTGTACCCTTACGCGAAGACTGATGTAAATCGACCCCAGTGTCGCACGGTGGTGGGATGACTTGTACCATCCCGAATTGCCGCATTACGCGCTCGGGCAGATGTACTTCGACAATAACGAAGCATATCAGTGGCACAAAGGCCCTCCACACTTCTGTCAGTATCCCCAAGGGCTGAGGCAACGCAACATATGCCTCAGCGGGATATGGGGCCCAAAGAAATATTATTAATAATAGAAGTACATGTGTCAGTCATCATAATCATTAAACTAAAGCATACAATTTCCCAAATAAAACTCCGCTGAATTAATCTTAATATATTGTTAGATTTATAATTCTCCTTACTCGACGTAATCTTTAAATAACACAAGCAAGGAATCGTAAGCGAAACAGTAGCACCCAACAATGCACCAGCAAGTGACATTAAGTACAAAAAAACGGCAGAGCTAATGCTACACCAACTTCTATACCGACCAATACGACTCTAATCACGATCTTGAAAATCTTTTTGTTATACTTGTTTGGAAATCATCACTCAGTTGTGATCACGATGGGTTTTAAAAGTAAACCATATTTAACAAGAGAAATAAAGATTGTTGTATAAATAACAATTTTAGAAGCAATTTCATAGGCTGGTAGATTTAAGGTTATTTGGGATTGGATCCTACTTTCAAACATTGAATATCCTAAAATTACCATTGAAATTTGTATTAAAGAGGAAAAGGCAAAAGAAAGCAATATGGCCTTGAAAAAAAAAAGATGTTTCTTTTGCAAGAACGTGTATAATTTAGGAAGAATGGGATGTGAAGTGTAACACAACATGTATAAATTAACGGCTGTTGGGAATCCTTTCCAATTAAAAAATGATGTGGTTTGAACTTGGTGGAATCTGATTCCATCAAATAAATCGACCCATAACACTAATCCAAGTATCACAAATGCAGCTATACAGCCGATGGCTGATATATGCGCAAAAATGCTTAAGTTATCGATTAAGACTATAGGAAGAAGGATTAACGTGACTGTTATGATGAAACTTGATTTTCCATCAATTGATAATGATAAGTACGGTCCCAGATATATGAATTGCAAATTTGGGGATAAAGCGTGCAGATTATCCCTTTTAAGATTTAAAATCATGTAGTTGCCATAAAAAGATCGGTATATAAATTTACCGATACGATTATTTTCCCGATTTTTCCATAGATATGTTTTCTTATGTCCGAGTAACCTTTGATATTTGAATCTACTTCCATGCAATTTTTTAGTAAAAGGCCTGTGTAGATGGCTAAACACGAAATTGTAAATAGGATTAGTAAGCTCATCCAACCTCCTGAAACTAAAATATGGGAAACTATTATAACACCATTTCCTATAGATTACAATGAAAAATCAAAAATTATTATTTTCAAATATAATATAACTAAATAGTAGATTTGAGTAGAGATGATCGATAAACCAACCCATAATGGTATTTGCCCTATTGAAGAAAACACTTTCTTCTTAAAGAAGGAAACACTTCCTTTTCAAGACTTGTTTCAATGGTACCAATACCATTATGGGTTAGTTTATCAATAATTCCTACTCAAATCTAATATCTAATTATATTATATTGAGAAATAATGTTTTTTTTTTATTTTTCGTTGTAATCCACAGGTAATAGTGTTGTATTGGTTCCCTATGCTTTAGCTTCAGGAGGTTGGATAAGCTTATTAATCTTATTTATAATTTCGGGTTTAGCCATCTAAACAGGCCTTTTACTAAAAAATGCATAGACGTGGATTCAAATATCAAAGGTTACTCCGACATAGGAGAACATGCATATGGAAAATCGGGAAAATAATCATATCAGTAGTTCTATACGCCGATATTTTTATAGCAACTACAGGATTTTTAATCTTAGAGGGGGATAATCTGCACACTTTATTTCCTAAATTCCCAATCCATATATGTGGGCCCGGATTATTATCTTTATCAATTGATGGAAAATCAAGTTTCATCATAATAATTGCGTTAATCCTTTTTCCTACAGTCCTAAACAATAACTTAAGCATTTTCGCGTATATCAACAACCGGTTGTATAACTGCATTTATCATACTAGGATCAGTGTTTTGGGTCGGTTTATTCGATGAAATCGGATTCCACCAAGTTCAAACCACTTCATTATTTAATTGGAAAGGACTCCCAACAGCCGTTAGTTTATACATGTTGTGTTACACTTCACATCCCATTTTTCCTACCTTATACACATCCATGCAAAAGAAATACCTTTTTTCAAGCCTTATTGCTTTCTTTTGCCTTTTCCTCTTTTAAATACATTTCAATGACCATTTTAGGATATTCCATGTTTGGGAGTAGGACTCAATCTCAAATAACCTTAAATCTACCAACCCATAAAATTGCCTCAAAAATTGCTATTTATACAACAATCATTAATCCTCTTGTTAAATATGGATTACTTTTAAAACCCATAGTGATCACAACTGAGGGATGGTTTTCAAACAAGTACAACAAGAACAGGATTTTCAAGATTGTAATTAGAGTCGTATTGGTCGGTATACAAGTTGGTGTAGCATTAGCTCTACTTTTTTTTGGGTATTTAATGTCACTGGTACATTGTTGGAAGCTATTGGTTCGCTTACGATTCCTTGCTTGTGTTATTTGAAGATTACGTCGAGTAATGAGAATTATTTATCTAACAATAGATTAAGATCAATTCAACGGAGTTTTATTTGGGAAATTGTATGCTTTAGTTTAATTATTATGGTGACTGGCACATGTACTTCTATTATTATTAATATAGTTAAGGAAATCAGGCATAAATAATACTTAATAGTGACTTTTTATCTCTCTATTTTATTGTACTTATGGGCGGTTTTTGTCGAGTGTTCAACCGCTTAGGGAGATTATAATTGCATTATCATTAACAATTATGATAACTATGATGATAAAATATAAAATTATTCGGGTAGTATTAACATCTATTCTAATCTTATGTTTAATTTTTATGTTGGGCCATTTATTTCATGAAGTAATTTCAGGTGGACGCATTTACAAGACTAAACAATATACGAACAAACGAACAGATTCATTAAAATATATTGATGGAAATCCTGCAGTAGTGTTCCTTCTAAACGAAGAAAAAGACCAAACATACAAAGAACAAGATTCATTAAACAGAGCATGGAGCAGGCAACAAGATACACAATCGCACAGCAGGCAGAAAATGAACAAACAAACGGATCAGAACTATAGGTGTTCAATGGGTCTGGCCACAATTTTGAGCGAAGGGCTTTATAAGGGTCGGGCTGAAAACGGGCTCAATTATTAAATGGAGCGGGCAATAAAACGGCTTAAAATGAGTTGAAAATGGGCCTTCAAAAAAAACGCAGGCAAAGAAACTGACAACAAAGGGAGGGAAACAGAGAGCTCACAAACCATTAATTAAGAGTGGGGAATCAAAAATTTCCTGATCTTTATTACAGTGCATCACTTTGTTATGGGAAAGCAGGATATGTGACTATTTATTGCAAACATTTAATAAAGAGAATTTCCTCGGACTTCAATTCTCAAAGACAAACCAAATTGAAACACCACACAACCTTTCGTTTTTATGAGCTCTTAAAAAGTAAACTTTAAAATGGGTTGGGCTGGATTGGGCCGGATTTTAAATTTTACAAGGCCCGGCCCGGACATGTTTAATTGAGCCCGGTCCAGCCCGTATCCGGCCCATAAAACACCTATAAATCAGAACATAAAAAAATGACGTGCAGATTTTTCAACAACATACTGAAAAAACATAGATTCAACAAACCCTAAATCAATTCATAAACAAACCCTAAACAGAAAAAAACAAAGATTCAAAGACTTAAAAACCATAAATGGAACCCTAAACGAACACAAAATCCCTAATCAAACAAATAAACAAACGAAAAACGGAAGGGGAAGAATACTTAGCTTAGTTGGACAGTTGGAACTTGCAAGCCCGCTGGAGTGGAATCGACGGCCGGAGGCGGAGTGAAGTCGACGGCTGGAGTGGACTGTTGGAACACCAAGGGAAAGATTGAAGAAGAATAATAGGGGATGGGAGTGGACAGTCGACTGCTGACTGCTGGGCTTACCATTTTTTTTAGTGAGAGAATACAAAGAATATGTACTTCATATTGTTCAAGGTAGCTCAATGCTTTTTAGCTCAATGCTTACTTATATAGAACTTTATGAACTAGTGGAAAATGGAAATATATGGAGTAGTTTCAAATTTTAAAATATAAATATAAATTTAAAGTATTTAATTTTTAAACTAGTTACTATGATGTCACTTTGTTTTTAAGATACAACACTAATAATCAACACAAGTAATAAAAAATAAGGTAAATCTACAAATAAAGTAAAATAAAAAATAGGTGAAAAAAATATATTCAAAGGGAATAATGGCATAAAATATAAATCTTGAGCTTTACTAGCTAAATTACAAGCCGTATGTGTCACTATGCTATAGGTCCATTATTTTTATAATTGTGTTTTTCTTTTTCTTTTTGTCTTTTATGGTTTTTTACAAATACCGTAATTGACTAAGATTTATCAATAAATCTTAGTGAATAACGATCATTTATAAATAACCATATAAAAATACAAAATTTTAACTAGTAAAATAATAAAAAAAAAAAAAAAAAAAAAAAAACACAAAGTTTACACATGAATCATGATTAAAAAAACAATTCCAATGATAAGTGTTAAAAATGAGGCTAACTATCTTAGACAATTAAATAAAATTTCGCTTAACTATATTTTAATTAATAAATTAATAAATAAGTATAAAAGTGATCGGTAAATAATACAAAAAAATCATTTAAAACGATAATAGTTTAAATGAACATATTACTCCTTTACTTTTTGAGATCATACGTTTCAGTTCTAAAATACTCGCTAAATAATATTATTTGACATTATTTATCGTTCAAACTTATTTCATAGTTGCAACTGATGTGTAAGAAAAAAATATTGTCATTTGACAATTGTCTAATTGCATACTTTCATAATATATAATTTTATAATATAAATAATTAAAATAATACATTAGATTGCGTAAAATGTCAAATAATATTATAAGAAATTATAATATATTTATTCCGTTTCATATTAGTTGCAATATTGACAAAAATAACATTATTGTAATTAATTTTTATTATAATATTAAATTATATTAATACATTAAAATGCGTGAAAAAGTAAATAAATTAATCAAAATACTCCCTCCAACTCATTTTAGATTTCCCATTTTCTTATTTGGTAAATTCATATCAACTGTCTCATTTCCTTTTTGTTAATTTTTTTTACCTAAATACCCTCATTTTTACTACTTCCAATACTCAATTACCACCTTAATTAATTTAATCAATTAAAATACTCAACTACCACTTTTTTAATGAACTGCACTACTTTTAATAACCCTTAAAATTTAAATAAGACATCTAAAATGTTGGGAGGGACTAATAGTTTAAACTCAAATGAATTCAATGGACTAAAGTTGAATAAAAGTGGAGTGATGCCAGAATTACAAGGTTAGAAAAAGAAAAAATGACAAGACACATTGACGTGCATATGTGATATACTTTCTCCGTTCCATAATACTTGCTACATTTTCCATTTTGGGAAATTTCATATTACTTGCTACATTTCCTTTTTAGTAAAAAATCAATCATTTAAAGTTATACCTACTTTTACTTTTATCCTACTCTATATCTAATTAATCCTATTTTTCTTTTTCATTTTTCAACAAATAATATTAAAAAATTCCAAAAAAGCAACTTTCCACCTACTACTCATCATTGCACAGTAACTCCTTAATATTTGTGCCCATGCAAATGTAGCAAGTAAATAAGAACGGAGGAAACCTCTAATTCGTCTTGTTGCATGAAACATTCTGAAACATCACGTGTCTCTACTTTACATTATTAGGGCAAAGTGGGCCCTTTAGCAAGGTTAAATGCCCTATCATTTAGGGCTTTAAATTTTTAGGGATCAAAAAAAATACTTCTACCATAATTGTCTTGCTCCCTCCCTCCCATTTAGTTTAAAGCAAATAGAAAATTAATACTCTTTCCATTCCTATTTAATCTTTTTATTTGAGTTTTTCAAAAGAATTAAGAAAAATGAAATCTTTGGTGATAGTGGATATTATTTAATTATATAGTAGTGGAAAGTAATAATTGTATTGGAATTATGAGTGAAAAAATAATTAAATAGTAGTGTGAAGTAATAATTGTATTGGAAGTATGAGAGAGAAAATAATTAAATCGTATTGTAAAGTAAGAAAAGTGGGATTTTAAAGGTTAAAAGTGAGATAAAAACTTTTCAAAAATAGAAAGTATTCTAAAGTGGAAGACTTTTGAAACTACCCGTTATAGTAAGGTGGAAGAACATAAAGGAACGAAGGGAGTCTTTTATTCTTTTTTTTTTAATTGTACTGTTTTTACTTTTTATACTATTTATAATTTGATACTCCCTCCTATTCAGCCTAAAGGTCCCATTTAGTTTTTCACACTTGACGAGACAACATTTTAACCCTTAATATCACAAATTATTCTTAATTAAAAATTATAAAAATTTGATATCAATAATTCTTGTATTGAGACGAATCAAACAAAATCCCACATGACTATGTTTTAACTTATAGATTAAGAGTAAAATACAAATTAAGAGTTATAGATGAATAGTGCCAAAATAAAGATGTCCTATTTAGACTGAAAAAGAGGTAGTATTATTTTGCATAGTGCAGCTATTAAACGAAATGAGAGAGAGGGGTAAATATGGAGAGATTATTAGTTTTTGGGATGGTGGGTTTTTGGAATGGTGGGTTTAATGGATTAGGTCATTAGGTGGGTTTTTAATGAGAGAGGGGTAAATATGGAGAGATTATTAGTTTTAGTTTGGAAATAGATAAAGATAAAATAATGGTAGATATAAATGTTAATAAGGTATAGAGTAGGATAAAAGTAGGAGTATGTGAAATTTTAAATGATTGGTTTTTACAAAAAAAATTGATTGTAGCAAGTAATATAAAATTTCCCAAAATGGAAAATATAGCAAGTATTATATAACGGAGGAATAAATTATTGAATTGAAGTATAACTATTCATCTTCAATGAGAGAGAATTACATTATCATGCTGTTGGTATGACAAAATAAATGAATTACTTCATCTTCTTTCATCAATAATTACAACAATTCCAGAAAATAATTCAGAAAAAAACCGATGATTTGAATTAGGTCAATAATTAAGAAAAAAAAGAGCAGTTACCGGAAGAAGAGTAAGTTTTATGACACTAAATCAAAATCAAAATTTAAATGAAAATGAGAAAATGGTGATGGAGTAAAAGAAGAGAGAGAAAGAGAGAGGGAAAGGAGCATGCACTAAATGCTTACCAACTGCCATACTGCAATTATTATGGTACGGCTTATTTGGCTTTTTTACCGGTTTATCACCGGCTATTCCCGGTTTTTCTTTTATCTCGCCTTTGCTTGGCTCGGGGTGGGGTTTTTGAGCGCGGTTTTTCTTTTCAAAGTTATTTTAGCTCTTTATTTCTAAAGTACTATTTTAATGTATGCCAGCGGTTGAAACCTGCTGAGCAACGGTCAAAAAAAGACCTGTACTACCGGTTATGAACAGGTCATGTATGCCAGCGGAAAATGCATGTCAAAGTTCGTATTATTGGTGGTTAATTGAAAGTTCGTATTATTCTTGGAAAATCAGTGAAATGTCGTATTATTCTGGGTAATTTTTTCTTATTATTATTATTTTAATTTTTTGGCCAATTGTCTTGGAGCTATTATAATTAATTGTTATTTAATAGATGGTATATATGGTCTAGAGGTTAGAGGCGTTCAAAAGAGACCCGCCCCCAAAAACCCGAACCGAAAACGAAAGTAAACCGACCCGAAAATGTGTTCCTTTTTAGGTTTATCGAATCGATAACACTCGAACTGAAGGCGTACCCGAACCGGTTAACAATCGAAAATGGAAAAGCTGAACCCAAACTGTAACCGTTTTTTAATCAACACATAACCGTCAATTAAAATTACCCGAACCAAAAAATAACCGACTAGAAGTATTTGTGTAAAAATAATAGCTAAGCATTTATGATGTGACTGCCCAAATGAAGTACTTCCCTTACAAGGTTATCCAAGTTTTTGTGTAACAAAAATAGCTAAGCATTTATGATGTGACTACCCAAATGAAGTACCTTAAAACGTGTAAATCCTCTGATAGTGGTTGAATTGGAGCTTGAAATCTTTAAGCTTCAATAATAGACCATAATGAAGTGGGAGTATAATTAATTGCTATTGGTAGGTTATTTGGTAGTGTTGCAGTTGCAATACTAATTAAGCTTCAATAATAGACCATATTTTGCTAATGGAGTAATCTATATCGTGTTGATAGGAAGGTTATTTAATTTATTGGAAGGTACCAACTTATCTGTGGTTGAATTTAATTCCTACGTCAATCAAACAACTTCTAGGTCTTAACACTAAAAAGGGGATTAATACCTAGAATAAAACGGAACCGATATCGTTAGCTGGAAATTAAATTATGTAGAAAAATTAGCCGTGTGATTAGGGAAGAGAGAGAAATAAGTTTAGATAGTTTGTTTTTTTTTTATTACCAATACTTATTAGTTATTACATTTCTTTTTCACCTAATTTAATGTATTTTTGATCTTAAATATTTTTATTTTTGCTAAAAAATTATAAAAATTACATTTTAAAAAATTAAATTTTGAAGACAGATAAAATAATATCTCATATAACTCCATTATTTATTATGCATGAATTGGAGTTACCAATACAAGATTGAAGATGAATAGTGCTAGTACTTTTGATATTTCAACTATTTTATAAAAAAATCCTAATAACTCATTACATAGAAAAAAAATGTAGATTCTATCTTAATTTAAATCAAGTTACTATCATCTTTGCACATAAAAATACCATAAAAATGTAGATTAAATTGTATTGGTATTATAAGTGGGAAAAATGTTTAAATTAAAAATAAAATAAAGAAAAAAGGTCAATGATCATTGTCACTAATATAGGGATAGTATATTTGTGGAAAATTAGAGAGATTATGAGGGTATATTTGGGAAAAAAGATTTCAAAAGATGAAAAATACTCTAAAGTAGACAAACATTGGAAAACACCCATTATAGTAAGATGGACAAACATAAAAAACGGAGAAAGTAATGTATACGCACAACAATAGGTAAATAATAATAGTGAACACCAACATGACATAAAGTCCTATTGCGTAAAAAAAATGAGTTTAATCTAATAAGTTAAACTTTTTATAATAAATATGACTATTTGTTTATAAACAACAAGAACAATACAAAATTTACCTCAAAATAAAATAAATGTATTTATTAAAAATAAAAAATATATATATATAATCTGCAAAACTTAATTATACAAAAAAAATACATTTTAAACTAATTTAATTTTATAATTTCTTGAGACATTTACCGGTCGAACACTTAAAATGTACCTAAAAACGCCCAAGAGCACAAGAAAATAAAGATCTAACAAGTCATTATATACTTACTATTTATGCCTGATTTCCTTAACTATATTAAGGATCGAGGTACATGTGCCAGTCACCATAATCATTAAACTAAAGCATACAATTCCCCAGATAAAACTCCGTTGAACTAATCTTAATCTATTGTTAGATTTAAAATTCTCATTACTAGACGTAATCTTCAAATAACACAAGCAAGGAATCGTAAGCGAACCAGTAGCTCCCAACAATGCACCAGCAAGTGACATTAAGTACCCAAAAAACGGTAGAGCTAATGCTACACCAACTTGTATACCGACCAATACGACTCTAATAACAATCTTGAAAATCCTGTTCTTGTTGTACTTGTTTGAAAACCATCCCTCAGTTGTGATCACTATGGGTTTTAAAAGTAATCCATATTTAACAAGAGGATTAATGATTGTTGTATAAATAGCAATTTTTGAAGCAATTTTATGGGTTGGTAGATTTAAGGTTATTTGAGATTGGGTCCCACTCCCATACATGGAATATCCTAAAATGGCCATTGAAATGTATATAAAAGACGAAAAGACAAAAGAAAGCAATAAGGCCTTGAAAAAAAGGTGTTTCTTTTGCATGGATGTGTATAAGGTAGGAAAAATGGGATGTGAAGTGTAACACAACATGTATAAACTGACGGCTGTTGGGAGTCCTTTCCAATTAAATAATGATGTGGTTTGAATTTGGTGGAATCCGATTCCATCAAATAAACCGACCCAAAATACTGATCCTAATATGATAAATGCAGCTATACAACCAGTAGCTGATATATATGCAAAAATGCTTAAGTTATCGATTAGGACTGTAGGAAGAAGGATTAACGCAATTATTATGATGAAACTTGTTTTTCCATCAATTGATAATGATAATAGTCCGGGCCCAGATATATGGATTGCGAATTTGGGGAATAAAGTGTGCAGATTATCCCCCTCTAAGATTAAAAATCCTGTAGTTGCCATAAAAAGATCGGCGTATAGAACTACTGATACAATTATTTTCCCGATTTTTCCATATGCATGTTCTCCTATGTCGGAGTAACCTTTGATATTTGAATCCACGTCCATGCACTTTTTTAGTAAAAGGCCTGTGTAGATGGCTAAACCCGAAATTATAAATAGGATTAGTAAGCTCATCCAACCTCCTGAAGCTAAAGCATAGGGAACTATTATAACACCATTTCCTGTAGATTACAATAAAAATAAATAATTATTGTTTTCTAATATAGTATAATTAGATAGTAGATTTGAGTAGGAATGATCGATGAACTAACCTATAATGGTATTGGCGCCATTGAAAAAGGTTTTAAAGAAGGAAGTGTTTCCTTCTTTAAGAGACGAGATTCGGTTATTGGCCTCTAACTTCTCGACTGTCTCCATTGTTGAACAAGCGTTTTCACTTCGTTCATCAACCTCCATTGTTAAATTATGGGAATCTTTTGCTAATTAAAAATGAAAGTGAAGCTAATTAAGTAGAGAATCAATATATTTAAGACCAAATATTTTGTTTAAGTTTAGAAAAATATTGTGTGTTCATTAATAATTTCCTAATAGAAAATAATTGATATGTTCTAAGACATGATTTCAAACACTTATATAACAGTAGAAATTAAAGTATTATTCTATCGAATATGTAAGCGAAAAATCAGAGATATTATTCACATTGATTTATTGGTCAAACGACAACCAATGAATTAAGTTTTGGTATCTTTTTTTGCTACTTCATTTCAGTAGCACATAAATTTTGAAAGTTGACTTCTTGACCAATTGAAGCCACATACTAGTGTCAACTGTCCAGTAGTACTATTTCCTTGAAGGTATTATATACTACTTTCCCCGTTTCATAATATTTGATACATTTTATTTTTTAGCAATATTTATCGTTTAAGCTTATTTTATATATTGTGCCTAATATGTAAATTTATATTCTCTAGTATGGTTTTACATGTTAATATATACACTATATATATTTATCTAATAGTATATTATGCTTGAAGTATACTAAGTTAAATAACCTAAGACGTTATTTCTGAATTAGTTGTTAATATGTTTAATAAAATTTATTCAAACTTAAATATGATATTCACACTCTTATACAAAGTGTGTGGAAGATATATATTTTATTGTGTTTTTGAATTTTAAAATGTGGGTTTGAGATTTTGGAAAAAAAATTCAAAATATTAAAACAACCGCATAACCACCTTCCTAAGTCTTGAAATGTAGCCGTTGGAATATAACTCAAACAGTTGCATAATTCAAGTACATATAAAAAACATCATATCAAAATATGTAGGTAGTCAACTAATTTTAAAAAAATAAGAAAACTACGGTTTTCAAAATAGTTTAATTCTGAACTACTATCATCTAAAAAATCGTGATTGAAATCGAAAAACGTAATTTTTCAAAAAGAATGGGACCAAACTATTTAAGCCGTAGACTAGACTTAGTACTAAAATACAATTGGGTCAAATTTGATTGACAATTTAGAAAAATAATGGACTAGATGAGCTTCTCAGGTATTTCGAGGAGAATATAGACAATAGTGAAAAGAGTATTGGTATGCAAAAATTGACATCTAGAATACTTTTGGAAACTAAAATCTTGTATCTTGGTCAAAGATTGACGATTAATACTAGTTGCAGAGTTGCGGTCTTTGTTTTCACTGGTCACTACCAGTACTTCTAATAAGCATGCATGTACTTACTAGAATCAGAATTCTCGCCTTGTCGGTATTCTTAACTAGTGTTTATGTACATGTGACATTGTATACGCGCTATATTTCACTTTTTTATGCAATTCAGAATTAGACGATTCAAACAAGATTTTACTTGACTATATTTCTTCTTACACATTAGTCGTTATATATAAAATAAGCTCGAACAATAAATAGTACTCATAAGTCAAAAGTCAAATATAACAAGTATTTCAGAACGGAGGAAATATGAGAGCTTTTTTAGTCAAATGGCCTTTTCGGATTAGGCAAAAAACTTTACAATACAAAAATTGAAAATTAAGGAGACCATTCAGATTGTATATACAAATACAATGTTAAAAGAAAGTAATTTATAATTTAGAAAAAAAAAGTGATAAAGACATTTTTAAAAAAGAAATAATAGAAAAATTAGAAAGACCGACTAAAAAGTTGCAGCCAAAGAGTAAAAATTGAGCAAGCCAGATAGTACTTATTTTCTAGAACGTACTTATATTACATAGAGTATTAGTCAAACACTCCTTTCTAATTATGTTGACTTTGTATAACCAATTTCTGTGGGATTATTATTTATTATTTATTTATTAAGGCAGTCCCAGTATTTGAACATAATATTGATTATACGTATCATCCACTATATATGTGTATACATATATCTTCATTTTTCATTCCAAATTTCAATTTCTATTTTGCTCATTTCTGGAGTTAAGACTACCAATTGTATACATATTCTATATCGTAAGAAGAAAAAGGTATTTTTAACATGTATTTTTTAAATGCAGTTTAATTCTGAAATTAAAATGTGTTTATTCTTAATTACTAATTAGTACTATATTCTATATCGTAAGAAGGAATTATCTAAAATGGTGGGACAACGCGCATCACCTTTCAAATACTTTGTGGTAAATTTTTCATCTCTTTTTTTTTTACTTAAATTAATACATAAATTAATTAAAAGACCAATTAATTGGTTTGGGTGAGTTGTTTTTTTTTCTTTTATGAATTAGAGGAAATAATTAAGAGGGAGCTAGTAATTAGTATTTGAAATGTGTTAAGATAATTTTCAAAAAATAGTAATGACTAACAAGACAATTTATATAATATGGACTAAAATAAAAAGTTGAGATTATAATAACGGTAGCAGTATTACCATCTATTCTAATCTTATGTTTAATTTTTCTGTGTTGATGAATTAATCATAGGTGGACGCATTTACGAGTTCTCCGCTAAATGGGAATCCTGCAGTAGTGTTTTTTCTAAATGAAGAAAAAGACCAAAAGAATTTGCAAGCTATGGCTCAAGAGTTCAATTTGTTGACATGTTACGTGATTAAAGTAGCATCTCTAAAAGCATCGGATACTCCTAGATTTAACCTTCGATGGTTTGCGCCTGCTTCAGAGGTACTTATCAATATATACTCCTTAAGTAATGAATAGGTGCATTAGACAACGTGTAAATAAAGTAATATGTTGCAAGTATTTTGAAAGGAAAAAGTATGTATACCATGTAATGTACGGAATTAACAGTATATTATTATTGTTGCAATGCATTAATTAGGTGAAAATATGCGGACATGGAACCATAGCATGCACGCATGCAATATTATCAGATGGTGCAATTCAAGGAAATGAAATCGAATTTGTAACTCAATCAGGAGTGTTCTTAGGCAAGAGAATTTTAGAGTTTGAGACAGATTCAAGTGGTCATAAAATTGCAAATTCTCTCATTCAGTTATCATTTCCTTTATATCCAACACTTCACCTTGAGCCGTCTGAGATGAAGTTGGTGCCTTTCTCTCTTAAAGGTCAATCTACCTTAAATATCATGAAAATGCCTAAGGAAAATGATCTCATTGTAAGTTTGTAGTTTACGTCTTGCACGTACTATCGTATATGCCAATAAATAAAAGTTTTTAATCGAGTAAAAACTAATAAAAAAGTTGAACATTATGTACATAGGTTGAATTAATGTCAAGTAAGCACGTGACAGATTATAATCCAAAAATGGATGAAATTAAGAAATGGCCAGGAAGAGGTGTTGCTATAACAGGATTAGCTCCTCCAGATTCTGAATTTGATTTCTTCACTCGTTTATTTAGTCCCAATTTCGGAATTGACGAGGTATTACTAACTATTAACCTATTAAATATCTCATTTAACAAAAATTCATACCATAAATATTTAAATAATAACTTTATCAACAAACTTATTTTAATTAATCATCATTATATAAAACATATGCACATACATGCAGGATCAAGTGTGTGGAAGTATACATTGTGCCGTGGCGCCATATTGGAGCAAAAAGCTCGGAAAATCTAATCTCAAAGCTTATATGGTACGAGTATTAATTATAAATTATATATATTTTTATTTGAGATATTTTTATTGTAATATGCTCTTCATATATAAGTTGAATAACCTAATTAAATAGTAGGAGAACAAATTATTAGCATATATATGGAACCTGGTTTCACAAGAGTAGACCTAAGTTATAATATACTCATAAATAAATATGGCCCAATATGTACCAAAAAACATAAAACATACTATTATCATCCGTTTATTACAGCTAGTATTGGAAGAGGTGGCCTCATAATGACACCGTCAATTTGGGCCGGCCCAATTCGTGTAACAACTGGGCACTTTTTTTCATCTTCTGGGCATTTTTCAATTTTGATCTTAAAGGTATCAATTTTGAAAATTGATGCCTTTAAGATTAAAATTAAAAAATGCCAAGAAAATTGAAATGTTGGTACAAGCGGGTGAATTTCGCCGGCCCGCACTTCATCTTAACTTGCGACAGTCTCGTCCCATTTTTTATAGTTATATTTTTCCCTAATCACCTAATTAAAAGGGTTTGTTGTGGCAGGCATCTCCAAGAGGAGGGACTTTAAGGCTACAAGTAGATACAGAAGGTGAAAGGGTACTAATAGCAGGTGAAGCTGTAACTGTTATGGAAGGCTCTTTTTATGCTTAGAAATTATAATTACAATTCGGAAGTGTCCCTTAATTTGGTCTTTCAATAATGACACTATATTGTTGTCTTAATTATTTGTATCTTAATTATCAATTTTTTTTTTCTTTTTGGTATATGTATATGAATAATCAATAATCTAATCAAATAAATTGATGAATTTATTTCAATGTAACATTATCTATGTTCCAAGTATTATAAATTATAAACAACATACAGATTGTAAAAATATTAAACAAAAACGAAAACAAAAACACAATGAAAGAATAAAAATAAAAATTGTATTATAAACAACAAAAATAAAAGATAGGAAAAAAAAAACAAAACGAAAGCATATACAAAAGCAACAATAATTATATAAAAGGAAAATTTACTTTTAAACATACAAACTTTGACCCATTTTCTTTTAAACATACAAACTTTCGTTTATTATTTAAACATACCAACTTTGGGGGGTATATTCCCAAAAAGTTATAGCCGGTTTTTTGACCCATTTTTAACCCTTTTTTACCGGTATGACCACAAATGTTGAGAAGCTTCTTCTTCAAGCTTCTTCTTCTTCAATGGCTTGTTTTCAATTACCCATTTTCAAGCTCTAATTCACATAAAATTTCAGATAAAATTTTCAATGGCTTCTTCAAGCTTCTTCTTCTTCAAGCTCTAACTCACATAAAATTTCAGATTTGTTTTCAATTACCCATTTTAAATCTCTAAAAATTTGTTGATTTGTACTTCATTTGGGTTGAATTAGGGTTGAAGATAAAGAATGGAATGGCTTGTTCTTCAATTTGTTGATTTGTTCTTCATTTGGGTTGAATTAGGGTTTAATACTCCTAAGCTGTTCTTCAATTTGTTGATTTGTTCTTCAATTTGTTGATTTGTTCTTCATTTGGATTGTTGTTGAGAAGGGTGTTCTAGAAAGGGAATACCCAATGAAAGCCTTTGGAATGGAGTAATTTGTCTCTCTCCCTTTTCTCTGCAAAGCTATATCTGAATGATCCTAATTTGGCAGCCATGGAAATTGAAAAGTAAGGTTGGTAATGGTCAGGACGAAGAACCAATACATTAAACTGTTTTCAAGCCTGGAGGATTCTAGCATTTTTTTTTGGGTTTTCATTGTTTTTGGGTTTCATTGAAAGATTACTGCTTTGTTTGTAAAGATGGTGGTCTTCTTATGGTTTGTGACCACAAGTGAGATTCTTTCTTACTATTTCTCTTTTTCTGTTCATCATTTATTCATCTTTCAATGTACCATTTTTCTGGGTTTTTTTGTTGAATTTCTTCCTTCTTTTGCTGTTTTTTTACTAGTTTTTATGGTATATAAATTGGGGTTTTTGGGTTCTTCAATTGAAGAACCAGATTTTTTTTTTTTTTTTTGTGGGTTGATAATGGTGAAGATGAAGATGGTGAAGATGAGAGGATGAAGATGGTGAAGATGAAATGGTGAAGATGAAGATGGTGAAGATAAGAAGATGAAGATGGTGAAGATGAAGATGGTGAAGAAGTAACCGGTTCATCCGGTTACAAGTCATCCATAACTTTTTGGGAATATACCCCCCAAAGTTGGTATGTTTAAATAATAAACGAAAGTTTGTATGTTTAAAAGAAAATGGGTCAAAGTTTGTATGTTTAAAAGTAAATTTTCCTATATAAAAACAAAAGTAAAGAAGATTAAAAACCCAAACAACAATCGAATTAGGATTTTGCCTAGAACAAAAAAGACCCAAAATTAATATTAATCAAATTAGGGTTATGTATGTGTAGAATAAAAAAGACCCAAATTTAATCGAATTAGGGTTATGCGTAGAACAACAAACAAATCAGGGTTACGTGTCGATAGATTAAAGACCCAAACTTAATTATAATCGAAAATAAAATAAAACAACAATTAAAAAAAAAATTAACCTTGAAGAGTAGAAGCAAGGACTAAAGATCAACGGTGAAGATGTAGAGGATGTAAAAGAACTAAGGAACAGGAATCGAATGAATAAGGTTATGTGTAGATTAAAGAGCCAAACTTGATTATTATTGAGAAGAATTAGGGTTATCTCTCTTGATGGAAGTGGAACTATGAATTAAGGTAAGAATGAATTAGGGTTTTATACTTATATATGCGTGGTTTTTTTACGGCCTGTCTGGTTAGTGGTATTAAATGGTGGTAAAAGAATCAGGGTTTTATACTTTCAAATAATGTGGAGACTATACATACATAGCTAGTCTCTTGAGAGATGTCTCTTATGAGACATATTTCAAGCCCAACCCATTAAAGATTAACTACTTACTGTACACAAAAATTTGGGTGAGATCGTCTCACCTATAAGACGCGTCTCATTGAGCCGGCCCAATTATATATATTTTTCTAGCAATTTTACAAATTAAAATGTCAATTTTAAGAGTTAAAAACCAATTTGAAGACTTAAAAGAGCGATTTCAAAGATTTACAATTGACATTTTAAATCATGAAATTTGCTAATTTCAAGACTTCAAAGTTCAATTTCAAATACTTAAAAAACCAATTTTAAGACTTAAAAGATCAATTGCTAGACTTGAAATAAACCTTTTAAGTCTTAAAATTGAATTTTTAAGTCTAGAAATTATTCTTTTAAGTCTTAAAATTAGTATGTTAAAAAAAACTTATTGGGCCTGGGCTTGTGTCACGGATAAGACGATCTCACAAGAGACTTTCTGCTTACCGTATTCTTTATGCCTACTTACATTATCCTTAATGCTTACTTAACGTATTCTTAATGCCTACTATCAATATCTTATATGTCTACTTATATTATTCTTAAAGCCTACTTACAATATTTTAAAAAATATGTAATGGATCGATCCAATTAAAGATGGTATATTAAAAATACCGTCTTTCACAAGAATTTGTGATATATAAATAATGTATCATTTGTGCATCTAAGTGAAATAGTTAAATAGGATCAACTTTTAATCCTTTCCTGTAAATTTATTATTTCCGCCATAACATTAAACCCTTTTTTTATTTAGACAAAACATTAATTTTATCCCCACCAAAGTTCATCGCAAAATTACAGCAGATTCCCAAGTCCCAACAAAAATTACAACATGTATTTTCACCATTAAAATAGATAAATAAATAAAGAATAGTTAATTTTCAATACCTAAATTACCATAAAGCCATATGGAGTACAAAATCAAACTCTCAAAAAATTACAGTATTAGTAATTTGTCTTCAAAAAGTTACAAAATTTTCCCCCTAATGAATTACACATTTACATTCATCAATCATTACATTAGATCTTCGTCAACTCGTTGACAACAATAGAAAACAAATTAACACCTTTTACTAGTTAGTCATGTGTAACTAAAAATTTAAAATTATTAGATAATTTTAATCAAACTAAATGTATCCAACTCGTACAAAACAATATGTCAGGTCGAAATTAATGTTTGATTTCAGCCAATATATCTACGATTGAAGTGTAAGTGCCAAAAATAAATATAACAACACCTAAGCATATAATTGCCCAAATGAAGAACCTTTCAACGACTAATCCAGCCCTAGACGACGTCGTCGAATCGGAACAGTTGGTGGTCGAAATCTTCAAATAACACAAGCTCGGCACCACAAGCGACGCAGTGGTGCCGAGCAACGCTCCAGAAAGCGACATAAGATATCCAAAGAAAGGAAGACCCACTGCCACACCAACTTGTGTAGTAACCAACACTATTCTTATTATAAACGACTTAAACTTCAAACAATTAGTCTTATTAGTCTTATCATTACCTTGTAATATTCCGAACCATTCTTCCGTGGAATTCACAATTGGCTTCAATAATAAACCATATTTGACTAACGGATTAATCCATGTCGTGTAAATCGCAATTTTCGAGCTAATTTCATCAATCGGAAGGTTCAATGTGATCTGCTGTTTGACTTCTGTACCGAACATCGAGTATCCTAAAACCGCCATTGAAACATAAATGAAGGTACAAAATAAAAACGAAATTATCAAAACCTTCAAGAAATCCTGTTTTTTCTTCATGGAAGTGTATAAGGTAGGTAAAACAGGGTGTGAACTATAACACAACATGTATAAACTCATCGCCGTTGGTATTCCCTTCCAATTAAAATACTCGTGCTCGTCAAAATGTTTAGATCCAAAGCCAAAATCACCGAATAAAGCGATCCATAAAATAGATCCGAGTATAACAATAGAAGCAAACACACCTGTTGCAGAAATGTACGCCAGAATGCTGAGATTATCCGATAGGAGTACCGTAGGGAGAAGAAGAAGAGCGATGATTATAATAAAACTTGATTTTCCGTCAATGAAAGGTATTCCGATTGCTTGGAGTGATAATTTTGGGAATAATTTATGGAGGTTATCTCCTTCTACAAGTAAAAAACCTGTAGTGACCATATAGAGATCTAAATAGAGGATGATTGAAACGAGTATTTTGCCCAATTTTCCGAAAGCGTATTTTCCAATGTCGGTGTATGATTTGATGTTGGGATCGAATTCCATACATCGCTTTACCAAGAGACTTGTGTAGGTAGCGGAGATGGATATTATGACCAGAAATATTAAGCTTAACCAACCTCCGGATGCTAATGCAAAAGGGACCACAACGACTCCATTTCCTATATATATGGAATACAAGATAATTTTAGAAATTAAAAAATGAATAAAGTTTTATATTAACAAATTAAAGATAAATTAATCAGAATGAAAAAGTTACTCGAAATAATCCAACCTATTACTAATTTGCTACAATAATTTTAAGTTTTGATTAAACATGAATAATTTCATGAATAATCCCAACTATAAGAAAGCTTCTTAAAAATGCACCAAAATAACATATTATTTATATAATAAATCATTTTACATAAAAATAATAATAATAATAATAATAATAATAATAATAATAATAATAATAATAATAATAATAATAATAATAATAATAATAATAAAATATATTAAAAAATTTACAATAATATTTAAAAAATGAAGTAAGTTTATTTTTTTTATTTTAACTTTAACTTTTTAATCTTTTGATCTTTTTAGGAAATACCATTTGGGTGATAATATTTGTGGGTAAAATGACTCTAAAATTAGATTATTCTAGTTAATATTTCCAAAATGTTATTAATATTTCTGTATACTACTATTAAAATTAGAATGCAACAGTGAGTACGTCATGTTGTTGTTTGGCAAATGGTTGATAATAACTACTTTTATTAACTGATTTCACTAGCTAATTTTAAACTCGTTATTATAAGTAACTTGTTTTTTTTGGAAATATAAGCAACTTGTTAACAACACAACTTATTCATAATAATAAGTTGTTTTGGTCATCTATTTATAAGCAATGTGTTAACACAACTTATTCATAACAATAAGCCGTTTCAATCAGCTAGTTGTGAGCAACTTGCTAAAAACGCTTTTTATTCATAACAATAATTCATTTCAATTCAATTCTCCGTGAAAGACTTAAATTACATTTTTTAAAACAGAGAAAAAAGAACCAATGTCATTTAATCAGATTTATGAAGATAGCAGGCCAGATTAGAACATTCTAGAATCTCAAATCTCAAAACTCAATCCTCATTCCAAAAGAAAAAAAAAACTCTTAATCAAACAAAAAGAAAAAAAAAAATAGAAAAGGAATACCTAAAATGGTATTTGCACAGTTGAAGATGGTCTTCAAAGAAGAAGTGTTGGATTCTTGAAGAGAAGATTTGCCATTGTTTTCATTGGCCTCCAACTCTATTAGGCATTCTGTTAGAGATTGATCCATCTTTTTCTTAAGAAAGAGAAGAATTAGGGAATGGAAAAAAAACAAAAACTGATGTGGATATATAGAGATTGTACTTTGAAATAAGACCTGATCCAATCTAGTCTGTTAATCTAATCTGAACTTAATTTGAAATATGTGAGTTTGTATTGAGCCTTTAGATCCAATTAATTTAAACACAAAAACTTGTGAAAGACAGTCTTATAATGAGAACGTCCACATGGATCGATCGGCCCAAAAGCCAAAATTTAAAAAATACAAATAGTCTATAATTAAAATATTAAAAATTAAAAAAGTTAATTTTAACCTTAAAGGTATCGATTGTTATTTTATTTCAACTTAAATAAATATTTTATTGAAATAGTCAAATAGATACCAAAATATTTGAATATGTTAACATGTACTAATACTATCATATTTATATACAATATACTTAAACATTATGCGTTATACGTGCTGGTCCTATTATAAAAAAGTAAGCATATGATCTCAAATTCGTTAAGTTCATGTTTTGACTTTGATTAGGCATATCATAGCTCACAATTTATTTATTAATCAAGTGGTTCTGAATTATTTCTTGAAAAAAATGCTTCTGAATAATCCAACTGAGCTATGTGCATCTTATCAACTAACCTCGAAAATTGTTGATATGTGCATCTTACCAACTGAGCTAAACATTATTATTAATTATCTTAATACTAATTAATTATGTCTATAATCCAATCGCATGTTGGATTAGTAAGACTAGTGAGATG
Organism: Amaranthus palmeri; assembly: GCA_019776075.1. Classification (NCBI taxonomy): domain Eukaryota; kingdom Viridiplantae; phylum Streptophyta; class Magnoliopsida; order Caryophyllales; family Amaranthaceae; genus Amaranthus; species Amaranthus palmeri. The sequence continues at coordinate 1,303,670 of JAAKBH010000286.1, read as the reverse complement.
CAAATTATAGTTAATTTATATAGGAAAAATTGACATTAATAATCCAACCTTTTGCTATCTGATGTGAATAATCCAACCTTTTGATTATTTTTTAATAATCCAATGTTTTCCATTTGTTCGCTGTGAATAATCCAACCTTTACTTTTATTTGCTAGCAGCATACCCTATTATTACCTATTATTAGTAATATGGTATGTTGTGGGCAAATTTATTGCAAAGGTTATTAGATTATTAGAAAATAATCCAAAGGTGGGATTATTCATAGTGGATGAGTGAAAGGTTGGATTATATACCATAATTTGATCGGTCCATATATACATTCTAAACTTAATAAATTTATTATAAAAGTTTATGCCAATTTGATAATTGATAATTTTGAATCTAAAATATTTTTTTGATATATCTTTAATCTAGGTATGTTTGAAATATTTTCAATGAATTATTTCTATACTAGTTTGTGCTCTCATTGAACTTGAGGTGTAGATCCGCCACTAAATTTCTACATCAATGAACTTTGATAATATAGTGTGCACCTCGTATCCCCAAATATATGTCCGCATTGACAATATAAATCCATTCCAATTTAATAATCTACCTAAAGTATTTGACTATATATGTCATTAGTTTAATGTTAGATGACTTGCATGTTAATTGAGAATATATCATATATAACCAATATTTAATTAAGTGTCCTAAATGTAAAATCAAAATAATAATTCAACTAACTAAAAGGTATTTGATGTCCAAATATAAATCTAAAGTCTAATTTAATTTCTAATACTATAATTAATATCAAGCTCATATGCCACATGGTGATTATAATTTTTAATTTAATGCAGTGTCATATTATATTCAAAATTAGTTATAAACATTTATTAAAGTCAACCAACAAGCATGTACTATTATATAATACCCCTATTCAACTTAAATGTCTCATTTAGTTTTTTAGTATTATTTACTTATTACTCTTAATTTGCATTTTTCTTTTAATTTATAAGTTAAAACATGGTCATGTGAGATCTTGTTTGATTCGTCTCCATACTAGGATTATTAATATTAATTTTTTATAATTTTTAATTAAAAATAATTTGAGATATTGAGAGTTAATATTTAGCCTCGACAAGTGTGAAAAAACTAAATGGGATATTTAAATTTTACTCTTAATCTATTATTTATTATATAATATAATATAATATATAATTTATTATATATGGAATCAAATCGCGAAAATCATGCAAATAAACGTTGATGTCTACACATATGCCGGCATTGTATGAATTCTATTTGATTTTGGACCATATTTAAGAAAAATGGTGTAATTGCACGTAAACTGCACGAATTCTTTAATTATTTTGATAATTATTATTAGTATAATTATTAATTATTTGATAAATAATAAACTATGGTCTAATCTGATGATAAAAATGTTATAATTTATTTGACTGATATTTAAGAAAAATGGAGTAGTATATTTCTTAATTAACTTTTTCATTCTTTGATGTACAATTTAATATTTAACTATATTTTATTTTATTTTTAATTTGATTTAAACTTGAATTAAGCTTTTATCTTTCCCAAAAATATAATTTATGTTCTATATAGATAGAAAATTTCTTTAGTATTGTAGCTAAGTTTAAGAATAATTTTTCTTAGGTTTGAATCACTACTAAACTCATCATCATCATCATACCAGTATTTCCGCACATAGATAGATCTATGGTCAAGGTCTGGGGAAGGAGGCTCAACGGTGTCTCATACCCATAAGGAGAGGGCGGTCAAAAAAGTCTTTCGGCTCAATATTAGATTCTTAAATAATCAAGGATTACATTTTCTTTCAAGGGGCAAGCAAAAGATTAAACAACTACTAAATAATGAAGGATTAATATTTAGCTAACATGTGGTAAAATAATAAAGCTGCTTAACTCTCTTCGTAGAGGCAACACGTGGCAAAGTCGTTATTGTATTATTATTATTATTATTATTATTATTATTATTATTATTATTATTATTATTATATATTATATATTACTTTAACGTTAAAAGACTTGTATGTTAAATGAGGATGTATTACCAATATTTAATTAGGTAAATTCAAAAATGATAATTTAATTAGCTCAAAGGTATCTGATGTCCCAATATAAATCTAAAGTCTAATTTATTTTCTAATATAATTAATATCAGGCTCATGCCACATGATGATATTTATTTTTTTAGTTTAATGCCGTGTGTTCATTCATTCAAAATAGATATCAAATTATTTGTTAAAGTCAACCAACATGCATGAGCTATTAGTCTATTTTATACTCCTTTTGTTTATTTTTGTGCTTTTAGTTTAATTTTTTCACAATTTTCAACGCAAATTTTAAACCTCAATATATCTAAATACGCATATTAAAAATTATATTAAATATTTAATAAAAAAGTATAATATATAATAAAATGAATCAAACAAATTAAAATCTCACATGGATATGTTTTATCATCTAAATATGTTTCAAAAACATTAAGAAAAGTTTCTCTCTTCTTATTAAGTGTGTTTCTGCGAAGAAACTTGAGTTGATATTACTGCTGGTATTCACCTGAAGAGGTAGTGATAAAGGAGCTGATTCGCCTTGTTGTAGGTATTGTGCGATTTCGCCTGTAGTTGTGACCTGCACACAAGTTAGCCTAACCCGGGATGTGATCTCCCGGAAGGACACTCCGACGCTCAAGTCAGTAAACAGATAATAATATGATCAACAGGTGAAAAGTATAGATTCGGAGGTGTAAGGGTTGTGAAAGATGATGGTTTCAGATGAATAGGGAGATCACGGGATTTGTGTTTAAGTTTGAGTGTAGTGTGATGAATTAGTATGAGAGTACTGGATTAGATGATAAATAAATCAGAAGTTCCCCTTTTTATACTTGAAGAATAGCTATTTTTAGAAGATAATGGGATAATGGGAGATAATGGGATAATGGTGGCTATTTTTAGAATATGGGTGGTTACTTGCTTGGTGATCAAGTAAGGTAGTTTTCAAATAATAAAGAGGGCACAGATGACATTAATAATAATAAATTAATTAAATAAATAACATAAATAAATGCTACCATGACATTTAGCCCCACGCACGAAGGATGATGTAAGTGGAGAGCCCCCACGACATGAGACATCTTTCTTTGTGCGGAAAAATACTCTTCAAGAACTAAGTTAAGAAGCATCGGTCTTGTAAGAGCTCATTCAAATGCTCATAGAGATCAATGCACCTGAAATTGAATGTTTCTTCTAAAAAAAATATGAAAATTGGGCTCGTAAGCTTCAAATCGACTATTCATACGTCGAAATCGGAGTTGTAACGAAAAAGTTATGATAAACTCAAAAATCAAGATGGCTATGTGAGTAATACACTAAGCCGCAGCAAAATGCAATCAAGGGGTTTCGAATCGCGGCCTGCAGTACCCAGTGTTGTCACCCCTACCAGCTATACTACCTGATCCGTATGATTTAGATCAGCAAGTAGAATATTATAATTACTTGGAAAATCTAATGCCCAACAGCAAAATGAAGGCGTGGATTATTGATCCCACGACCTTGAACTGGCTGTGAATACCACATTCCGCGGACCGCATTATACTAATGTCACAGAACTTTCCATGACTTAGAAAAATTTTTTGCTTCCTTTGCTATATGGGGAGTCCGTATTATCAACTATGCGGCTCCCATGAAACAACCTTTGCTTCTTTTTTTTTTTTTTAATTATTAATGTTTATTATTTTTTGTATTAAATGCCGCGGACTTCCATAAAAATTATATGTCGCGGAAACCGAATGACTTAAAATATGGACAATTGATGACGCGGATGATTATACTTAGAATTTTTCTCCATTTTTCAGTGAAGGACCCAAAAAGGGAGTCCAACTTTTCGATATCACGGAATCATAATATCACATTCCGCGGAATATGGACTACACAAGCCGCGGCTTCTGTTTGAGACCAACACTTAGAAAGATTTTGATTTGGGATTCCTTTATAAGGACCCGAATTATCCATACCGCGACAAATGAAGTCCATCAATACCGCGGCTTCAGTGTAATGTCTTCAAAATACTGATTTGAAAATATCGACTTGAAATCCACAAAAGGGAATCCGTCTTATCTATGCCGCGACATCCTTTGACCAATGATTCCGCGGCTCTTCATAACGAATAAGAACTTAGAAAAAAATCTTCATTTAAGGACCCATTTTAAGGGTCCGACTTATCCACATCGCGGAACAACAATATCACATTCCGCGGAAGGGTGTAAAAGTTTTCTAATGACTTAGAAAAATTTTCATCTAGACTCCTTACCTAGGAGTCCGACTTATCCATGTCGCGACATGGGAGATCTTCACCTGAGGGATTTTAACTTAGACAATTTTGCTTGAAAGAAGTCTTCTTGGGAGTCCGTATTATCTATCCCACGGAATAATAGAATTTTTCTTCTTTATGTAATGAAAGTCGCGGCATAGGAGGAGGTCTTGGATCCTATGCCTATGTCGCGGAATGAGATATAATGCAAAACATGTCGCGACTTGTATGATCCTCAAAAACTTAGAAAATACTGTACGTGGGAGCCCCCTTTGGGGGTCCGACTTATAGACTTCACGACCAGACAAATTTTGGTATTTCTCTAAGCATGTCGCGACATAAGAGAGATGCTCAACCCATTCTGATGTCGCGGAATATAACGGTGATTCAAACTTCCGCGGCTTGGTGTAGAAGGTTAGAAGGCTTTTTGACTTAGAAAATTTTTCATCCAGGACACCCCACATAGGGGTCCGAATTATCTATGCCGCGGCATAGAGGAATCTTGCCTCACGTTCCCCCTTGACTTAAACAATTTTGCATGAGCTTCTCTTCAGTATCCGACTTATCTACTTCACGGACGAAGTACTACCAATGATGACGCGGTACAAGAGAGAATTTATCTTTTAACCTCTATATACCGCGGTATATCAAAATATAGAGCAGATGATCATAACTTAGCCAAATTTTCAAAATTTGGGCGCTCAGAGGGATCCGACTTATCGACCCTACGACAAGATTTTGATGCAACATTTATTTGAGTCACACAAATGCCGCGGAATGAGATGATACGGCTACTGAGCTCATTCTATTTTCCATACTTAGAATTTTCTTTGAGTAAATAGCCCCATGAGGGGTCCGACTTATCGATGCGGCGGAATACTGCATAATACTTTCCCAACACTTAGAATATTTTACTTAGAGGTTGTTTCATACAAAAAGGGGGGTCGAATCACTTCACCTTGTGATGATACGGACATGAAGCATAACTTAGACAAATTTGCCCCAAGATTCACATCTTGGGCTAAAAAAGGAGTCCGACTCATTGATGTCACTACAAGCACCAATGAAGATGTCGCGGTATAATATAATGTTGTTGTGACTTGTCCTTGACTTAGCCAAATTTCTACGAATTTGAGCACTTAAGGGTGTCCGACTTATCGATCCTACTACCAGGATCAGATGAGTCCCTTCAAAAACAACTTAGATCTTTTGGATGTCGTGACATAGCATGTCTTGTCTTAGCCTCTATGCCGTGTCATCTAAAAGAGGTGTCGCCATATCGATGATAAGGACAGGATAGACTGATCTCCTCCATACTTAGACAAATTTTTCCAATTCACTCCCCATTTGGGAGTCCGACTTATCGATGCTACGGCTAGTGTAGCCACATCGATGAGAAGGACATGAAGTACTTAGAATATTTTTGACTCAATATTGAGTTCGACTTTATGATAAAAAAGATTCTAACAATGATACAGCTTATCAACCCCTTTGACACATTCACCCTCAACTACAATGGGTGATAGCTAAGAGGGTTGTTTATTTGACCCTATAACGTAAGCCCCACGCATGAAGAGTGATAGAGGAAGAAACTTAATGTAATGAAAGCATCAATCTTTATGCGGAAAAGAATCATACCTCGTAGGTACATACTTGGTGGAAGCCCCATGAATTAAAGTACTTTGCATTTGAGCCACTTTTGATGATACAACCTTGGAGCAACATGTGATGATTTGAACTTGAATGATGATTTGGCCTAGCAGTCAATCACCTAGGACTTCTTGATAAGGAGTCATAATAAGTGAATCCTTCGAAAGAATTGATGAATATTCAGATCGGATATAGGTCCGCTTTGCCCAGCCGTCAATCACCCGGGACTTATGATAAGGACTCATACTAAGTGAATCCTTCAAAAGAATTGATAAATATTCGGATCGGACATAGGTCCGCTTTGCCCAGCCGTCAATCACCCGGGACTTATGATAAGGATTTAAATTTCCTTTAAAAATTGGATTTAGCGTGATTTGCAACCCAGAATGCGAAGTATCATGATGATACAAGAATACAATTAGACTATAACTGAAAATGGAAGTATTATGATGATACGTACAACTGAAGACATAGGTGATACAGAAAACTAATGAATTCACTACTTGGTAAACAAACAAACAACTAATCGATGATGTCGCGGGTATCATTGGAATTACCTTTCCTTTCTTCATCTCTGGGAGATTTATGCCTCAGACGGTATGGCCTTCTCTCATTATCACTGCGAGAGCCATACTCCTTCTGATTCAAGAACCATTCCAGTTTCCCTTCCCCGGCAAGTTGATGCAAGATTCGTTTGAGTTCGCGGCATTGTGACAAAGTATGCCCATATTCTTTGTGATAGTCACACCACAAGTTATAATTACGGCGATCAGAAGGGGTAGTAGTAGGTGGCGGATCCGGGAGTTCATTTCGGATAGCGTAGAAGATGTCTCTTCTACTTCTATTAAACAGGGGATCATTTCCCTTGTCTCTCGAATTCCTTGTCCGCGGTTCTTCTTTCGTGACATAAACGTGTCTTGATCTAGGAGGCCCCATCCCGGTAGGGGGACCTTGATGATGAGGAGGGTAGCCTCTGTCCCTACTAGACGAATGGTTCTGCCCCTGATCCCGCTTATCATGCTTCCGCTTCTTGGAATCATGTGCCTGACATATATCAGAGGCGGTTACAAAGTTTTGGCATTGTCTCATCGCCTCCGCATACGTCTTCACTTGACTCTCAACTAACTGGAACTTTAATTTGGGAGTTCGCATTCCGTTTATTAAGGCGTTAAGGGCGACTGACTCTTCTAAGTCTGTCACTTCCAAAACAGCCTCTTGGAATCTTTTAAGGTAAGAGGAGACAGTTTCCCCTTCATGTTGCATAATACTTAATAGGTGGAAGTTAGACTTCTCTTGTCTCTTGGAAGCCACAAAATGACTTACAAACTTAGCCTCCAGTTGGGCAAAGGTGTGAATGCTTCCAACTGGAAGCGATGTGTACCAGATCAAAGCAATGCCACTAAGAGTAGTAGGGAAGAACTTACACAACAAATCTGGATTTGTAGTATACAACAACATCAGATTCTTGTATGCCACGATATGTTCTTTCGGGCACTTTGTTCCATCAAATGGAGTCATGTTAGGGACTTTAATCTTGGATGGATTAGGAGTAGCTAATATCTCGACGGATAATGGAGAATTCAGCAACATAGGGGCCTCTTGCGGGCCGCCTTGGCTAAAATCATCCCATGGAGGCCTGATGGGGCTAACTGGGCGGCTAGACCCAGAAAGCCGCGACATCTTCCTCTCCTCCCGCTTCTTGTCAATAAAAGATTGAACACTTTGTGATTGTAGAGCTCTCTTTTCATCTAGGTGTTTTCTGGCATCTTGAGTCTCGGACTTAGACTCCCCTTGTTCTTCCATCTTACTTTTACATAAACTTTTTCGGAGTTTGGCTCTTTCCCTTCTTTTTTTGTTCCTATTACTTGACCGTGACATCTTCGTGTTCCCATCATCAGATTTTTGGGAACTCGAGACATCTTTGGTGGGTTCAATTCGTTCTTTAAGATTGTTGATTTCATTTGCCATGTCGGCCAACGCCTGCTGGTGGGGGGTAGCGGCATTGGCACTGACAATGGCACGAAGTTGTTCAGTGAAGGTAGTAGTGAGATTCTGTGCCAGCATGTCCAGATCACGGCGAGTCACGACTTGATTGTTGCCCTGACCCGCAGAAGTATCTGTATCTGTGCTGTGCACGGTAGCGGTTTGTGTAGGATTTCTTTTGGGAGCCATGGCTTTTTGTAACTCTCCCCACAGACGGCGCCAAACTGTTTCTGCGAAGAAACTTGAGTTGATATTACTGCTGGTATTCACCTGAAGAGGTAGTGATAAAGGAGCTGATTCGCCTTGTTGTAGGTATTGTGCGATTTCGCCTGTAGTTGTGACCTGCACACAAGTTAGCCTAACCCGGGATGTGATCTCCCGGAAGGACACTCCGACGCTCAAGTCAGTAAACAGATAATAATATGATCAACAGGTGAAAAGTATAGATTCGGAGGTGTAAGGGTTGTGAAAGATGATGGTTTCAGATGAATAGGGAGATCACGGGATTTGTGTTTAAGTTTGAGTGTAGTGTGATGAATTAGTATGAGAGTACTGGATTAGATGATAAATAAATCAGAAGTTCCCCTTTTTATACTTGAAGAATAGCTATTTTTAGAAGATAATGGGATAATGGGAGATAATGGGATAATGGTGGCTATTTTTAGAATATGGGTGGTTACTTGCTTGGTGATCAAGTAAGGTAGTTTTCAAATAATAAAGAGGGCACAGATGACATTAATAATAATAAATTAATTAAATAAATAACATAAATAAATGCTACCATGACAAAGTGGAATATTCCAAATGGAATAACATTTAAAAAACGGAGTGAGGATATTATATTACATATAAATCAGGAAAATCAATTGCAAATATACGTAATACGTTAATTAATGTCGACACATATGCTGTCATTTGCTATGAGTTCTATTTGATTTTCGACCATATTTAAGAAAATGAATTAAAAACTACTCTCTTCTATTAATATTTTATTTGACTTTTCACAAATTTTTAAGTAGTCGAAAGGGACCATATGTGTAAGAGAGAGTGAGAGGCTCTAATTTATAGTGGGGTTTAACACGTGTGTAGCAAAGAGAGTTGAATTTATAATCGAATAGGACCACATGTGTAGGAGAGAATGCAATTGGTGTAAAAGAAAATACTCAAAATGAATATATACATATATACTTCCTCAGTTCTGAAATACTTGCTACATTTTGTTTTTGGCACTATTTATCGTTTAAGCTTATTTTATATATTGCGACTAACATGTAAATAGTAATATATTCAAGTGGGATCTTGTTAGAATCGTCTAATCGCATACTTTCATAATATAAACTTTTTATTATTTTGTAAATGTGTATAATTCGACATATAAATAAACAAAATAGCACAATAGATTACGTAAAAAAGTTAAATGTAACAAGTATTATGGAATGGAGGAAGAATGTGCTAAATAGGAGGGACCATTTGTGTAGGAGATAAATTAGTTTTAATTAAGATTTGATGGTTTGAGCATGTGCTGAGAAAGACTTCCAACGTCCCTGTGAGGAGGATCGAAAGGATTGTAGTGTCCAGTGGAGGGTAAGAGGGGTGTAGAGGGGTAGAGGAAGGCCTAGGAGAATTTGAGATGAGCAAATAAAAGTTGACTTGCGTAAGTTGAACCTCTCTGACGACTTGACTATGGATAGGGGTAATTGGAGGCGACATATCAAAGTCATAGACTATTGATTTCTTCGTAGAGCTCTTTTTTGGTGCTCCTTTTCTCTTGCTTTTGTGCTATTTTTTATTATCATTATTGCATTCGATTTTAGCATTGTTTCTTACTTATGTCATCTATATGCGGTTTAATTATCTCTCACATGGCAGGAACGTCTCTTCATCATTCTCGAGCCGGAGGACTCCTTTTTGGTCGCGCTCTCATGAATTGCCGTCGTCCTTCCCTCTCCAAAACATATCCATAGTTTTCTATAAGCGGGATATACTGGGTAAGATGATAATAATGAAGAATTAAGATTTGATGGGACTTTAATTAAGTTGATTTAACCAAAATATTAAAATTATTTTGTTTTAAATAAAAAAGTGATACTAAAGATCACCAAACTAAATAAACAAATGAGATTCCTAAAAATAACGTGGATCACGCAATTTATACGCTGGTACGAGCCTACGAGGGAGTAAATAAATTACAGGAAATCAAAAGCTGATTTGAGATCTCAAGTAAACATGATTGATTAGCTAAGTAGTTGGCGATCACAAATGGAAGGATATTCCAGGGAATAGAATATACTCCTATTATATTATATAATTAACTAAATAAACAATACTACTCCCTCCGTCCCATTAGTTTTGTCCACTTTACATTTTTCACACATGCCGAGGCAACATTTTAATCTTTAATATCTTTAATTGTGTATAATTAAAAATTATAAAAATTTGATATTAATAATCTTTGCATTGAGACGAACAAAATAAGATCCCACATGACTATATTTTAACTTATAGATTAAGAACAAAATACAAATTAAGAGTGATTAGTGAATAGTAACCAAAAACTAAAGTGGACACAATAAAAGGGACGGAGGGAGTATAATATAATGACATATTTGAAAAAGTGATTTTATTTTGTCGTTTGGCAAATTAATAATTTTAAAATTTGAATTTAAATTAAATCTTACTACTTATTTGTAAAGTAGCTAAATTGAGAGTTTGAGAATGATTACCGTATCATTTTCCAGATCTGCATTTATAACTTCATAATTAAAATCTATAATTTAAAATAAAATACTTATTTACGGACCCTTTATAATATATTAGATTTTTCCTTTCAAATATATTACATCTATTTATTCCTAGTTTTACGGAACAAACCACTAATAGCAAGTCATAGAAATGGTCAAAGTATTCATTTTCTATAACCTATATATTAGCGTGATTTAATTACATTAAATATTATAACAATGTATAAGCAATTATTGAGGGAGTATTGTTTATTATTTATTTATTAAGGCTCATACATAATATTGTTTATTATAGCTATTATGTATATGTATATAAATACGTATACATACATGTTCGTTTTTCATTCCAAACCATTCACGCTACATTTCCTAGCTATTTTGATCATATATCTTTCAACCCGGTATTGAGAAGAAAAAGAAAAAGGTATTTATTTTTAATTAAATAATTCAGTTTGTTTTTTTTTTTTTTTTTACTAAACTTAAAATGTGTTTATTCTAATTAATTAAAAGTATTAGTTCATTGTAGGAAGGAGGAATTATATAAAAATGGTTGGGCAACGAGCATCCCCTTCCAAATACTTTGTGGTAAATTTTTAATCTCTTATATTTTACCGTACCATTATTAAATTAATGCTTAATACTTATCCATCCCTTCAGTTTACTGATCTCTAGGGGATGGATAAAAGATCAAGAAATTAATTTTATGAGTTAATAGAGGAGTTAACAGGGAGAGATAATGGAGATTTAAAATGTGTTAAAATAATCACAAATTTTTACTTGAGACCGTCTTTTGTAAAGACGGTTCTCAAAAGTCTAGTCTAATTCTAAATATTTGTTGTTACAACTCTAAATATAGATTTGGACTGGATATTTGAGAGTCGTCTTTACAAAAAAAGACGGTCTCTCAAGAGAGCACATGTAAAATAATAGGTTCATCCGTTCATGTCTAATTATAATTATAATAATGACTAATATGGTAAATTTAATAATGCAAACTAAAATATACTTCATAAAATAGGGCAGGGGACAAAGGGAGTTATGAGATTATAATAATTATAATAATTATAGAGATAAAATTAACATATAATATTACATTCTATTCTAATCAAATATCTATTTTAATAAATTAATGGCAGGTCGATGCATTTACAAGCTCTCCATTAAAAGGGAATCCTGCAGTAGTATTCCTTTTAGATGAAGAAAAAGATCAAAAAAGTTTGCAAGCAATGGCGCAAGAATTCAATTTGTTGACTTGTTACGTAACAAAAGTGACATCTCCAAAAGCGTCTAATACTCCTACATATAACCTTCGATGGTTTGCACCTGCTTCAGAGGTATCACCAATTTATACTACTTAATTGTTACATAATATATATTAAGTTTATAATTAATATTGGAGATGAGAAAATATATACTCTCTATCTTTTATTGATGATAATCTTAGAGGGATATAAGATAAATATAATTAACACTCCATTATTTAATTATTATTGTTTTCAATTAGGTGAAAATATGTGGACATGGAACCATAGCATGCACACATGCAATATTATCAAATGGTGCAATTCAAGGAAATAAAATCGAATTTGTGACTCAATCTGGAAAGTTCTTAGCCAAGAGAATTTTAGAGTTGGACACTGATTCGAATGGTTATAAAATTGCAAATTCTCTCATTCAATTATCATTTCCTCTATATCCAACGCTTCAACTAGACCCATTTGAGATGAAGTTGGTGCCTTACTCTCTCAAAGGTCCATCTACCTTGAATATCATGAAAATGCCCAAGGAAAATGATCTCATCGTAAGTGTGTAGCTTACTTCTTACTTCTTATACGTGTACAATCGTATATGATTATAAACATTAATTAAACACAAAACTGTGACAAATAAATTTTTTTTATCTAGGTTGAATTGATGTCAAGCAAGCACGTGACAGATTATAATCCAAATATGGATGAAATAAAGAAATGGCCAGGAAGGGGTGTTGCTATAACAGGATTAGCTCCTCCAAATTCTGAATTTGACTTTTTCACTCGTTTATTTAGTCCCAATTTCGGAATTGACGAGGTATTACTAACTATTAATTTATTAAATATATCATTTTACAAATATTTACATCATAATTGTTTAACTAAAAACTTTATCAACAAACTTACTATAATTAACCATTATTATATAAAACATATGCACATACATGCAGGATCAAGTGTGTGGGAGTATACATTGTGCCGTGGCGCCATATTGGAGCAAAAAGCTCGGAAAATCTAATCTCAAAGCTTATATGGTACGAGTATTAACTATTTATTATATACAAATTCTTCCTTGAGACGGTTTTATTGTAACATGAGCTTTATATATGAGTTAAATAGTCTAACTAAATAGTACTCCATTCGTTCTTTTTTGTTTTTCTTGTTTACTTTTTGAAAAGTTTTTAAAGTAAATTATGAATCTCAATATCTCTTAATATGAATAATAAAAAATTATAAAAAAAAATATATAATAAAAAATTATATATTAAAACGAATCTAACAAGATCTCACATGGATATATTTTATCATCTGTATATGTCTTAAAAAGCAATCACTTAATTAAAAGGGTTTGTTGTGGCAGGCATCTCCAAGAGGAGGGACTTTAAGGCTACAAGTAGATACAGAAGGTGAAAGGGTACTAATAGCAGGTGAAGCTGTAACTGTTATGGAAGGCTCTTTTTATGCTTAGCAATTATAATCACAATTCGGAAGCGTCTTTTTATTTGGTCATTCAATAACGACACAATTCAAGCGCCTTTTATTCATGTCATTAATTCTTTGAATTCGAGTTATTGTTTTATAGAACTATATTGTTTTCATTAATTATAATCACAATTTGGAAGTGTCGCTTTATTTGGTCTTTCAATAACGACACAATTCTTGCGCGCGCCTTCTATATATTCATGTGATTAATTCTTTGAATTCGAATTATTGTTTTATGGAACTATACTATATTGTTGTCTTAATTATTTGCATCTTAATTCTCTCCTCTTTTTTTTTCCCTATTTTGGTATATGGATATGAAAAATCAATAATCTAATCAAATAAATTGATGTATTTATTCCAATGCAATATTATATCTTTGTTCTTCCAAATATTACATATCGTAAAAATATTAAACAAAAACACAATGACAGAAAAAAAAATTGTACTATAAACAACAAAAATAAAAAATAAGAAAAAATACAAAACAATTTAAGAAACAAAAAATAAAAACAAAAGTAATGAAGATTAAAAACCCAAACAACAATCGAATTAGGGTTTTGCCTAGAATAAAAAAGACCCAAAATCAATATTAATCCAATTAGGGTTTGGTGTAGAACAAAAAAGACCCAAAATTAATTTTAATCGAATTAGGGTTATGTGTAGAACAATTCAAACCAGGATTAAGTGTGGATAGATTAAAGACCTAAACTTAATTATAATCGAAAATTAAAACAAACAACAATTAAAAATAAATAGACTAACCTTTAAGAGTACGTAGAAGCTAGGACTAAAGATCAATGGTGAAGATAAAGAGATTGTAAAAGAAGCAAAGAACAACGATCGAAGGTTATGTGTAGATTAAAAAAAAAAACATAATTTTAATCGAGATGAATTAGGGTTATCTCTCTTCAAATAATAAGTGATCAAGAAACAGGTAGGCAACAATGAACTAGCTAGGGTTATATGTGTGGCTTTTGGCTTTTGGGCTCACACGGCCATTGAAACATAAATGAAGGTACAAAATATAAAGGAAGTTATTAAAACCTTAAAGAAATCTTTTTTTTTCTTCACAAATTCTTGCTATAGACCGTTTATAGCATAGACGGATAAATATGGGTCAACCCATTTTGCAAAATAAGTAACTGATTAGTCATCAACCTTATTTTTAAATTTAAAATCATTGGGCTGAGCTGTTGGGAGAGTCGTTTTTGCCATAGATGGTCTCTCAGGAAACCTGTTTTTTTCATAAAAACTTCACAAAATCTCACAAGAGACGGTCTATAGGATAGACCACAAAATTGGGCCAGCCCATTTTTCTTAACTGATTTTTTTTATTATAATATCAATTATATTATGTTATAATCCTAAATGTAAGGTATTATAACCTTGAATATACTATTCTATAACCCCAAATATAAGTTATTATTATAACCCCAAATATCCTATGTTATATTTTGGGCTGGACTTCATGGATTCCGTCTATAGAATAGACCGTCTTCCATGAGACTTACTGTAAAAACTTGGGTGAGACTGCCTCACTTGTGAGACGCATCTTATTGGGCCGGCCCAATTGTACAAATTTTTTTTTTCTCCAATTTCACAAATTAAAATGTCAATTTTGATAGTTACAAGACCAATTCAAAGACTTAAAAGACCAATTTCAAGGATTTGAAATTGACATTTTAAGTCATGTGATTTGATAATTTTAATACTTAATGTCAATTTTAATATTTTAAAAACCAATTTTAAGACTTAAAAAACCAAATCCAAAACATTAAATGTTAGGATTTCTCAAACATTAAAGTTGATATTTAAAACTTTGAAATTAACCTTTTAAGTCTTAAAATTGGATTTTTAAGTCTTGAAATTGTCCTTTTAATTCTTAAAATTAATATGTCAGAATATTTTTAAAAAGTTATTGGGCTTGGGCAAGTTGCACGGCTAAAACCGTCTCACAGAAGACTTACCTTTTTTTTTGTTCATGGAACGCAACAGATGACCCAAATATACCACGGAAGCCCAAATACTGGGAGTCGCTAACAAACAGCCCAAAGAAAAAACAGCTATAATATAACGTTAGCATATACTTCTTTGTCCGGTTTAATTTGCCCCATTTTTATTTCACAAATTTTTATAAGAGACAGTTTATTGAAGAGATTATGTTTAATTGAACCGGTTCATTATACTTTTTTATAGACGGTCTATAGCATAGACGGTTTACAAATTTTTATAAAAAACAACTATCATATAACGTTAGCATATACTTCTTGTTATAGACGGTCTATAGCATAGACGGGTCACGGGTGTAATGGGCAAACCCATTTTTACACTTTCCAAAAATAACAACTGGAATTTCACAAAATCTCACAAGAGACGGTCTATAGGATAGACCACAAAATTGGGCCAGCCCATTTCCCTTAACTGATTTTTTTTATTATAATATCAATTATATTATGTTATGATCCTAAATGTAAGGTATTATAACCTCGAATATACTATTCTATAACCCCAAATATAAGTTATTATAACCCCAAATAATTTATTATACCCCAAATATACTATGTTATATTTTGGGCTGGGCTTCATGAATTCCGTCTATAGAATAGACCGTCTCCCATGAGACTTACTGAAGAATTTTCATTGGATTGGGATGCTAGAGTGTCGTGTCGTCTATACCATAGACGGTCTCTCAGGAGACCTTCTGTATATCTTATGGCCTCAACCATAACTTAAGCTTTTGATTGAGTTGGTTCCTTGATACTATTTAAACCGCTATCAGTTATCCACACAATGTAATTAGTTGCACCAAATTCAAGCCCTATATTATATATATAGTAGGAGTATCACAAATTCACAATGTGAGAATTATTTCTACTACTACTACAATAATATCCCTAAAGAATGGAAAAGAAAGTGGTGGGCATAGTAGGAGCAGGGTCTAGTGGTCTATTAGCCTGTAAATATGCCCTTAGTAAGGGTTACTATCCCATTGTTTTTGAGTCACAAAGCAGCATTGGTGGTCTTTGGACTAAAACAATGGAGAATACTAAGCTTCAAACTCCTAAACAATTTTATCAGTTTTCTGATTTCCCATGGCCATCTTCTGTTCAAACTGATTTTCCAAATCATAAACAATTGGTTGATTATCTTCAAGCTTATGCTAAACATTTTGATTTGGTTAAATACATTAAATTTAATACAAATGTGGTGAGTATTAAGTATGATGGTCCATCTCATGATGAGATTCAATCTTGGACTTTTTGGGGTGGCAAGGTGGATGTGGATCCCTTTGGTATGGGAAAATGGATTATTACCACCCAACATTTTCTTACTCAATCAAATGATCATGAGGTAATCATTTTATTTAGTAATCTCAATTTACTTAATTATAATACTTTCACTAATATACATTACTAGTATACAAACTCGTGCATTGCACGAAGTTTGCTAGTATATCGAATATGATTTGAATATCCCACGATCACATTTTAACTGTAAAAATGATTTCAGTTGGTAATAAAGTTATGTAAAATCGTTCTTTGCACTTTTTTTTATTCTTTTATAGTATTGTATAATTGTATCATTAGATTTAATAAAAACTTTTTGAAAACTTACATTTAATACTCAAAATCATAATTAATGCAAAACTCTGTAAATTCGCCATGTGGAATTTTACAGTTCTTTTATAGTATCGTATGATTATTCATGCTGTAATTTTAATTAGGGAGTAATTATAGTCGAGATGGACCTAAGAAGTTAAAAATAAATTTAATGACAGTATTTTATATGTTTATATAAGTCTTCAGTATACTTATTAAATTTTAATTCGATCTGTTTTTCTAAAATTTAATTTCATCAATTTTTATTCCACACATTGTTGTATGAGGCATCTCCTATATAGATTAATAAAATAGTCCAACTAATACAAATTGGAATCATAAACTCTTTGTTTTGAAGTTATCGTCACCGATAAATAATTTCTCTTAAGACATGGTTCCTCATGCATGCATGAACTTAAATATTCCACATTTAAAAAAGATATTCGGACCTATAACTTTACGTTACATTGTCTTATAATACCATTACCATGGAGAAATTAATTGAACTAATAATTTAAGTCAATTGATGGTACTTGTATATTATAAAATGCAATGATTATTTTATGCAAAATTATTTTTTTATTAAATTAATTAATATT
The DNA here is from genome assembly GCA_019776075.1 of Amaranthus palmeri. Lineage (NCBI taxonomy): Eukaryota > Viridiplantae > Streptophyta > Magnoliopsida > Caryophyllales > Amaranthaceae > Amaranthus > Amaranthus palmeri. The sequence continues at coordinate 1,286,035 of JAAKBH010000286.1, read as the reverse complement.
GGATGACAGGTGGTGGAAGTCGATTTTGTAATATTGTGTGTGGGAAAATACAGTGGTATACCAAATATACCAGAAGAGTTTCCTTTAGGCAAAGGGCCAGAAACATTTGAAGGGAAGTTGATGCATTATATTGATTTTGTTGCAATGAATAATGAAACTACTCAAACTTTGATTAAAGGAAAAAACGTAACAATTGTTGGCTTCAAAAAATCAGCACTTGACATTGCCATGCTTTGCTCATCCATCAATGGTATAATATTCTCTTAATCAATAATCAGTGACGGATCTTAACGACTAATTAAATTAAACTGCAGTATTCTATCGTAAACTATAGAAAATATTTTAATTTTATAAAATGATACATAAAATTAAACTATGAGACCGTCTCTAACATCAATTTTATAAAATGATATATTTTCGTGATCAATAATATATAAAAGTTTAGTGGTGGATTATTTTACCCACATAAAATTTTTAAAGTTTTAAATTTCTTATAGTAAATTTAAGATATTTAAACATTTTCTTATAAATTTGACTTTTAGATTGATGACTTTACTTATATTTTATGATTGTGTTTTAAGTTTTAAAACTATTAAATATATATTTTAAATCCGCCACTAAATCGGGAAGGTTGAGTGGAAGATCAATTGTTTACTTTACATTAACGGCCCGTTTGGTTAGTGGTACTAAATGGTGGTAATGAGAATGATTTATAGTGTAAATTTTCATCAAAACTTTCATGTCATTCCCATGGTAATTAAACTTTGATCACAAAAAAGTTTTTTTGTTCACAAATTTCCATTACCTCCTAATACCACCTCTCCCGTTGGTAATGCATTGGAATGAATTTTATAAGCAAAATGAGATGATTGAAGGTTGTCAAGCATGGCCATCAAGATAGCCAAAAAATTTTTTAACCAAAACTACACTAATTTTTCATTCCCATTGCTACGATTTATTACCACCTACCAAACGAGCCGTAAGAGCTTAGTATATTATATACTCCCTCAATGCTTTTTATTTGCATCAAAGAGAAAGAGGATAGTTTTTAAGAATTATGTGGATGAATTTAAAATAGAGTTAAAATGTACGGACGAGATAAAAAAGGTGATGAGCCATCACCCAATAATAAAAATGATGTAAATTAAATGAAATAGACTAAAATAAAAATAATGAAAATTTAATAAGACGGAGGGAGTATAATATTTATGTTGATTGCAGGAGTGAAACATCCATGCACAATGATATGCAGGAGTGCACGTTGGCAAGTCCCAGTGTCATTCCCATGGGAAAGCTTGATGTTGAACCGTTTCTTTGAACTTTTAGTTCATAAGCCCGGTGAAGGCCCACTACTTTACCTCCTCACTTCTTTGCTCTCTCCTTTGGTACTACTTCCTCAACTACTATTTTGTTACTTTATTAGTCATGGGTAGCCGTGCAATATACGACATGTGCTAATTCGACGATTTATATAATTTATGCTTCAGAGGTTTTAAAAATAATTAATTATTTTTAAATTTATTTCATTCACTTACTAATAATAAAATTAAAAGAAAATGACCATGTAACTGACACATACATGTATGAATCTTAAATAAACATAATTGAACATGTGCGCATTGCACTATATGTCATATACTCACAATACAATATGTATGATACCTTAATTATGTTACGTGTACCGAATGCATTATTACACTGTATTCACCGTCTAAACCTCTATCTCCTTAGATGTCTATTTTATTACACATGACAATTTAATAGAATAATATACTACCTCCGTTTATTTATATGTGCAACTTTTGGCCTTTGCACGGTTGCCAATGCAAAAGTTTGTAGGGGGAAATTAGAGAAAGTAGGTATAGGTAATTAAGGGAAAAAAGGAGAGAGAAAATGATGGAAGTAGAGATAGGTAAGTAAGAGAAAGAAGGAGAGAGGAAGTAGGGATAGATAATTAAGGGAAAAAAAGGAGAGAGAAAATGATGTGATAGGTAATTAAAGGAGAGAGAAAATGATGGGATAAGTATTTAGATAGGTTATTTTTTACTAAAATAGGAAAGAAAAGAGTGAGTTGCACATAATTTTTAGCATGCATAAATGGCAAAAGTTGCACATAAAAATAAACGGAGGTAGTATATTATTTGTATTATTATTGTTTAAATTGAATCAAACAGTTATGACTAATTAGGTTTCGTAAAATGGGCGACATGGTGTGACTACTCCTTACAAGAGGTGCCCGACCTAAAAATGAATTTAAAACTATATAAAAATCAATGTGAACACAAGACTCAATTTTAAACCAAATATAAATTACTTGACTTGAAATCAACTACTCATTACACGTGATGGTTAGGTGGATGACATTAGAGGTGCTGTTAAGGGTTACTAAATTGAAGGGAGGTCGTTGGTGATAAAAGTATACTATTTAATTAGCGTTGCACTTTTACATTTTGAAATGATTAAAGAATTATCAGTACTTAATAGTTTAACTGTTGGACTATAGTGGTTTAATAACATTCAAACACAATTTGTAAAAAAATATTAATGGTTAGTCAAGTAAATATTTTAAGTAAATTTTAGTATTATTACATTTTTTAGCGCTTTAATATCATAAGTTGTATTTTAAGATTTTTTTACAATTTATAGTCACCCACAACAAACAATCTTAAAAAAGGTTCAAAAATCTACTGAAATGTACATTCAATGATTAGTCATGTTCGATCTCATTTCAATTATCCCATGTGTGAATTAAATGATCATTTTTTTACATCCTTTGTTACTTTGTTATTTGTCTTCATAGTTATTTGTGGGAGAAAAGGAATACAATATTGGCCATTCAATACTTTTCTATTTATATGGATATCATGCACTAATCATATCTGTACGTACCAACATAAGGTACACTTAATTTGAATTCCTTTTCATTAATTTTTTATATGATAATTAGATAAATTTTCATATAAAACACGGATACTATAAATATTTACTAATACGATTATTGATAGGGATATACCTTTTTTGTGTAATTTGACTATGCATAAAATCATTTTGGGCCAAGCTTGTTCTCTTTGTTGTTCCACAACTTTGCTATGCTTTTATTGAAATTCTTCCTAAAACTCAAAAAATACTTCAAAATCGGTGCCAAGTAAGCCAATGGTAATCAACTTTATTTGCCATGATAATCAACTTTTTAAGAGGTCAAAAATGACAACTTTGTTTGTCAAGTAACCAAATATCAAAAATTGATATCCAATAAAAAATATCGAAATGACAAGTGTCTTAGAATGAAATATACATCCAGTGATTAGTCATTTTCTCAATTATCCCATGTGAATAAAATGATCATTTATTTACATCTTTGTTTCTTTGTTTTGTCCAATTATTATTTATCTTCATAGTTATTTAATTTGTGAAGGAAAAGGAATACAATATTGGCCATTCAATACTCTTTTCTATTTATCGATATCACTAATCATTTATGTACGTACCATAACTAACATAAGGTACACTTAATTTAAATCCCTTTTCTTTAACTTTTTATATGATAATCAGATAAATTCCCATGTAAAACATGGATACTATAAATATTTACTGATACAATTATATGAAATCATGTAGAATACAAACTTAATCAGTAAATTTCTGTATTTGTTATAATAAGGAGTATAATTATCAAAATGAAGAAATAATTTGTTATACAATATTATTACAACATATATGTGTCTTTTTTTTAGTTTTTGAAATGGAGGTAATATAATAATTACTTTTAAATTATGTAATAAAAACTAGTGAATAAATTAATTAATATATTTTATTAATTTGGATGCAAACAGAGATGGGCAATCTTCAAATATGTAGAGAATGAGATAAAGAGAAAGCATCCTCTTGAAAAATATGGGATGGTACCAAATCACAGTTTTTTAGAAGAGACCAATAATTGTTCAATATCAGCTGTCCCAACTGGATTTTACAATAATGTTGAGGAAGGAAGTATTATTCTAAAAAGATCATCAACATTTAATTTTTACAAAGAAGGTATTTTTGTTTATGATCATCTTGGAAATGCTCAACCTATTAAAACAGACTTGGTTTTATTTGCTACTGGATTCAAAGGGGATCAAAAGTTAGTTAACATTTTTACATGCCCCAAATTTAAGAAGTACATTAAGGGCTCCTTCAACAACAAAGTCCCATTATATAGGTACGTACATTTTTGTTCACCTCGCCATATTTTTACTTTAAATTTAACAACTAAAAACTCTCGTCAATGAATAGAGCATCTGCATGTGGAATAGAAGGTTTGAAAATATGTCTTTTTATAATATGGATCATTCATTAGAGTATACATGGAGAAAAATAAGTTTGGAGATATTAATTACATATCACAAATATACTACTGCTAATTATTCATATAAAATAATTTGTGTGAAAAAAATAGAAATTTAATAATTTTTTTCCAATGCATTTGATATTGGTGTGCAATTATTTATACGTATCTTACTTTATAATTTTATTGATTTTTCTAGAATTATTACAACTTTTGATTAACCACGAATAATCTCAATTTTAAGGTCACCCAACATCATTGTTGCCCAAATAGTGACCGGATTTTACAAGTTAATTGGTAAAAAAAAATAGTAAAAATTTAAAGTTAAAATTAAAAAAAAACTTACTTGATTTGTAAAAATTTTTAAAATTTTCAATTTTATATAATTTAATTTTGTATTTACGTTATTCTTTTTTATGCAAAATGACTTGTTGTATAGGTAAGACATCTTAGTGCATTCTTAGCAAGCACTCCTTATATTTGGGATAATTCATCATCATCATCATCATCATCATCATCATACCCAGTGTTCCCGCACATAGATACTCTATGGTCAGGGTCCGGGGAAGGAAGGTCGACGGCGTCTCATACCCAGAAGGAGAGGGCGGTCATAAGAGTCCTTCGGCTCTATTGTAGTCTTCAAGGATAGGACCTGCAAATATCTGAAACCTGCATCTTACACCCACGTTAGCCAAGCATAGAGATTATTTAAAAAAGTATAAACGATAGTGAATAGCGATGACGAAAGACACAGAACAGTAACAAATAAGACTAGTAATCTAGGACGTGAATAAGGCGCCGCCATGTGGCTCTATCCCTGGTCAGGTCCTTAGAGAGGTGGAGTGCGAGCAGGTCGCTGCTAATCTGCTCCTCCCACGTCCTCTTAGGTCTTCCCCGACCTCTCTTGCCCTCCACTATGATGCGTTCAACCCTTCTCACTGGGGCGTCATGGGTGCTTCTCTGCACATGCCCAAACCATCTGAGTCTGGTCTCCCGCATCTTTGCAGAGAGAGGTGCAACCCCTAATTTCTCCCTAAACTCCTGATTTCTAATCCTATCCATCCTTGTCTTACCGCACATCCATCTCAGCATGCGCATCTCTGTTACATCCATTCTCTGCTCGAAAGCCTTCTTTACAGGCCAGCACTCTGTTCCGTACAACAAAGCCGGCCTAATCGCAACGCGGTAGAATTTCCCTTTTAGTCTACTAGGAAATCTTTTATCACAAAGCACCCCAGTCGCTGCTCTCCACTTGAGCCAACCTATCTGTATACGGTTAGTAACGTCACCCTCAATCTCCCCATTGTTCTGAATTACTGAACCCAGATATTTGAATTTGGATGTGCATGCAACTACTTCTCCCCTGATGGACACCTCTGGCTCCCCTAACGATTCTGTCCCACTAAAGTTACAACGCATGTATTCAGTCTTCGAGCGACTTATGCGCATACCCTTACCCTCCAAGGCTTCCCTCCATTCTTCCAATTTACTATTAACCTCCTCCTTAGTTTCTGCGGCCAAGACTATATCATCGGCGAAAAGCATACACCATGGTACGGTTTCCCAGATGGATTTTGAGATTTCATCCATAATCACTGCAAAGATGAAAGGACTAAGTGACGATCCCTGATGTAGGCCCACTCCAATACTGAAAGACTCTGTTAGCCCCACCGGAGTCTGAATGTTGGTCGAAACTCCATCATACATGTCCTGTATTATCTCAATATATCTTGACGAAATACCTCTTTTCTTGAGGCTATCCCAAATGATGCTTCGTGGTATGCTATCATATGCTTTCTCCAGGTCGACGAACACGAGATGCAAATCCTTCTTCCGCTCCCGATACTTTTCCATCAATCTCCTCAAAATATGAATCGCCTCAGTAGTTGATCTCCCCGGCATGAAACCAAACTGGTTCTCCCTTATCACCGTCTCCCGTCTAACTCTTCTCTCAATAACTCTTTCCCACAGTTTCATAGTGTGGCTTAGGAGTTTGATACCCCTATAGTTCCCGCATTCCTGTGCATCGCCCTTTTTCTTGAACAAAGGGATAATTGTGCTAATCCTCCACTCCTCCGGCATCTTACTAGATCTCAGGATAGCATTAAAGAGCTTAGTAAGCCATTGAATGCCCTCCTCTCCTAAGCTCCTCCACACTTCAATCGGGATATCATCCGGTCCAACTGCCTTAAATCTCCCCATCTTTTTTAGGGCTTCACCTACTTCATCCTTGGTTATGTCACCAAATGACCCGCAAACCCGTGTTCTTTGTGTGTCCAAAGTCTGCCGAGTTTCCTCTATAGGACCCCTTGACATATTTAGTAGTTGGGAGAAATACTGATGCCATCTTAGTTTGATGTCCTCTTGTCTAATAAGAACCCGTCCACTCTCATCTTTAATATACTTCACTGCCCCCAGGTCCTCCTTTTGCCTAGATCTGACTTTAGCCAACTTGTAAATATATTTCTCCCCCTCCGTGGTATCAAGCTTTTGGTAGAAGGCTTCAAAAGCATGACTCTTTGCCTTTGCAACTGCTTTCTTCGCCTCCCGCTTCGCTTCTTTGTATGCCTCTTTCAGTTGTGCCCTAACTTCTTCCTCCGTACAGACAATAAGCTCCTTGAATTTCTTGTTTTTGTTCATTATCTTCTCGTGCACCTCCTCGTTCCACCACCACGATTCCCTGTACTCCCTTTCCTTTCCTGTAGACACCCCTAGCGTCTCCTTCGCCACCATACGAATGGTTGTTGCCATAGATTCCCACATTTGATTTGCATCGCCTGAGATATTAGGGTAGCCTAACTTCATGATCTTGCTTGATAGGGTTGCGATTTTATCCCCTTTTAGACTACCCCACCTGATCGTTTCCTTTCCCTTAGACTTCCTCTCGACAATCTTCCTCCTCATGCGGAAATCTAGGACTAATAACCTATGTTGGGTTGGCATCTTAGTGCCAAGCACAACCTTACAGTCCAAGCACGAGCTCCGGGTGCTCCTACGTACTAAAAAGTAGTCTATCTGGGTAGCAAGCCCACCACTCTTGTACGTTATCAAATGCTCATCCTTTTTTCTGAAGATCGAGTTTGCTATAACTAGATCCTTGGCAAACGCGAACTCAAGAAGGTTCTGCCCACTCTCATTCCTTACACCGTAACCAAAACCACCATGAACAGAGTTATAGTCAACAGCCTCCTTCCCTATGTGACCGTTGAAGTCGCCTCCTATAAAAATCTTTTCGTCGATAGGGATAGGAAAATCAGTAAAAAATTTAATTATTTTAGATAATTTTTGCTATATTTTATCAAAGATTTATATATTAGGGATCTCATAGATGGTTTTAATTTCGGTAAAGATAACATATGTTTGGCGTGAATTCAATTCAATAGAAAAACAAAGTAACAAAGCCAAAGGTCTTACATTGTCATATGTGTATGTAATTTTTTTTTCAACTATTTTTGTGAAAGAATGTCTTTTAATGAGACGATTTAAAAACAAGGAATTCATATTAATATTCCTATAATTTATATAAGTTGGGCTATCTAACTCATATATAGCGTGCATCTTACATTTGAAGTTTGTGATAAAATTACATCGTTCTGAATTATTTTTATAGGGAATGCATTCATCCAAGAATTCCACAGCTAGGCGTGATTGGATTTTTGCAGAGTATTTCAAGTTTGTACACTGCAGAATTGAGATGTCGTTGGCTATTTGAATTACTTGATGGTAAATTCAAATTACCAACCATTGAAAAAATGGAAAATGAAGTATTTAAATGGGACAATTTTATGAAGAAAAATCATGGAGATGGACTCTATGAAAAACATTGTCTGGGAGGTCTACATATTTGGTACAATGATCAACTTTGTAAGGATATGGGCCAAAACCCAAAGAGAAAGACCACATTGTGGGCCGAGTTATTTCAGGCTTATGGCCCAATGGACTATACTTTTAGTTGATTACTTTACATTGGAGTTGGCCCAATTGAGCTTTCAAAGTCATGGGTTATATTATCGTCAATAAAACTATCCTCATTTTCAATAAGATGGTCTTACTGTAAGTTCATTTTTATTGGATTGGACGAATAAATTAAACTATTTTAAGGTGATAACTTATAGTCTTAAAGTTATCAATTCGAGAAATAAACTAATTATATAATCTTGTTTTATGGTGAAATTGTCTTATACAAGACTTGCTCTATTATCTTAGTATGCAAAAATAAATGTCAAATGATTGTGTGAATGTTGTTCATTTCAAATAATGACATTGATTTTTTTATAATTGCTACACTTCTATTTTTCGCACTATTCAATACACAATTTTAGTCTTTAATATATTTAATTTTATATGATAAAAAATTATAAAAAGGTAATAATATGAACACAATATGCTTTAAGACATATCGAATAAGATCTCACTTGAGTATGTTTTACATTATATATAGAGAAATATGTCTATAAGATGGACAGTAGTAGCTTTATGAGTAACGTCTTGTGTAGATGTAATTTTCTTTAAAAACTACAACTTTTATCGTTTCAATATCAAAATATTAGCATTTAAGAATTTTTGTTCTACTTTTCAACGATCATATTCCAAAAGAGAAAGTCTTAGTAAATAACGGTTATTTGTGAGGTTAACAAATCACCCTTATGTGGTAGGATTTGATTGAGTGAGAGATTTGATATTTTAATTTATGTTTTTAGTTTGTTTATTTTATTATTATTTTTTTGTCTTTTTGTGGTGATTTACAAATCACGGTGATTAATTAGGAATTTTTAACATTCAAGATCCAATATCCAATATAACGCACAACAATAACTGTATATAGGCACCGACAAACCATAATAAATACTTTTTCCGTTTCATAATACTTACTTGCTACTCATATATGATATATTGTGCGGAAAAAATGTCACTATCAAAAGCAAATATATATATTATAAAACAGAGAAAATAACTACTCACAACTAGCGGCTTCGAGTAGAGTCCACGTATGCACTAACTATGCCCAAAATGTCTCCTCTCAAGAAAACTCCAAATATGAAATGAATGCTTTACCCACTGAAATGTGCTTCACTGATTAGTCCTTTTCCCAATTTTCCCACGTGAATAAATTTAATTATATATTGTTTCTTTTTTTTTTTACCAATTCTTATTTATCTTCAAATTTATTTGTGGTGGAAAAGAAATACAATCTTGGCCATTCAATACTCTTTCCTATTTATCGATATCACTAGCATAAGGTAAGGTACACTTAATTTGTCTCGACTACTCAAGTAATCCTGTTTAAGCTGCTAATTCTTTAAATCTCTTTTCGTTACCTTCTCTTCGTAATATATTTATTTTTAAATTTGCATTTTAATTAAATTGATCATAATTTTTTGATTGGATTTGTGATTATGAGGAGATAAACGATAATTTGACATTGCCATAAGTTAGTCACTTATTAATAAGAATGTGTAAAAATATATCATTTCGAAAATCAACTATATCCCTTTGAAATTTTAAATATTTTAACACTCGACTAACCAAATGGGATCCATAAATATACTCATATATATGTGATTAGAGATTTAGAGATATTTGCTATTGGATTCAAAGGGGATCAAATATATCCCTTCAACAACAAAGTCCCGTTATATAGGTACGTACATTTTTGTTCACCTTCACTTATTTTTACGAAAAACGTGTCGTTTATATTTTATAGGGAGTGCATCCACCCAAGAATTCCACAATTAGGCGTGATTGGATTTTTGCAGAGTATTTCGAATTTGTACACTGCAGAAATAAGATGTCGTTGGCTATTTGAATTACTTGATGGTAAATTCAAATTACCAAGCATTGAAAAAATGGAGAATGAAGTATTTGAATGGGAAATTTTCATAAAGAAAAATCATGGAGATGGACTTTATAGCAAACATTGTTTGAGAGCTCTAAACATTTAGCTACTCTTGTGAGAGACCGTCTTTCAAAGAGACGACCTCAAAACAAAAAGCCCATGTTTATATTTTCTCTTTAATTTGTATTAGTTGGGCTAAATAGCCCATATATCTTATGCGTCTATAGGAAAGACCGTCTCTCACAACAATTTGTGCTAAATAGTTGGTACAATGATCAAATTTGTAAGGATATGGGCCAAACCCAAAGAGAAAGACCACATTGTGGGCCGAGTTATTTGAGGCTTATGGCCCAATGGACTATACTTTTAGCTGATTACTTTACTTTGGAATTGGCCCAATCCAGCTTTCTAAGTCAAGGTTTATATTATTGTCAATAAAACTATGTTCACAAAATTTCTATAAGATCGTCTTACTGTAAGTCCTTTTTTATTGGATTGGACCAATAAATCAAACTATTTTAAGGTGATAACTTATAGTCTTAAAGTTATCAATTCGAGAAATAAATTAATTATATGATTATGTTTTATAGTGAAATTGTCTTATACAAAACTTGCTCTATTATCTTTAATAAAAGAAAGTATGCAAAAATAAATGTCATATGATTGTGTGAATGTCGTTCATTATAAATAATGACACTGACTTTTTATAAGTGCTACACTTATTTTTCGGAAAAATCGAAAAGGATAAGCAAAAAAATAAAAAAAAATCAAAAAATAAAACGTTTTTGAAACTTTATCCCAAAATAAGCACTTTTTCTCCTAAGCTTAGGTTCGGACCGGTTCGCTGTTACTAACAGCGAACAAACTGAAAAACAGCGTTAAATTTGTTCGCTGTTACTAACAGCGAACAAAATAAATTGGTCAAATAAAAGTCAATCTCAAATTATGTAGGATAAATTAAAACAAAAAAAAAAAATAAAGGAGTTGTTCGCTGTTGATAACAGCGAACAAACACCCCACCATTTTCCCATCCATTTCCCATCAAAAAAATCACAATCTTTTTGAGAAAATAAGAAATTCCCATTTTGAGTACCAGAAATCCCAAACCACCAAGTAAGTCTAGCTTGTGATCCCACTCTATTATCAAAGTAGAAGAAAGAACAAAGAAGACATAAAGTTAGAATCAAAAACCCAATAATACTTATTGATAATTCAAGTGGGTTTAATTTGTTGAATTTCTTGAAGAAATCTGGTTGATTCATGGGTTTTAAACCTAAAGATTTGATCTTTTTATTGGTTTGAATTTGAAAGGGATGGAAAAATGGGGAAAAAGGACAAGGGAAATTTGTTCCTTTAATGAAAGGGAAAGAAGAGGGAAATTGGGGAAATGGGCAATAAGCAAAGCATTAACTGCTAATGGATTTTCAGTGGAACGCTTAAAAATGGTGGGGTGTTTGTTCGCTGTTATTAACAGCGAACAGCTCCTTTATTTTTTTTTTTTTTGTTTTAATTTATCCTACATAATTTGAGATTGACTGACCAATTTATTTTGTTCGCTGTTAGTAACAGCGAACAAGTTTAACGCTGTTTTTCAGTTTGTTCGCTGTTAGTAACAGCGAACCGATCCGAACCTAAGCTTAGGAGAAAAAGTGCTTATTTTGGGATAAAGTTTCAAAAACGTTTTATTTTTTGATTTTTTTTTATTTTTTTGCTTATCCTTTTCAATTTTTCTATTTTTCGCACTATTCAATACACAATTTTAGTCTTTAATATATTTAATTTCATATGATAAAAAATTATAAAAAGGTAATAATATGAAAATATGCTTTAAGACAAATCAAATAAGATCTTACTTGACTATGTTTTACATTATATATAGAAAAATATATCTATAAGATGGACAATAGTAGCTATAATGAGTATGGCAATATTTGAGACTAGAGATAGTATGATATATTTTGACGTGTCATTTAATGAAAAATTCTAAATTTCAAAATTTTATTCTTAAGTAATATGATTGATACTTATATAATCAAAAGTTAAGATTTATATTTTAGTGAGAGATTTTAGAGTCAAATGAATTTTATGGTGTACTGTGAATGTAAATACCTGTCTAAACAAATTGATTAAATAATGAGAGTTCTCACAATACTTCATCCATTTAAATCACTAAAATTTAGTTCAAACGAATGAGTTACTTACAGTAGTAGTACAGAGCAGAAAAAGGAGAGATTGTCCAATTAAAAGAAAAGACAAAAAGAAAATCATCTGTTATATCTACAGCAGATTGATATATAGTATATGATAAAAAATTATACCATATTTGAGTTTTATTTATTACAAGGTAAAAGGGTTAGATGGTGGATAGACAATTGGAAGTTTGGACATTGTAACATTGCCCATCAACACACTCTGATCCACTGATTCTTCAATTATAACAGGCTGAATTTGTGTGATTTTTTCGGGTACGACTTTATCCCCCTCGACCTTTGCAAGGGCTTCGAAATGCAGCTTAACTTTTTCAGGTTTTGTCCTCCATTCCGGAAGCTGTTCCAAGTTAGCTCTGTCTCCTTCTCCGAGCTGCTTCTCGACTTTAAATCCAATTTTTAGGTATTTCTGAGCAGAAACATCAGCCTTCAGTAGCCTGAAGGTACCCTTTTTGTTGGCTTTGGGACCCAACACAGAAGATAATAATCTTTCGAGACCAAGCAAATTTGAATGTGAACCATTCAAAGAGGTTATTGGCCATAGTGTGGTGAACTGTTCAGGTGATAGAAGAGTGGGAACTTTATTTGGGAGGTCAAGTGCAGTGGCGGATTCTACCACTGGTTTGTTTTTGGATGGTGAAGATAATTCGACTAGGCCAGGAGCAAGGCGTTTTAGCTTTAAGCGGTTGGACGATGAGGGCGAGGAAGGAGAAGGAGATGGAGATGTGAGAGAGGTAGGGCCTACTACACGAAGAGAAAGAAGGGGAGCTTCTTTGGCGCCTGATGCACGACGAAGGTACTGAGCAAGACTTAGAAGGCAGGAAGCAAAACCATTTTCAGTTCGGTTTAGGGGTAGAGGAAGATCAAGAGGCTGGCGCAAGCTTACTGATTTCGCACCTGTGACGGTAACCACAGCACCTTCGGCAAGAATTACTTTTCTCAATACACCAGCATCCACATCATGCTATAAAGAAAAAGAGTAATCGTTTGTAGTGAGATCGAAGTACATGAGTCATGACAAAAAGGGAACGTGAATCCCTCTTATGTGCATACTGCAACAATGAAAAATCTTTACAGTGTACACCAGTAAATAGTTGAATATAACTTGATATAAATGAAGAAACATCGTTTGATGCTCTAAGACCTTAGGTGCACATCATGAAAAGAATCACCTTTTTCACCCTTTAGAGCTCTAGACATATTAAGATTGAGCTCATGGATAAAAAAGTTTCAGAGAAGGATAACTGGCAATGCATGATATTCCTATCACTCACAAGCAATCTAACAGCAAACACTTACCGGCAATGAGATCTTCATATCATTGGCATCCTGAATCCAAAGCTCCATTGGACCTGCAAGCTGAAAGGGTGCCAATACAGGGCCCATGTTTTCTTTCATCTTCTTCCTTGCAATCAATCCATTCTCTTCTCCAGGCCTAACAGGCTCTTCCAGCTGAAAAATGGGCATATCAACATATTCCCATTTCTTCACATCCTCCAAAAGCTTCATTGGGAGCACCTTATTATCGATTTCAACATCAAATTCATATGCCACAGAATGCCCTACCAACGTGTCTCTCAAATCAAACCCTGATATCCTAAAATCCTCTGCTTGAAACCCTAATCCCTTCACTATAGCTTCCTTTAAATCCTGAAACAATAACATCAAATACAGTATTATGATTGTTTTCAATGCAAATTCTCCTTATTTCATAAAATTTACAATTGTTAACAAAGTAAGATCAACCTTAGAAATACAATTTTGATCATCAATAGATTAAAATTCAATAAAAATCCTAAATCAATTAGAAGAAACAACAAAAATATAAAAGATCGATTTTCATTGTCCTTTCTTTCCAAACATACCTCAACCCAAACACCCCCTATCATTCATTAAGTCAAAATTTCAAAACCTTGATCCGTTAATGTTTCTTTCCTCCGCATCACATATATCAACAATAGGAAAAAATTAATTTTGTAAATGATACTCATCATCAGAGTCCGTTGATCCTAACTAAACCAAATTACGCTAGAATAATTAGTAAAATCACAAATCATGACCTTTCTTCCAATATTATACCAAATCCTCGACCAAGTTGCACATATATCGCCAACATTCAAGATTTTATCGATCAAGTATATGATCAATTCGCACAAATAAATATCAAGTTAAGCCGAATTCGCTAACAAACTGGCTGATTTCCTCAACTATTTCAAACAGTGAAAATCAAAAGAAAAAATTTAAGGATTCGAAATTACCACACACTCTGTCAAAATTATGATTCATCCTAATCATAAACAAAAAGAGAAATCAAATTCAGATTTCAAGATGATAATTTTTTCCGAACAGTCCATCTAATAGAAACAACAAAAAACTCTGAATTCAAATTCATCGAATTATCAATAAAGCATCAAAAACTTTAAATAAATAAAAAGATAATTAGATAAATTACAAATAAACAAAACTTACAGATAAGGCTTTAGGATAGGGAGGATTAACATTGGGAGAAGAAACGAAAGCGAAAGAAGAAGGTATAACCGCCATTGATAAAAATAACGCCATAATTGAAGCTCGGAAGAACAATTTAGACGCCATTGATAAAACTGCAGATAATCAAAACCTTCGAATCAATTTTTCTTTGATCGATTTACAAATATCTCTTTTTCTTTCTTAATCTATCCTACTCTAATTCTAATTTTGTTAAAAAAGAAATGGTTCGTCTTTAGTAATTTTTATTTTAAGAAGAATGTTCCGGAGAGGTTGACGTGGAAAATAACAACCAATAAGGAAACGGAATGTGATATGTTGGGAGTTTTGATTGGTTGAGATTTGCTGGAATTTTTGGAAAGAGAGAACATTTAGGAAGGGTGTTTTGGTAATATTACGACAAATGGGAAAAGGCTAAAAATAAAAATTATATGGCGTCGCCCGGACTCGAACCGGAGACCTTCAGTGTGTTAGACTGACGTGATAACCAACTACACCACGACACCTTGCTTGACATGATGTTGGCTAAGGTTATGTCAGCATGAAGCAAGTAGTGTTTAAATTTAATAAAATTACCGCAAATTCTGGCTATAGACCGTCT
Organism: Amaranthus palmeri; assembly: GCA_019776075.1. NCBI lineage: Eukaryota > Viridiplantae > Streptophyta > Magnoliopsida > Caryophyllales > Amaranthaceae > Amaranthus > Amaranthus palmeri. The sequence goes on along the minus strand of JAAKBH010000286.1, from coordinate 1,270,577 downwards.
ATAGCATAGATGGGTAAATATGGGCTAATTCATTTGTTAAATAAGTAATTGAATAGTCATGTCAGCCATTGGTTTGTGCTATTGAGAGAGTCGTCTATGCCATAGACGGTCTCTCGGAAGACCTTCTAAAATAAAAATGGAAAAAATAATCCTAAATACTCCTTCCTGTTCAGCCCAAATGTCCCATTTATTTGTGGTCACTATTCACTTATCACTCTTAAGTTTTAATATGTATTTTAATCTTAATCTATAAGTTAAAAACATGGTCATGTGGGATCTTTTGATTCGTCTCAATACAAGGATTATTAATATCAAATTTTTATAATTTTTAATTAAGCGTAATTTGAGATATTAAGGGTTAAAATGTTGCCTCGGCAAATGTGAAAAACTAAATAGGACAATTAGGTTGATATATTATTTAAGTAAATAAGAAAATTAAGAAAAAAAGTAGAGATCATAAGAATTATAAATAGAGTTAATAGAAAATATATGAAGATCATACGCAATATCAAAATGTTAAAAAATAAAGTTAGTGGAAAATATCTGAAGATCATAAGTATTAATGAAACATTCAAATTGGGATAAATAATATATTAACTATGTCAAAAATTTGTGATATAAATAAAATGAATTATATAAAAAAATATTAAATACAATGACCAAAAATGAGGATGAGGTAGAGAACTTCGATCAGTCTTTAAGCTTGTTAGATACGGGCTATTTAACTGAAAATTAAAATGGGCCATCGGGTTTTTTAATTCCCTTTAGTTGGGCTAAGGTCTACGGACTACCACTTTGGCACTTTCGTGGGACATTAGTACATTGATATACCCGAAATTTGGCCCTTTTGGTAAAAAAATTTCAGTGCTCTCTTGAGAGACCGTTTTTTGTAAAGACGATCTCAAAAGTCTAGCTCAATCTATATTTAGAGTTGTAATAATATATATTTAGAATTGAATTGAGCTTTTGAGAGCCGTCTTACAGCCTCAATTAAGAATTTGTTAAAAAAATTTTGTTACTAATAGAGATTTTGAATGAGACCGTTTTAAATTAAAATTTGTTAATGTTAATTATAAATTTTAAAATGAGACGATCTTATGATAAAATCATTTTTATTGAGTTGACCCATATAAATTTAGCGTGTTGAAATGATTACTTACAATTTTAAATTGATCAATTACAGAAATGAACTAATTATATGAATTCGTCACAACATGAAACTGAGTGTTAATTGCAATGAGCTTAGTTCATCTATGTAGTACATAAAGTGAACAAATTATTTTTTGTGAAAGAGATATATAAAATAATTTTTTTTAAGGATGAGTTTAGAAGTGGATAAGTCATTGTATTAGTTTTTTTATTTAGTTATTTTAAGTATTGTCATGATCTCATCATGTTATTCATATGCACTTAATATTTGGACCATCAATGTTTACCATTAATTTATACTTATAAAATCGAGTTTTATTTCAATTAAAACAAATATCACCTTTTATAACTAAATTTTTAAATTTGACTTTCATCAATCTAATTTCCTTTTCTCAATCTACATATAAGAAATTAATTTCTCAAATGACATTGTTCTCAAAGATCACACTAATTCTCTGTAGAAGTCGTCTCACCTTAAAACAGCCATAATTGGGTCAACCCAAACTCTTTAATAGAACTACTTCCTATATATGTGTAAATTCCGATTTTATTGCTTTTTTTAATGTTTTCTTACTAACATAGACTATTTGTATCGGCTCTTCTCATAGTGAGATGGTCTCATACAAGACTTATGCAAAAATTATAGTCACGTACAATTATCAAAAAAATTTCTTTATAACTTAATTCTTCTAGAACATATGGTATAGTTCCAAGGTCGGTACCAATACCAAACCACATATAGTCCATTTTCTAACTTTTCATATAAGTTTGACATTTTAAAACCTTGAGTTAACAAATAACAATGTAACATGTTTTTGTCTAGGAATTATTAGACTTTTACCAACTCCAAAATAACCTTTGTTAATTAATTATTTTCCAAAAAAAAGAAAAGGATTAATGGAAAATAATTGTCACTTTTGAAAAATGTGTGCCAACAAAGTTGGAACACAAGAAAATGGCAAGACAAAGACAAAGAATTAAGTCAAAGACATTTGGAATCTTATAAAGATTTTTGATAGATTTTTTTGAATTGTATTAGGATGTGTTTGTCTTACTACTTCATTTAAGGTCATTACTAGTAAACAACTGGCTGACAACCTACCATCAACCAAACAAGGACTAATTATAATTATAATGCATGGTTGTCTTTAGGTGTTATAGCTAGACTACATATAATTATATCTTTTTAATTATCTAATTTTGTATGATTAGATCTTCATGATTTGGAATCTAATTTTGTATTTAGATTCTTAATATTCATCATCATCATCCTACCCAGTATATCCCGCTCATAGAAAGCTATGGGCAGGGTCTGGGGAGGGATGGATGGCAGCAACTCATACCTGTAAAGGAGAGTACAGCCAACAGAAGAGTCCCTCAGCTCGAAGAAGATGAAGATACATACCTGCTATTTAGAATCTTAATATTGATATTCATTAATACAATAATAATAAGAAGAAAAAGTAAATTTTGAATTATTATATCCAATAAAATCTTGATCATATCATGTATATCCTACACAAACTCTTTGCATATCTTACCATTTGATGTATTAAATTGGATCATAGTATAACATTATTAGTTGTATATTTGTAATGATTTAATGGATAACTACACATTTTAGTAACCTTAGCTTTTAGATATTTCATGGATTCTAATAATAGATTATGATAAGGATAGATAATTTTAGTGTATTTATTTATTGAAAACAATAATTTGTGTATATTTTTATATACTTTTAATAATAATTAATTTTTCATTGCTTATATTTAATTGCAAGTTTTTGATAATGGTTATACTTTTTTTATTTTTGTAAGATCAGCTTTTAAGAGAAGTATAACAATTATTTTGGGACAAAGAGAAGTATAACTAAGAATTACTAAATTGCTAGTATTTGATTGACAAATAAAAAATAACAAGGCAATAGTATATTAAAATTGATACAAAATAAATTAAAAATTTTATAAATTTAAGATAATTGATTATAATGAGAAACAAATATATAAAGATATAATTCATATAAATTTATTCTATTATTTATATTACCTCCTATTTAAGCTATTACTCTTAACTTGTATTTTATTCGTAATTTATAAATTATAACATCTTCAAGTCGGATCTTGTTTGATTTGTTTCAATACAAGAAACATTAATATCAACTTTTTACAGTTTAGTTTATTACTTCTCGAGTCATACTGACATCCTCTTTTATTGGCCCCACTCAAAAAATAAGATTAATATAAACAAAATTAAAAATAATTTAATTTGAAAGATAAAAAATAAAAATAAAAATAAAATTAAATCGTTACGTTAAAATTACTGAGCTGGCCTAGCTTTCAGCATTTCTTCCTCAAGTATACCAAATTAAGTATGTACGTATTTGTCCCGTATTGCTGGTCAACAGAACCACTAAACACTAATTAATTAATAAGTATAATGAATTAATGACGAACAAGTTAATTAAGAGCCAAATCTAGAGTACGTCACTGTGATCTCTACGTTACTTTTTATAATACTTGTATTTATATAATTCACTATTTATATCTGATTATATATGGTTTCATTAAATATACTCATATATAGAATATAAAATGTATTATGTACGTAAGAAATATGTCAAGTCTTAAAGTCTCTAGAGTGTATGTCATCACCATGTCTAGGGTTTTCTGTATTTGTAAACTTAGTTAATTCGTTTGGTTGTTGATATTAAATGTTAGACGGTAATATTGAGTATGATTTATAATATGACTTTCATAAGAATTATGATGATTAAACTTATCAAGAGATTTTTAAAACTAACAACGAACCAATAAAGGCTACAAGAAATTATATTTATCTTTTTTTTTTTTTGAGGGAGAAATTATATTTATCTTGATCTTCAGTATATAGAAATGAAGGAGATCAATATATATACTTGGAAACACAAAACATGTCAAACAATAATATTAATAAATACACTATTAGTAGTATTGTAAATGACTTTGCACTTACAACTATGTATATAAATTATTTGTACAAATATTAAAATATTTGGTAAATAACTTGTACTTTTTATTTCTAATCACAATATAAAAATAATCATTTTACTTTTTCATATCCTAATTAAAAATAAATCTTAATATTTTACTTTTTGGTACCCTAAAACATTACATTTTAACCAAAAATTTTAATTATAAAAATAACATAATCATCGATTATATCTTTAAAAATAATGGAATATAAAGTCCTTAAATTCAAAAAAAATCTGCAAAGAAAAGTAAAGAAAAACAAAACAAGAGAACAGCATAAAATTAATTTCAATTAAGTAGAGTGCTAGAATATTATTAATTAAATGGATAAAAGATTAGGAGAGTGACAGATAGAGAAGTGAACATGTAAAGCCGCAATTAACCTATTATGCTGAATGCGTACACACTTGATAGCCACAATACGTAATTTTGATACTGATTATTATACGATTTATTTATAAAACTATTTTTAATATGAATTATTTAACGGTATTTTCTCCGTTTCTTTTTGTTTCTTTACTTTATCTTTTAAGTGGATTAGTTGTATGATTATATAAGTAAACTAACTAGTTTGTTTTGGGTAAAAATTTAATTTATATTTTTATTGATAAAATATTGAAATTTTAAATTAAATTAATTAAATATGTAACTACATGATGCAAGTTCAAGTTTAATTTTTGATGTAAATTTATTTATAGGTATAACATTAACAATGATAAAAAGATCATTTCCAACTCTAGATAAAGGAGGCAATAGTATAATTTTATAGTTTTATATTTAAGAGCATTTCACCAAATTTTAAATTTTAACTTAAAGATTAAAAATTAATCAACAAATTTAGGGTGATGAATGAATAATAATTATATTATCATGTAATATAGCAGGTAATATAGAACGGGGGAAGTAATTGAATGGAGAAGAAGTCCTTTCAAGTTTCAATACCTGTCCTTTTCTAAATCTTTCATACTTAACTGATCTGTTTATAAATGCAAAAATATCAATAATTACAATATTATCAAGATGAATTACACATAGGGGGAGTTATAACAACAATATGTCAATATAAATGTCAAGATCAATATAATTACATGTTTAAAGAGTAATAATAACAACAATATTTTTCAAAAAAAAATAATAACAACAATATTAATAGTACACATTTGGTGAGCTATTATAACAACAAGTCAACAATAATAATAATAACTACAAGAATGTAATAATAATAACTACAAGAATGTAATAATCAATAAACGAGTGAGCTATTGTGAGAATTGCGTTGAAAATGAAAAGGGTGTTGAAAATGAGAAAGGTAAGAAGGACTCTACATCCTTGATTTTACTTTGTTAGAGTATATAACATATCCTAGGCCTCAACCATTAGCTTAAGCTTTTGGTTGAGTCGGTTCCTTGACATACTTAAATTAAAAAATCTATGATTTACGATTAAGCCAAAAATACATAATTGAAAAAGTAATTATGTTATACAGAAAAGTAACTATGACATACATTTTTAGAAAGTTCTGACTTTATAACATAGTATCCTTTTTGTACATATAGTCACTAAACCAAATCAAACAAAAATCTTTCTCATCATTCTTATTTTAAAATCAAGTCGTTTGGAGATCGCTGTCATTTCTAAAAAAACGATAGACGTTTGTTCATTGCCTTTTGACGACAGTTGCAATTTTATGAGCAAACATATGTATATATCCCCTTCCATGAACATGACTACAAATTAAATTAAAGGAAACCACCAATAATTTTGTAAAAGCCAAAATACAATTACACTAACAAAAAGGAACAAAGGCCTCATCAAACCATTAACATTATAAGTTTTTACAAGAATTAAAAAAAAAGGAACATAATTATAAATCTGAACCCCTTAAAAAAAGACTAAAGTAAAGCTCTAGGTTATTTCTAAAAACAGGTGGGTAATTAATTGCAACATGATTTAAGTATAAATACTAAAAACCATGCAAAAAATAAAAAGAAAAAAACCCTCCTGAAAAATGAAATCCTAGAGAAAACAGGCTACTTAGACGTATATGTATATGATAATGTATAAAAGCACTTAATTATTCTTCCTTAATTTTTGTTCACTTGAGAATAGTGTGTAATTGTCTCACTATATCTTTTGCTGTCATAGTGAATTCAGAACCCATCTGCACAATTTTGGACAAGAAAATTATGTCAGCTTTAAACTAGATTTTTTTAGATTACTAATAAATATAACGACATTATTAGTATAAGCATTAATTTTATTTTTTTAATTTAGGAGCAAAAATAACCCCTGACGTACAAGAAAGAGGCGAAAGAGGATTTGAGGTGGTAAAAAATAAATTGATCTTAATTATGGTATGAAATAAAGGAAAAATCTTAAACAATTTCTCAGTAAAAACATCAATTTATTCTTTGATTTTTTAATCGATATAGTGTGAATTCACTAATTCGCCTATTTATTTGAAGATAAACAAAAAGTATAAATACCAAATTAGAATATATTGATTTAATTAGAGCCGAAAAAATTGGTAGGTAAAAGCATATTCACAAAGCTTATTGATAAAACTTTATAAGAATTTGAGTACTTTTATTTAGGTTAATCTTAAACCTATAACTCCACAAGGATGGACCATGCACCATACCCAATTCCATGTGCTATGTCTTAGAAGTCAATACTCAATATCAATAATACACATAAGTTTTAGTTTAGTTTTTTAGGAGAATGAGACAAAAAATTAAAATTGTGCGAATAATTTTTTTTAAAAAAGAAATGTATTTGACAAGAACTAAAAAATGTGGCAGATCGTTCACTTTCATAAAAGAAAACGTAGCAGATTATATTGAAATTGTATGATCAATATATGTATTATGTTTCAAAAATAAGGAATCGAGTATTATTTTTAATCTATAATGGCCCGTACAATTTGGTTTTCAGTATTAAATAAACACAAATTCTTACTTGAGACCGTCTTTTGTAAAGACGACTCTTAAGAGCCTAGTCCAATTCTAAATATGTATTGTTACAACTTTAAATATAGATTTAGACTGGGCTTTTGAGAGTCGTCTTTAAAAAATAAAAGTACATATAAAATATGCATGATTTAGAAAGAGAATGGACTTACTTGAGCTACAATTGTAAGAGCAAGAGCAGAACCTCCAAAAGCCAATGAACTGCTACTAATAACCACAAGATTAAGTTGTTCAATCTTTGACATAAGTTTCTCAATAACCCCTTGTTTTTTTTCACAATTTATTCTTATCAATACATTTTTTTCTGAGAATCTTGCTTCAATTTCTGGGAATAATAATGGATTATCATCATCACAACTTGAATTTTCAGTTAACTTTTTTTCTGATGAAAAATCAGCATTTTCATCTTCTGCAGTAACATATGATCTTTTGACAAGAACTGCTGATTCCATCTTTTTATTTTTAGCTTCCTCTTCAAGTGCTCGTACTCGTTCTTGTAATTGTTTCACGTGTTTTACTGCATCTCCTAGTACAGTTGCTTTGTCCATCTGTTACATATATACATACTTCAATTAGTACTTAATTATATATACGATTATATTGTCGAGGAACCAACTCAATCAAAAGTCTAAGCTGATGGTAATTGAGGCCCCAAAACACGCCCTCTCACACGAGAGTACTTTGGGCTAAAAGTATAGTTTATATTTGACACTGAATACTACACTTTAAATGATAGCGGTTGGGATTTGAACTTGTGACCTCTTGTCACCCTGACTTCTGATGTCATATCAAGGAATCAACTAAATTAAAAGTTTATAGCTAATAGTTTGTGATAAAATGTAACATAAGTACATATGCCCAAGTCATGGTGCAGGTCCATGCCCAACGCAATTAAAAGTTTCTGTTACACCTACAATTCTAACCTAAAAGGCTCTACTGTGAGCTAGAGCCTAGAGGACGCGATAGGGCTACAATAACTTTTTTCTTTTGATTTGAGGTAGGTTTAGAGAATTTCTAAAATTAAGCAAGAGTGAAAATTAATCGTTCTTATATGCTATACTCAACTACTAGTTAGACTAATCCATAATTCTCCGTCTGCTTAAATTTTTGGTTGATTCATTTTAACAAAATCGTAAATTTTGATTACTGATAATTTAAATTTGTTACTGGGACAAGAGAGCCAAGTTGACTACACACTAACCTAAAGATGTTCCATACTAAAACCAATTGATAACAGAAAGAGTAGCCTATCAAACTTATATGGTTATCAATTTTTCTACAATTTTTCGATATAGGACCACCTGTAAGTTATTTTTTACAAAATTAGACTTGGATTAAAAAGGGTAAGAAATAAAGTACCTTCTTAAGACCAGGAATGAGAGCAGACAAAGCAATAAACCTTTGGCTAAGTTTTTCCCTTCGTTTCCTCTCAGCAATAATATGATCCTTAGATTGTTGAGGCTGCCCACTATTCTTCTCAACATGATTGGTTCTAGAAGCTTCCACAGAAGCTTGATCATGACAAGGAATAAAATTAGTAGGATTTGAAACAACAGCAACTTCTTCTTTAGGCTTAATAAGCTGCCCACCCGACACGTGATTCGAATTCGAACTGATTGATGAATTATTTGAAAAACATAACATAGTTGAAGAACCTGAGTTTGTTTGTGATGATGAATTTAATATATGATCAGGATTATTATTATTATGATTTATCATCTGATCATAACAACCCCAATTGTTATTATCTGTTTTGATTTGTTTACTTGGTCTTTCCATGACCGTGTTTTGTTGATAATGTTCAAGAAATTGTGCTGATGATCTCTTGCAGCTTAAAACTTGATTTGTTCCAGCAGTTAACTCAAAATTATTAACATAATTAGGTATTATTGCTGGCCCAAATAGTTCTTCCATTGAATTCATATTGAAGTTTACATCATTCATCATTCCCTGCAAAATTTGGTTCATAAAACTAAATCAGTAACACAAATTCTTGTAAGAGACGGTTTTTTTGTAAGATTATCTCTAATTGAACTGGTTCATAAAGGAAAATATAGTGTACAAGTAGATATTAAGCTTTAATGGGTTAGGCCTGAAAGACGTCTTTCAGAAAGACGGTTTCTCAGGAGACTAGCTGAATCAGTAAACATAATTTGTATATAACATATTTTAGAGCTTCAAACATAAGTTTCAGCCCTATGATGATATACATCAGACACATATATAATAGCTGGTAGCTAATTGTAGTAGCTGATCTGATCAGTTAATTATGAAGTCGCTGCTATAAGTAGTTTGTTAAAAAGACAACGTATTTATAATAAATTAACAATAAGTTGTTTTAACCATTTAATTCACCAAACACTATCGTTGAATGATTTAACCACCCCACTCTACCCGCTATTTGTATCAAAAAAGTTAAAATTACCCCATATTAACGTATTTCATGTAGAGTATATGACAATATGACATATTTAAATAATTCTTACCCAGAAATATTTTGACATTAAACAAGAAATTTGATGAAATTAATGAAGGAAGATATAATGATTACCAGATCATTGAAGCTTGTGAACATTGAAACCTCCATTTAATCAAAGTAATTATGTTGTAATTAGGTAGTGATAAAGAAGCAAAAGAAGAGAGAAGAGAGAAGAAAAGAAGAAGTCAGGTGGTAATAATAGTGATGAAATTGCTTATGTTGGTGGCAAATTTAAGGACTTTACTTGAAATGTGAACTGGCTTTTTATGCTGACCATTAATCAAGGACCTCACATTATTCATTACAATATAATATTATTAATAGTATTTTAATATTAAGATAAACATTAATGACTTCAACTTATAAACATATCCCTACTCCCGTTTGTTGGGTTTTTGATACTCTCCCTGTTCATTAAAGGTCGGAAATTCGAATGTTCTATTTGTTGTTTTTATAAGGAATAAAATTACTTTGATCGTTCTCATTTTAATATTTTAATAATGTTTATGGTCTTTACATATGTTTCACTAACTTTATTTCAACATTTTTCTATTCAATATGGTCCCCACATGTTTTCCACTACTCTTAGGGTAAATAAGAGAAAATATAAATTATAAATTAACTTGATTTTATATTTTATTCTTTTTTTTTTTTTGAAGATCAAAGGGGGGCTTAGATTAATTAATATCAGAAAATATAATGTCCGTAATCCACGAGGGACCATCATCATATTTTATTCTTAATATATAAGTTAAATTTTGTTAATTAGGATTTTATTTAATTCGTTTCAATGTAAATTTTTATTTTTTTTTTTAAGATCAAAGGGGGGCTTAGATTAATTAATATCAGAAAATACAATGTCCGTAATCCACGATGGACCACCATCATATTTTATTCTTAATATATAAGTTAAATTTTGTTAATTAGGATTTTATTTAATTCGTTTCAATGTAAATTTTTATTAATTTTTTACAAATATTATATTCTTAATATTTTTTGTATAAATGTTGGTCCAATTGTTTATTAAGTCACCTCAAACTAAACTTGATCCAATAATTAACCAACTGAACCTCCACCGTATTTAACAACACTCATTTAATTCAGTGGGATTAGCAAGGGCTAAACAGGCTATCGTCCTAAAAATTTTGTAGGATTTAAAAAAACTTATTTTTATGTAGATAAGTGATATTAATTTGAATTAAATTAGATAACTTATATTTTTTGCTAAGTAAAGTTTTTAGTGCTTTTTTATAAAGTAGTTTAGATATCAATAATAAAAAACATTTATTCATTACACTTTAAGTTTTTAGAGGAACTTTTATCTTTTGTTTTGAGACCCAAAAATAAATACGATGCCCCGCCAACACTTATAAATGACTAACTTGTAATTTTGAGTATTCCATAGTAAAATCTCTTCCATATACACTTAGACCACCCCATTGGTGTAGAAATAATTTTTATGAATGGAAAATTTATTGTGAGTTTCTCTATCCCATTGGTGAGCAAGGTTAAAAAATCTTGCAAATATTTCTAAAAAAAATTGAATGAGGGGAAATTTTCAACAGTCCAAAACAAATGTAAGCTTGACACTTGTCCTAAAAATATTTTTTATTTTATTAAATAGTATCAAAAAATAAATACAAATATATCAATAATCATAATTTAATGCTTTACTATTAGACATCCATTTTGTTATATTATAACATGCTTATATTTTTTTAAATTTCTATATAATTTAGTATTTAGTAAGTAGTGAGGAATTTTTTTATTTTCTCGTAAATATAATGTGGATGAGAAAGAAAGTGTAGATTCATATTGATGTGGGAATGAGAGGGCTTAGAATTAGAACATCTCAATCTAGAAATTAAAATAATTCTTAAAAGTTATATTATAAATATAATATAAATACAAGTAGGTCCAAGTTTGATGTAATATAGCTATATGAGTATTCCAATCAAAAGGTGGAAAATGAAGGGTAGAGAATATTAAATTAGGTTCATATGAATAATGTGTAATATACTGTTTTAGTAATACGTTGATGATTAATCCCACTAGCAAGACGTTGAAATTTGAGGGTTTGGTCATAAAGTTTTTTTATTATAGATTAATAAAGAATAAAATGAGTTAGATGAGAATTAAAGGTACAAATTTATCTGAAATTTACTTTTCAAATTAAAATAGAAACCCTAATTTTTGGATTTGACGATAGAATCAACACAAATTGTTGTGAGAGACGGTTTCTTTAAAAGACGCATTAGAATTACGGGTTAAATAATTCAATTAATACAAATTAAAGTGAAAATAAAAATGTTGGCTTCTTGTTTCTATTTCATCTCTTTAAGAGACAGTCTTTTATAAAAGTAGTGATAAAATCAATACTCCCTCCGTCCCTATGAATTTGCAGTATTTTCTATTTTGGTCAGTCCCACTTAGATTGCAGCATTTCTATTTTTGAACTATGGCCCACCACTTTCTTATAATTTCATCCATACATTTTAACTCTCTTTTAATTTAATCTACACAATTTATTCTCTCTCTTCATTTGTTACCACTTTCTTAATTTTCACCATTTTTCTCTTTGCTACTATCTCATAGGGACGGAGGGAGTAGTTAAGAAATGTGGTAATTACTAACTAGCCATTAGTCATAGGCACATATTGTACGCGGCTAGTCACACATAGTTGACACGCGCGTATTTGTTGGCTTAGTATTCACTAAACATGATTAAATCATGCCTTTAATTAGCTTTCATTCCACATCATTTTTAAATTGACAAAATTATGTGTCGTATCATTCTAACTTCTAAGTAATCAAACACAATTGTATTCAGATATTCCTATCCTATCATATACTTGTACAGCTGTACACACATGGGTATAGTATTTTATATAGTATAAGAGTGTATAAACGGTACAATTGTTTTAGCATCGACATCTATAAATATATGATATTAAAAAAATAAAATTAGAGATATTATACTATAGAAACACTCAATTTTTACAATTATGTGTATAAATTAACTCTATGATTGTGGAAATTATCAACAATATATAATGCAGTATATTCATATTTTATTCCTTCTCCTTTACAATTGCTACATTTAAATTTTTATGTATCTAAATACTCTGTTATTTTATTATTTTATATATTTAAACTGTATATTTTAAAAAATTATAAAAAGTTAATATTAGGAAAAACTTGTAATTAGACAATTTAAGTATTATATTTCAAAATAGAGGAAGTATGAAATTTGCTAAATGCCTACCTTAGACGTGTCTAACTTTTTGCAATAAGAATGATTCTACTCTTTCTTGTTATAATCATCTAATACATATTGAATTTATCTTTTTATTTCAAATATATAGTTACTTTTAAAATTATCGGATAGACTGAGGAAAAAAAGTTTAAATATGACAATTGAGAATTAAACTTATGACCTTGCCTAGGTTAAGCGGTACTTGCTTTTAGTGAAGACAATGCAAGGTTTGATTCTCACCCCATTGTATAGTATTTGATTATAGATTAGTGTAGGATAAGGGAGGAGCAAATTAGATGAAAATCGAACTTAAGATTTTTTATGAAATATGATATGTTCTTCAGTTAAAGCAAGACTCAATCGTGTTTCTATTATACCTGAAACTAAAAAAATTTAATACAACAAATTTATAGCATGTTTGACAATTTATAATTCATTTCCAAATATTGGAATAGCCTAAATACTATGTTCGACAAATCTTAGCTTGAATTTGAAAATGTGAAATATTGTCAATTTCCTAAAATACTTGGGCTGAGTATCAAAATTTAAAAATTTTAACCAAAATTAAATTTCCAAATGAATTCATTTTATGTTGACAAATAATATTTTATGTACTCCGTATATATTTGTTTCAATTTGACCGGGATAGAGTTGTACTTGTACATGTTAAAATAAATTTTTTTCTCCTTTTTATTACTATCTTATTTATTAATTTAAATGTCTTCTTTTAAGAGACGAATATAAATTGCTAGAATAGAATATTTGTATATTTTGTATATATTCAATATCTTGTAAAATATTATGTAATTATTTGGTAGAAATGATTTTGGTTGCCTTTCATTCATAATCATGACAATATATACAATTATACATCAAGTATTCAAGTTATCTAGAGTTTATGAAAACTAAATAATTACATAATACTTTGCAAGATATTAAAGATATACAAAATATAAAAATATTCTATCAAATATTCTATTTTAGCATAAATATCTAAAAAAAAAGACGAATATTAAGATAAAAATATAGTTTAATATACAATTATTGATTTTGAAAAGTAGGATAAGGACAAATTAAAAGGAAATTACGAACATAGTTATTTCAAAAATATGAGTCAACCAAGCTAAAGAGGTTGAAATACTTGGCATGGGAATGCATGGACTACTCCATTAGCAAGAAAATGGAATAATCGATTCATCATACTATTAACAGGCGTCTAATAATTAACTTGAAGAAACCGACCATAAAAAACAAAAAACAAAAAACAAAAAACAAAAATACTCTTATCCCACAAAATTTATCTCATTTTTCTTTTTAATCTGTCATATTAATTATATTTTATTTCTGTTTTTACTAATTTATCCTCTTATTTGATCAATTCTTATTCATAAATTCAATTTACATATTTTTTTAGCTTCTTTATTGATTTATTCATCAAACATTAAATTTGGTGAGACAAAAAGGAATAGAATTGAGAACTGAGCTAACTAGTATAATATAAATTATAAAAAGTTTTAATCTCCTGAAAGATAAACCATACCTATTTCCCTTAAGGACAGAGTAAAAAAAATACACGCAGTCAAAAAATTTCACAACTAATACCTGCCTCCCAGAGAATAAATCAAATTAAACATTCTACTCGATCAACATACAATACTGTATCCATTGTGCCAAGTAAAGTCAAATGCGCAGTCAAGTATATGCTGCAAGCAAATCTATCTCTTGTATACTTGAATTTGGACGGAACAACTTTTTCTTTTGAGTACATAATTCAGTCTATATTTTGGTGTGAGAATTTGGTCAAAGCCCGCGTATACTAGGACTAATTAATCTCAAATTTTGGCCTACTTTAGAATTAACTCAAAATTCAACTAAAAATTTGTGATTTATAATTTAAAATTATTGCCGATAATTAAATAGGCCATGAGATTGAAAATTATATATATGTATGTATGTATATATATATGCATGTACTTCCTCCGTTTTATATTAGTTGCAACATTAGGATATATGACACTATTTATTCACCATTCTTAATTTATGATTAAATTTTAATGTATAAGTTAACACGTAATCAAGTGAGATCTATCTTATTTGGTTCGTCATATTGCAAAGAATATTAATATCAATTTTTATAATTTTTTATTATACGTAATTAGAGATGTTAATTAATGATTGAATTAGTATATAGGACTGTATGAAAAGGCAAATATTGCAAATATTTTACAACGGAGGATATACTAATTAGTAGGTACATAAATACAAGATAAGGGGTTTGGAGTATCTATATGCATGTATATACTAGTATATATTTGATCCTGTATTCGTGTGAAGAGCTTTAAAAGATTACACTGTCTCTTAGGAGATTTGATTTCTAAATTAAAATTTGTGATTAGCTGTGTTTTCAATCATTTAAAGATAAGATAATTTATATAAGACATATCATTATCTTTAATTGGGTCCCTTAATTACAAGCCAGATCAATCTCAAGACTATTTGCAATGCAAGCTACAATTGGCTAGTTAATTAATTATATTATTTAATTAATTTGTTCATCTTAGAAAGTTCAACTATCATTTTCATTTGTAAAGACATGTCTACCAATTGCCTTTAAAGTTTCCAAGCAAGTGGAGCAACTATAAGGATTAATTAAGATTTAATTAAAGTTAATGCATTATTAGTGATGGCAAGTTGAATATACCAAAAAAATGTGACAAAATTTGTCATAGTCATGAATATATTTTGATTTGATGTTTTTGGAACTCTTGCTGGTATGATACGTGTTATTTGTTGTGTTATTTTGAATTTTTTAAAGCCTTGACCATAATGATAGGTCGGAGAAGCCTCTGGGGATGAAGAGATCCCATATATGCCGTCTAATTTCATTAGATTAACTATATGAACTGAGGATCTAATAAAGATAAAAAGGACTAGTGTTGTATTTTTGATGTAGTAATTGTATACTGCGATCTGCGAATAATCATTTTGGAAAATCTTTAAATATAGGAATAGTGACATAGCAAATTAAATTAAAGGAGATAGAACAAATTTTTGATGGTGTATTGTAATTTATATGTTAGCCTAATATTCGAAGATTTTTACATTCACCATTGTGATATGGGCTCAATTTCCGACAATGCTAAAAGTTAATGCATTATTAGTGATGGAAACTTAAGTGTACCAAAAATTGTGACAAAATTTGTCATAGACATGAATATATTTTATTTTTATTTGATGTTTGTGGACCTTTTAAAAAAATTTAGCTCACTAAGTGACAAAATTATAGTGAATTAGGAAAAAAAACATATTTTGATCTCTTTAAAACAAAAGATTGTAAAAATTATCGCTGATCATTTTGTTCATAATTATTATTAGCTAGTCTCCTGAGAGACCGTTTTTCTAAAAGACGTCTCTCAGGCCCAATCCATTAAAGCTTATTGCCTATATTTACTCTACATTTTTCTCTAATGAGTCAGCCCAATTAGAGATGGTCTCTCAAAGAGTCCGTCTTTAATTCACAAAAATTTATGATGTATTAGAGTAATTTTATCACTAATGAAAATTTAGCTTTGTTTAATTTAGTTTTCTAAGAATTTGAGACCATCTTTCTTTATAGGATTCTTTTAAAACATAATGCACTTGTAATACTACTTAGCTAATTTTTTTATTTTTTCTATCTATAAATTAAATATATTTGATTAAAAAAAAAACTTGTAATTAAATGGGACAAATATACCTGATAATTAGAAGAACATTATAGAACTCTTGGAATATTCCTCAATACAATAATAGAAATATTTTAGGAAATTTGGTCGTTTTTGCTCGTGTATTTATCCTAAAGCGCAGTATTCCTGCTCTCCTTGACCAATCACCAAATATAATCTTGACCACATCTTGTAACATATATTGTTTAGGAAATGATTATAAATTGAAATTGTTAGATTGATTTTATTGGTTAATTTGACGAGTTATAAGTATTATCTGATAAGTCAGTTGTATAAACTAATAGTTAAGAAAATATTTTATAAAAATTAGAAGTATTTGTTGATTGTTGACTGATTATTAGAGAAAATAGGCTAAAAATAAAAAATTCCTACAAAAAGCTATTATATAACTAGCTTTTTGATTTTGGTTTAAATAAATATAAAGCTAACTTTAAATCTATTTACCAAAGGTTTCAGCTGGCTTTAAAAGATTTATTTTATGACTAAATATCGTGATCATCAATAATCTTATTTAATAATGAAAGGGAATTTATAAAAATTAAAACATACTAGTAACATAAATTTTAATACGACTTTCCAAACCACCTGATCTTCAAGAGAGCAAGCATGTTACATTAAACCAAAGTTATTGTAGCCACTATATTTATAATTTAATATTTTTATTATGATTTACTTTAATGTTTTGTTATAGTAACCTTAAAATAGATATTTTTTAAAAAAATTATTATAGGATCAATATGAAATTTTGGATATATCTAATAATAAAATAAATATTTTTTAAAATAATATTTACCAGTTTGGATAAACTTGAATTCGATTCAAACCCGGCAAATCCCAATTCAAAATGACCTGATCAAATCGAATGTGAATTGACTGACCGTTTTAACGGGTATGTGTACAGTATACTTGCCAATCATGTACATATAATTAGTCGAAGTAATTATTGTGGATCTATATATTAGCTTTCTGTTTAAACTTAATTTATATGCTTATATATGTTTAATTATATAATAGAATATTGTTTGAGTGGGTGTGTTTGTTGAATTATTATTATTATTATTATTAATATTATTAAATATATAGATTGGAGATTTGATTGAAGCAACGTGGGGAAAATAATTCCGGTTTGGGATTGTATGTCGTCACCATTGCGACAGTTTGAGCTAACAGTATCTCACAAAATCAGCAATTAATTAAAATTGGTTGTTAGCTTTTATGTTCATTAATTATCTCTTAAATAAACCAATTCATTAAGCTTAATAGTTAGTACTTACTTGTAAGGTAGATCATAGATTGATTTAATTATAATATTAAAGCTTAGTAGTGCGAACAAAAGTTGCCGCATTATTATTATGGGTTATAATAATATATAAATTGTTGTATGAGACAGTCGCATCGTGTGACATACCTTATATTTAAGTTATAATAATATAGTAGATTCCACTTCATAATATTTCTTTTACACATTAGCTGTATTATACTCCCTCCGTTTCCAAATGTTCTTCTCATTTACTTTTTGCACAGTTTTAAAAATAAATTTTTAACCTTAACATTTATAATATTATTTTTTTAAAATTTGAAGTAATTTATAATTATGATATAAATTGTAAAGTACACATTCCCTTAAATTCCTACAATTTTAACATACATTAATTATAACTCTTACTATAATGTTTCTAGAAACATATGAAAGGCATTAAGGCAGTATATTTGGTAAAAGTCAAACGCGAAGAATATATAACCAACACTCCTCATTTCCTGGAATTTAGACAATATAGAACCTTTTGCATGGAAAAAAAGGTTGAACAATATTATGCATTCACATTAGATTCTTGTTTATTATCCATAAACCACCAAATTAAAATAACATATTAGAACTTATGCTTAAATAAGAATTTATCCTTTTAAAAATATTAAATCAGAATTTATGCTTATATGAAAATTATGCTTTAATATTAGTTTCTTTTTTTTTCGAACACATTTTAGAATTTATTTAAGCATAATTTATTTTCAGACACATTTTAATTAGAATTCATATAAGCATCATATATTAGGGCATATTTTTTGGAAGAGACCATCATATTCACACTAATAAGAAATTAGGATATTTGGTATTTAACTTTTAACAAAAAATTTTAATTTAGAAAATATATTTTGATATTAACTTTGAAAAAGCTGCACAACATAGCAACGCTTTTTGTAAGTTTTATAAGTTTAACATAACAAAGACGCATATATCCTTATCAAACGCTAATTTCACCAAATACCTAAAAATTAACAGTCAATAACCAATTAAAAATATGAAGACCATTTCCATAATAAAAGTAAAAAATTTGAAAAAAAAAATACCTTTATAAAAATTAAGAAAGAAAAATTAAAGGATTAACAAAATATTTAGCTTTCACCATTATTTTTGAATATCTGCCGGCCAAATTATATAATACAGCAAATTAATATTTCGGCTGGTGCACAATGTGTCAATCCAATACTTCTAGAGAAAGTTTGCTTATGTTTGTCTTTAGCTAAAATAGGAAAGATTTGAGATAATTCTTGGAAATTAGATAAATATTGATGACTTTTACTTAATTAGGATATAAAAGTACGTAATATTCTTTACCTTGATTTTTTATTAATTAAGGTAGTGTAGACATTTAGATCATTCTCATTTAAGTTTGAGTTGGTATCAGAAAATTGACAAATTGTGCATGCATGTTTCTAGTTTTATTACTTTTGAATTTTATGTGTTCTTATTAATTAATATATATTGATGTGGTTTATCCCTAAATAATAATCGTTTTAATGTTTGAAAGAGTCTATTTTTGAACTATTTTATAAATTACTTTTATATAATACTACTATTATAATTTGCTAATGGATTTGATCAGCTCAATTAAATGTTTGAGTTGATCGTTTAATTTTAAGATTATATGTAATATATTCAGTTACACTTGCTCACATGAAAAGTTTTTTGACTAGATCGTGTGAATAATGTGCGTGTCATTTTCAACCTTAGCACTAAATATATATTCCACATGAACAGTTTCTTACCATTCACCGACCAACCCTTCATCGACTGACGACTATATGCCATTGGTCGCAAATTTTCAACTAATTTACGACCATGTTTTGGTGTGGTCGCTAATCCCCAACTAAGACTGGTATCATTAATTCACTAGATTGAAAAAATTTACGGAGAAGTTTATAGAAGGAATTATCAATCAACTTTCAACTATAATAATTAGCGATTAAATCTATACCAACTATCCAAAATAGTCAAAAATAATAATCAATATTTACTTTGATTTTCAATACTATATTAATTAACTAATAAACTAAAAGATAAACTTATGATCATAAACTAATAAATTAAAATTTAAACTTACAGTCCTTTTTGTATGAGACTGTTTCTCGATGACACGGCCTTAAAAAAATAGCCCGTAAACTAAAAATTTCTATTATTAGATTATATTATCCAAGTATGAGGCATATCTCACGGTGAGATCTTCTTTTATAAGAATTTGTCTTAAAACTTATGATTGTAATTTGTAATGTTACAATTTAAAAACTTTCTATTTGAAAAGTAAACTTTTATTCGGTCAATTGGTTCGGATCTTCATGTTTTTACATGATGAGGAAAATTGATAAAAGGGAGACAAGGTAGTACGGTTATTCTTCTTTGAATACAATTTTCTTCAAGTTTGACTAATTGATAAAGGGGTGTTATATATGGAACCAATTATTATTCCTCCTTTTACTTACCCACCAAAATTTCATCAAAACTTTTTAAGTTCAAAAAGAATTGTTTGATGGGATAAATATATATATTAAAATTGTTGAGGTGAATATAATATTAATATATTGTAGCCTTTTTTTATGAATTAATATTATAATTTAAATTTCTTGCGGTCAAAGATATCAATGGCGTAACAACTTTATCCTGTTTTATTCCAAATACTCCTAGTCTATAATGTCTCTCAATTTGTACATAGTGTAAAATAATTGAAATTTAATCGGAAAAAAATAAATTAGAATTAAGTTAAAAAAAAATAAGTAGAGAATCAGAATGAGTGGTTATTATGGAAAGAGATCAGAATAAATTTGTGGATGAAATTGAAAAATAAAAAGAAAACCATTGCTATAATATATCCATGTGAGATGTTGTTATAAGATAAAACATATTCATGTAAGATGTTGTTATAAGATAAAACATATTCATGTAAGATGTTCTTAGGTTCGTTTACTCGTCTTAATACAAATATATTATATTATTATATATTGTTTATACTTGTTTATGATGCGTGATTGAAAATATTGAAGTTACAATTGCTTTTAAAACTTTATAAAAAATAAACGGAAAGACAAAAAAGAACAAATGGATTATAACATACAACAAAATTGTTGGATTGGTTCAAGTTCACTATACATATAAAGTTAAATGTTCGAATTATATATATTTTGAATTCACCATCCTTCATAACGGTCATATTTTCTTTCTTTTTTTTCATGTATGATCATATTTTCTTTTCTAAAAATGAAAAAAGATGACCGTTGGTCAATATAATCATCATAAATTGATAATCACAAATAATAGCTTTTGTTGGCAATTAGCATATATAGTTAGACCTAGAGTGTAAAACCAGACCATAAATTATGAGAAAGACCAATATTCGGCGCGTGTGACTATCCGTGTGAGATACGACCGTACACTCTTTTATTTGTTGATTAAATATTTAGTATCATCATTAATTACTTTATCAACAACTATTTTGAGTCTATTTAAATTTGTAGTATACAATTGAAAAAATTATTAATATATATTTAAATCATATTCTCATCATTTTTAAATGTTTTTCTTATTTATTTTTTGCACATTTTTTTAAAATAAATTTTAACCCTTAATATCTCTTAATACGAATCATAAATAATTACAAAAAATATATAATAAAAAAGTGTACATTAAGACGAATCTAACGAAATCTCACATGGATATATTTTATCATCTATATATGTCTTATAAATCTTAATCAAATTTCCGTCTCCAAAATATATAAAATATTCTAAATAGGAAGAATATTAGAAAACAGACAGAGTAGTGTAAACTCACTAATAATTATTCAACGTCTAGCTGGGCTAATAATCATCCGATACTATATTAAATAAATCACATTAAGCATATGAACCTACCCAATATAGTATTAACTTCATAACCATTTCCTTATACATCTACTACTATTTGTTTACTTAAAATGGCTTACTAAGATTAATTGATCAAATAACATTTTTATATTAAACCCATTATTCATGGTTAACTTGTCTTAATCATTTCTAGAAACCAATACCTAGCTAATTCACATTTAATCCCTATTGAATTAAGAAATAAACATCTATATATAAATTCCTCTGAAAAATCATGGAGTATTAGAAGTTTAAGCCTAAGTTTTCCTTAATTTTTTTTGTTGCAAATATTTGATTTAGTATTTCAAGATATATAATCATGGAGGTTTCTATATTCACTAATTTCAATGAGCATATGGTAATATATAATTTTTCCAATTTTTTTAAAAATATGTTTTGTTTCAATACCCTTCTGTCATATTGAATTTGCTACATAAAATCTTTAAAACTTTAATGTACTTTATTTGCATAATCATGTGATATTAAAAGAAATAATTAATAGTGTATGTTTTCAAAAGGAAGGGAAAAGGGCTAAAATATTTTTTAATTTGAGAAATTATTGGCACTAATTAGTTTTTTTAAAAATTAATGTTGGAAATGGTTTAATTTGCAGGAAATAATGGATGATATTAACTTGATCCATGATGATGAACTACAAGTCAACTCCTTTGAAGAGATTTTTGAACCATCATTATTGTGTGATCATACCATACATCATCATCATCATCATGATCATCATACTAATCATCAAGATAATCATCATACAATGATAAACCCAGATCAAAATCCCATTAATCAACAGTTCATGATGAACGATACTAATAATCATTGGAATAACTCATATGATGATCATTATCATGATGGGTTGATGAGTTCATCAATACAAGATTATTATCATACATGTAATAATAATTCTAGTATGTTATTATCATTTGGAAATACTTCAAATGATAATCAAAATATTAGATTTGGTGCACAATTACCTAATAATAATAATAATGAAGGTTCTAAAAAAAGTAGTGCATCAATGGGTAAGTTTTCAACACAAGTAGCTAAACTTCATATTCTTGCTGAGAGGAAACGTCGAGAAAAACTCAACCAGAGATTCATTGCTTTGTCAGCTATCATTCCTGGCCTCAAGAAGGTATGTATCTCCTTACAGTCTGTTTGGTTAGTGATACTACTAAATTGTTTAAATAGCTAGTGATAATATAATAGAAATGATTTATAGTGTAAAATTTCATCAAAAGTTTCATATCATTCTATGGTAATGAAACTCAAATAAAATAAATTTTTATTTTACAAATTTCTATTAGTAATTACTACTACTTAATACTACATCTCTCAATGATAATGCATTTGGATGAATTTTATGAAGAAAATGAGATGATTGAAGTTGGACAAGCATAAGGTAACCAAGAGATTTTTCAACCAAAATTATATATTACATAGTTTTTCATTTCTATTATCATTGTTTATTACCATCTATTATATCAGACAGGCCGTTAGAGTAACAACCACTGATGCTACGTACTTAAACAAAATGATGGTAGTTGCTAGAAATATGGAGTATTTTGTTGTGAAAGATGTGAAAAATAGATGGTAAAGCGCTATTTTTGTTTTAAAAAACAATTACATATATAGGCTTTCAAAATGAGATATTAGTTATATGATGTTAAATATTTTGAATTGCCTATAAAACGTAGAAAATTTCACATGGGAATATTAAACTTATATGAAATACTAGTGTAACACTTTTGCAAGATTTTTTCATATGATAGCATTTAGTTTATGCCTTATCTAAGCATTTTTCGTTAAATTCTTATCAATTTCCGTTTAATTCAGCATTTTGACATTTACGTTTCTGCCTTTATCATGTGTTGGTTGCTGTCTTTATAATTTGGCTTAAACATATGAGTGTGTTGATGAATTAAACTGTGACTTAAATTGTTAAATGGTGAATTAAACATTTTGATAGCATAAAATTGGTTTAGGGCAAATTATAAAAACAATATTTAATAAAGGTTAAAACGTCAAAATGGTGAATTAAACAGAATTTAACTAGAATTTTTTAAAAAATGCTTCGACAGTTAGATTATGCATAAACTGAATGCTACCATATAGAAAAATCTTACAAAAATGTTACCACTGACGTTTCATAAAAGTTAGATGCTACCATGTGAAATTTCCTAAAATAATGTAAGCATCAAAATGATTATAGTATTAATTAAAATTGTGTACGTGTAGATGGACAAGGCAACAGTTCTAGAAGATGCGGTAAGATACGTGAAAGAATTGCAACAACAAGTGAAGACATTAGAAGAGGAAACTAAGAGGAAAACAATAGAATCAGCTTTGTTATTGGGGTCTAGATCATCTACCCTACTTTCTAATCAACAACAGGAAAACAATAACACATATTATTCATCCATACAAGGTGGTTATGATGATGATGATGAAGGTTGTTCATCGTCAACCCTTGAAATGGAAGCTCGATTCTCGTACAAAGATGTAGTTATTAGAATTCATTGTCAAAACAAGAATGGAATTCTTCAAGACCTCATTTCACATGTTGAGAACCTTCATTTGCTTGTTATTAACAGTAGTGCTTTGCTTTTTGGTCCTTCTTCTCTTGATGCTACTATTATTGCTCAGGTATTCATTCTTTTATTTACGTATACTCCTTATACACGTTTCTTTCATTTTGCACCTATTTCAAAATAGTTAAAATTTAGTAGAAAGGAAAATTCAGTTGCAAAAGAATGCATGATCGAGTACGCAAAAACAAGTGGAAGATGATAAATATATGTAGTTAAGATGGAAACTGATTATAATTAAGTTTGTGAATTTCGCATAAAAATAGGTCTGTCAAACAGAACAGATTGAGTTGGGTTCGAGTTCAGATCATATATAAACTGGTCAGAAAACCCTAGACCCAAACCCAACTCATTTAGTTAATTAATTGGGTCGAAAATCACAACCTTGACCCAATCTGACTTGATTTCGATTCACTTAATTAATCCGTTTATAATTTTGATTTATGTAATCTAACAAATCCTAATAAGTTAGTCTTGTCTAGGTTGGATATGTTAAATAAGGTTATATTGTTTAGAAAGATGTTTTAAAATGGAAAGATTTATAAATGAGAAAAGCTCTAAAATTAAGAACAAAAAACAAGAACGGTAGAATATTATATCTGTAAATCTGTAATTAATGTAATAACTAAAAAAGGTAAAAATAGATAAATAAATAGATAGATAGAATAGAGTTAAGTAAATTTATTGTTAATCGTAGATCTTTATTTTGTGGTTGTTCAGATGGGTGAAGAATTCAGTATGACAGCTAAAGATCTTGTGAGACATTTACACGCTACTCTTAAACAATTGATGTGAAGAATATTGCAGGGAAGACATGACTTAGATATGGATCTAGTGATCTAACTCATCATCATTATCATACTCAGTATTCCCGCACATAGATAAATCTAGTGATCTAACTCATAAGATAATAAGAGCTGTGCTACACTGCTACTACACTATTACTCTTAATTATTCCTCCTATTAGTATTAGAGAGTGTTGATAAAATGTATGTGACCATATATAGACCTTAGTCCAAACTTGAAATATACGACTTTTTTAATTCTATCTTAATCATCGTATTTTTTTTTTTCAAAATTCCATTCTAATGTATTATTATTTGTAGATGTGGTGGTAGGATAGTGAAATACTATGAGCAAAAAAAACCTTTTTATGATCATCTTTTCACTAGCATATCCAGCCATGAGATTATCACATAGTATATTTCATAAAAAATTACACTATAGATCATTCACATCACAACTTTTTAATACCAACAACCAAACTGACAGTAAAGTCCAGTATTTAGCTATAGGCTCAACTCGTGAGTTATATGTTACAAATGATGAAATAACAATTTCTTCATTGAAGATTATAGATTGAAGAAACAAAAGTAAATGAAATGAATTAAGAAGATATTTTGTTATTCATCATTGTTACAAAATGAGGAGCTAACACCTCATTATATACTAGACTATATGCAATACAAAGGGATGAGCTATACAAAGGAATAATTATCAATATACAAAGGGATGAGTTAATACTTAATAATTATACTTGAGACCTCAATAATATAATTATAACCAAAACAAATCAAAACGATAATGACAAATAAAAGATTTTAACAAAAGTTTTACGGCGCGTTTTATATAGCATAGTATCAAAATTATCGATATACTTTTGATTTATTTGTTTCAAATTACATAATGTGTTATGTATTACGGAAAAGAAATACTTCATATACCTCTCTATTTTGTTATGCTAAAGGAAAATAACAGTCTGAATTACGGAAAATAAATACTTTTTGCAAAATTGTGAGGATTGAACCTCCATCCAAATTTTACCTCCTACTTTGTTATTTTTAAAAAAAATATAATATGCGACTTATAGCCTTAAGATTGAGCACTTTTACTAATAATAGTCTTAATATTTATTTTTTACAAATAACAACCATTTAAATATCAAAGTTTACATGTTCAAGTCAAAAACATAGAATTCTGACCATCTAACTGAAAATTCCGACCACCTAAGTCTTATTCACGAAAAATAAATATTAAAACTGTAATTCCACAAAACAGCAAAAACACCGAACTTTAATATTATAATTTGCAAATTATTCTATTAAAAAAAAGTTTGATATATTGGCTATTCCATCTAACGGATAGAAACAAAACAATGCCACTCGTCCAAATCTCCAATTCACAATTGATCATTCCAAGAAATTCCACAATCACTACAATTCCCACCTCAAATATCCTTCATCGTATTCATCCCCAAATTTTCTCCCGAAAAATCCTAATTACTGCCATGAAAACCGATCAAAAATTAGAGCGCAGAGAATTGGGAAACACTGGACTCAAACTAAGCTGTGTGGGTTTTGGTGCCTCTCCTCTTGGCAAAGTCTTTGGTGATGTCTCTGAAGAACAAGCCATTGCTACTGTTACTAATGCTTTCAATTTGGGTATCAATTTCTTTGATACTTCTCCGTAAGTTTATTTTTCTCGATTTTTTTTGGTAAATTTCAATGACCCTTTTATGTATCTGTTTCATTTTGTTATTAATGTAGTATTTCGAATTTATTTGTGTGAAATTTATTTGAATATAATCATTTTTTGCCTTCAAAAAATTGGGTCTTTAATGGTGGGTGCATTGTAAAAATTTGAAATTGATATGGTTTTTAGTTCTTATAGTAGTTATGGTTATTTTCAGGAGTTAAATGGTTTTCAGTGTTTTTATGTATATTTTCTTATAAATTGACTTGTAGACTATCTATACTATTGAATACTCCCTCCGTCCCGATAAGAATGCACCTAAAAACATTTGGTGAAATTTAGTGAAAAGAGTAATTGGGTTGGAGACAAAAAAACAAGTGGATGATGAAGTGAGGGGTTAAGATGGAGTGAGATAATAACTTTGTGAATTGAGATTAAAAGAAAGAGAGTGGAACCATTACCAAAAAGGAAAGGGTGCAAAGTGATCCGGACAAACTAAAATAGAAAGGGGTGCAAATTGGGAGAGACTAAGGAGTATTTACTTGTAATGATGTTGCTTTGTCTTGTGAATAGAGAAATTGGTTGTAGACTAGTCCTTATGCTGATTTTTTTGGTGGGTTTGGTTATTGTTTTGTTTAGCTACTATGGTGCGACGTTGTCGGAGAAGGTGCTTGGAAAGTGTTTGAAGGCACTTGGTGCACCTAGAGATCAGTATATTGTTGCAACGAAGTGTGGCCGTTATGCTGAAGGCTTTGATTTTAGTGCTGAAAGGGTTACTAAGAGCATTGATGAAAGCTTAGAGAGATTGCAACTTGACTATGTTGATATACTACAATGTCATGATATTGAATTTGGTTCTCTTGATCAGGTGCTAAGATAGGGTATTCTTCTCGGTTTACCCATTTGGCTTATTTCTCTATGTGCTCATTTGTTTGTGTTTTGTAGATTGTCAATGAGACAATTCCCGCTCTTCAGAAAATTAAAGAATCTGGGAAGGCTAGGTTCATTGGTATAACCGGACTTCCTTTAGATATATATACCTATGTTCTTGACCGAGTGCCTCCTGGTACAATTGATGTGGTTCTGTCATATTGTCACTACTGTATCAATGATTCAACTTTGGAAGATTTATTACCGTATTTGAAGAGTAAAGGCGTCGGAGTGATCAATGCTTCCCCTCTTTCAATGGGGCTTCATACTGAAAATGGTCCCCCGGAGTGGCATCCCGCCTCGCCTGAGATTAAGGTAACTTTTTTTCATGATGCTCTCTATTTATACCCGTATAAGTTATAATATTCTTTTGAATTGGCTACTATTTACAAATTGAGAATGTTTTACTTTGGTATTAAATGGGGTGTAATGGGAACGTATTTTAGTGATATTTTTCATTTAATTTGTTATGTGATTCCCATGGTAGTGGAGCTTTAACCCTTAAACGTGTTATTCTCCATAATTTTCCATTATCATCTAGTACCGCCTTTCCATATTGTAATGGATTGAAATGAATTTTGTGAAGAAAAACAAGAGGACACATATGATTATAAATCTTGTCAAGTAGTGTTATAGTTGAATTACGTTAAATATTTATCATCATTACAACCATTTAATATCAACCAATAAAATTTGCTAAGAAAGATCAGCTCTTGCAGAGAATCAAAGATGTATTGATATTGCAATTTTGTGCAAGATAAACCTTCATATAAACAAGTTTTTACTACGGATTTTGTTTTAACTGATGATATAGCCAAGTATTTCTCTCAAATAAGACTATAAGTGAAGATGTGCTTGCACGTGTTGGCACATTTGCTTATAATCAGAGACATTCCATTCCATATTACTATACGTTTGGCAAGTTATTGAAGTCTTTTCTTTCATCCATGTCGTTAAAGATATACACACTGCCTGGGTGGCTCAATGATACTTGTAGTCTTTGGGGTTTAGATATTAAATCTTATGGCTTCCGTTTCTTAATCTTCTGTTTACAGGCGGCATGCAAAGCTGCTGCTGATTACTGCAAAAAGAACGGAAAAAATATCTCGAAGTTGGCACTTCAATACAGCTTGCTAAACAAAGACATTGCTACTGTACTTGTTGGCATGAACTCTGTTAGACAGGTCTGTCATTTTATTACCTTTTCAGTTTTCCCCTATCGTTTCCTAACGTAGATAAACTTTTTACGGTTTGAAGCATTCATAATAACTATCAATACATCTATCGATAATCAGCCAGATAAGCTACATCAAAAACATGTGATTTGAAAAAATTTTCCCCTTGTGTTTGATCTTTTCTCGAATTTTTGTGGTAGTTTTCTTGTTTAAAATTTCTCAATGAGATTTCCCCTTCAGATTGTAGTGTTTTTATTCCTTTTACAATTCAGGTGGAGGAAAATGTCGCTGCGGCTTTGGAACTCGAAGCTGAAGGAAAAGATGAGAAAAGTTTTGCAGAAGTTGAAAACATTCTGAAGCCTATTAAGAATCAGACTTGGCCGAGTGGTATCCAAAAAACCTGAAACTGTTAAAGCAGTGTTTATGTTTTGTTTCAGATTTTACTCAGTTTCAATTGTTACATAATACCAATCACACATTAGAATTTAGAAAGGCAGTTTTCTGAATTTTCAGTGAAATTTCATTGGAGTGAACAAATTTGTGAATTGTCACTCCAAATCATGTAGGTTCTGTGGAAAACACCACTCTGAAAAGAAAATAAAACATTTGATTTTGTTATTCTGATGTGATGTTTATCCATCAACTATAGATGTTTTTTTTCTCTAATCGCTTTCTATAGAGCCAAGAGAAAGGGGAGAATTTGAAATATCAGTATAATGTGAACATCCACCTCTATATTTGCTAAACCAATTTTCTTCCATTTTTGAGTTTTATGTCACACAATTCATCATAATAGAGTTTTGAATCAAGGACGAAAATCGCTTAGCATCGTACTAAATAGCATGTTGTTTGGTTCAATTGAGCGTAGAGACACAAGCATACTTGACATATGGGGATGTTAATATTTGGTAAATCATCTGGTTGAAACAGCTTATTGTTATAAATAAGTTGTTTTTAAGCAAGTTGTTCAGAGCAACAAGTTGAAAATCAGTCAGTCAAATCAACCATTATAATTAGCTGATACCTGCTAACAGCTGTTTACCAACACCCCATAGTTTTTGCTATGTGGGTTAAATTTTTTTCTCTATTGGCACATGGAATATGTTGAAGTATTGAACATATTGGCAAAGTTTAGAAAAGAATACATTGTCTTGGTATGGCAAAAGTGTAATACAAATTATGCAATGAAAAATCTGCATTCCATCTGTGTTTTTTCCTTGCTGTACCATCACTCCCCTGTTCGAAAACCAAAAAGATGCTGCAGAATCAAATGGTGTGCCATCTGAATCTGATATGCCATTTTATAATCAACTGTACAATGAATCAACAATTTGACTAATTGAACAAACAGGATAACAAAGCAACTGAGTCTCACAAATTTACAGGAGATAATTATGCAGCAACATCTTGTAAGTGAACATTTTTAGTGCGGCGGCCGAGAATGGTTTACTGCAGCGCGAACAGGGTACTTCTTAGTGAAGCGATAAGAGCCCTCCTTGTGATAATCGACGTTAACTGTGTCAACCGGTAACTGCCTGCAATGGAAGCCATGCCTTCTCATTATCATCCGTGTAGCCTTGTATAAGAAAATCACCGCAGTTCTTTCTGCATCCGTGGTTGTAAGGATTACGGAACTTCCCATCTGGACCACGTAGATATGAGTACCGAGAGGAATTTGCCAACTCATTTGTGGTAATATTCCGAGCTATCTGCGTAAGGGAGGAAAATATAATTTGAGACTACAAATATTGTATTAAAGAAGACGGGTCAGTAAGCGTGATTGAGTTCATGTAAGAGCTATACAAGTACAATCACAACTAAAATAATTCATTATAGGGTTAAAATTTCCATTAAAGACCAATGATTTCGAATTAGAGCTATCCGAGTACAATCACAACTAAATCAAATAAGAAATGTGTGCCTTCACCATACGGCCGTACCTGACTTATCTGTGCAACAAACAGAGTTGTGGCAGAAATGAATATCAGCAAATCCATCACCAGAAAGACAATAAAACCGGGATGATGAACTACCACATAATGCATCCAAGTTTCGCTAGTTGGAATTGCAGGTACTGCGGTCCAAATCCCTGCATTTTAGCAGACAATTGTGATCCAGTTCGAAGGAATGTGGTTATACTATGATGTAGTATTACAGAAGACCAATAAAAGTTCGTTGTATCCGCAACTCACATACTTAAGACAGCTATCACTCCACTGATAGACGATGTTGCTGTTCCAAGGCACAGAAAAATAAAGAAATCCCATTTGTTCCTCTGTAACACAAAAATTAGCAAATCATCGTGAGTGAGTGCGCAACATTACGATATTGTCTTGCTTTTGTTCGCTCTCATTATCATCACCATTATCCTACCCGGTGTATCCCACTCATAGGAACTATGATCAAGGTTTGGGGAAGGAAAGAAAGCGGCAACTCTTACTCATACCCAGTGTATTACATTTGTTCGTTGTTAATAACAATGTTTGTTTGCTATTTATAACAGAGAACATATTGTGTTATTTTTTTGTCCCTTTAAATGTAACAAAGAACAAAGTGGTGGTAATTATTTATTTTCTCTTGTTCGCTGCTAATAACAACGAACAAACCATGCCCTTAGGCTCGGACACAGAGACACTTATTTTGGAAATTCAAATTTTCCGAAGCTTATTTTGGGTAATTTTTTTTTTAAAAAAAAAAAGTTTCCTCAATCCAAGTTTTCTTGAACATCATGGTAAAGAGAAGACAAGTAGTGTCTAATAAGTCAAAATGATGTCTATGAGCTATGATGTTTTACTTTTTTAAAAAGGAGAAAACAGCATCTACTGACCTTCCCCACACAATTTGAAATCCATGGGCAATGATGGTCAAATTGTTCAATGCAGCGTTTGCATGTTGGGCAATGCTTCGACCGAAGTGGTCTAATAATCTGTTAAATTTAACGAGACATGAAAATTTTCAGAATAAACTTTACAAAAAATACCAAGAAAAAGGAAACAAAATCAACGTACAACAATCTTAAATGTATATATTCGGAATGCAAAACTATACCTTGCATGTTGGACAAAGCTGAGACCAATTTCCAGTCCAAACAGAGTTATCATTCATATTGAGATTTAATAGAGGATCCTGAACACTCCGTCAAAAGATGGTCGTCAGAAATGCTACGCAACTAAAGTACTGTAAAATTTCAGAGTACATAACAAAATTTGTATAGCTATTAGCAGAATACTATCTTCGAAGTATTGTAAAAATAAAGTAGTACAATACCTGTGCTTCCCTCTGATCACCAGAATGATCGGATTTTTGGATGTAGCCTGGATCTTTACTGAAACAAGAAACAAAGAATCAACACCAAATTACAGCTCGAGTATAACAAGTAATCATATAGCACATTACAAATAAAGATATATTTGAAATCACAATTCAGATCTATTCTTCTTGATACAGCAAACAAAGCTCCAATTTGCAAGTACTTGCCAATTGCGGATTCAAAATATTTGTCAAGTGGGGTCAAATTACAATTATTAGAAATGATTGGGTCATTTTGCATCTTTCATTAGTAAATTTGGTATATTTATCAAATTTGATAAGCAAAACTTGTAATTTTTAAAATTTTAAGTGGGGTCAAATGATCTGCAAGCAAGAAGCATTAACATCGTTTAGTTACCGTCCTTTCAACATTCAGATTATAATTTAAGTTCCAAAAACTATCAAATGCTAGAACAGACATGCCATTTCGGTTCAAAGAGAAATTTTTGAATCTTTTCACCATTTGCTATGCAATTTTAAGCAGTCCAAAAAATTAAGCCAAGTGTATTAAGGAACAGAAAGATACCTGCTACAACGATAAAACATTATCAATGCACCAACACACAGAGATACAGCAGTCCATCCCCAAAGAGCAATAGCAGCAGTTACCTTGGCAAGACTTGGAGCTAGCATAAGTTATAAACAGTCAGTCATCATAAGCAATAAATTATCAAGAACTAAACTGGCGCTGGAAGAAAGACGGATCCCACCCACCTAAAAGAACGGAGTTTATGAAAAGGATCATGAGACTGAAGATGGTGCAAAACAAGAATGGGGCGTAGCCACCACCAAATATCTTCCCAGCGCAAGATGTGCCTTTGAGACGCTTATTATGAGACCGCTGAATATTAGACTGAATGCAAACAACATAAACATCATTACATTAACAAAACAGTCATTTATACTTTAAGAGTAGTCATCAGAAAATGATGAAAATGAAAACCACAGCATTCTAAACCCTTTCCTTTTTTAGCGTTTGCATTTTCAGAAAGTAACCGACCACAGACCATGCTAACATATACATGTTTGCTAGAAGGTTATAATAGAAAGCAAAGGAAGAGGGGAAGAGGAAAAAAGCAACAGTGAGACAAAAGTATCAGAACTATAAATAAGGCCAGAATCCATTTTATCCCTGTTATTACGTACAAGCAAAAGGGCGACATGCCGATGACCTTTATCAGATGCCAGCTGAATTGGCGTAAATCCAGCTTTATCCTTCACCGACAATTCTTGTTTTGTGCCAGCATGCACGAGTATACTGCATGCCTCAACATGTCCTCTTAGAACAGCCCAATGCAAAGGGGTGCATCCTAACAACACAACAGCTAGGTTAAGAAAGTTGGTAATAGTAAAAATCATAATAATAAAAAATAAATAAATAAATAAATAAAACAAAGAGCATATAGATAAAGAACAACAATAATGCCAAATACTTAATAGCAAAAGATTGAAGTCGGCTACATGAACCAATATATTAGTTCCAATGGTCGTTCAAATAGTTTTGTTTATAAATAAATATATAAAAAATCCAAAGAAGTAGATCTTTTTCTTTGGGATATTTATTCTTATGCAAAAAAAAAAAAAGAAAAAAAAAGAGTTTTGCATACAAAAGAAAACAAAGGAAAGTTAACCATTGAACCATAAAGGAAAAAAAGCAATAAAGTAGAATGGCTCCAAAGGCTGCATAACTTGTTTTATACATATTCAACGACACATCTCTGAAAACAAGCTAATGTTTCTGGGGTTTATAAAGATTTAAATCATGCAGAATATATCTCCCAAGGCAGCAATTAACAAAAAAAGCAGTTGAAACCAAGTATGGCAGCTAAATATGTATCCTCTTCAATACTCATAGAATTTTAATGGCACATACACAGCCACACTAATGCTTGAAGGGCCACAAATATGTACACGAGGTAAAGAGCTAATTTACATATGTGAACTTAAAAACAAAGAATTCTCTCTTTGAGACAATCACTTCTTAAATGTTGTGATGGAAACAGCTTCGAAAAGTTGCTCCATTAGAGCATTGGACTTTAGTATGATATATGTGAAACAAAAAGTTTTTCTTCAAGTATGTAATTAACATATCAGATACAATATACCACTAGACTTTCGTTTTATGTAGTAAGACTAATCTGATACAAGTTAAAGGAAACAAGACATTAAGGCCCCATTCTCATCACCTCATTACAATATTAGTAAAAATAAGTTTAATCAAGTAAACATAAACTCGCTTTTGTAAAGTTAAAATATATAACTATGAATAGAAAAACAAATCAGTAAAATAAGTTCACTTAACAAGTTCAGTACAGCAAAACTATGGTGACATGAAGAAAACAAAAGCAGATTATCAATAACATACCCTCTTTATCTTGCCTCGCCTGATTAGCATCTCTAAATAGTAGTAATCTGATGGTATCTGCAAACCCTTTATAAGCAGCCCTGGTAAGAGAACGACTTATCAGATCACTAATTTTGACGTGAAGGAAAATTAAAGAAAATCTAAAACATTATTCTAATTATCATAAGGAGACCAAAGAGAAACTTAAATCATCACAAGAAAAGCAAATTATGTTTGAGAGATATTTAGAAGCTAGAGCAAATAAGCACCATTAAATTGCCAGCTAGAGCATCCTGTACTAAAATAATATAAAAATAGACGGAAATTCAGCAGAACGGGAACAGAAGGTGCATCTAACCCCAGCTCCACCCAAGTCTTAGGGCCACTAATAATGATATTGGAAGGTGCACATATCGGATCTTATTGATCAGTAACCAAACTAGAGAGTATAGACTACATCAGCCACAAAGAGATGAAACAGAAGTGTAAGACATACAATATAGGACACAACTTCCAAGAGATCAAAAAATTCCAAAGCTGACAGTAGTCGCCTAGCCGGCACAAGTTATGAGTTAACATTGGGTATGTTGGTGTGTATTATGACAAGTCTCTACACAATTTAATATTCATCAGCTTTGACATTTTAAGCTGGTACCAAGGTACTAGCATCCCCAAACAATAAAGCCAAACCATAAATTACATGCATTTGCATCGATCATGTACAATCATGCTTGATATGCATTGTTCCTTATGATGTCATACACATTCAGTAAATAGACACGGAAAATAAAAAATGTTGTCCATTGACATAGTATGTTAAATATACTCCCAAATATGTGCCTCAAGCTTACCAATGCAGTGGGCTCCTTCCATCATTATCAGGTGCATCAAAATCAGCATTGTATTTTGAAATAATGTGGTTCAAGAAGGCTGCTTGTCCATATTGAGCAGCAACATGAACTGCCTGTGAAATGCAGAAACCTTCATAAAGTAAGGCTTAAAGGAGTAGAACTAATGATTCATAATCTAGCAAAACTTAAGCCAGCATATTTTTTGCAATAAGTTTCCGAGGGTACCAAATAGGCAAATCTTTATAACCAACAAAGAACATGTAAAAAACCAAGATGGAAAATCCTACTCATATGGCACTATTCAATGTTACAAGAATATATGCACAATGCAATTTATAAAGCCAATTACCCTGTACCCATTAGCATCTGCAGCCTCAACACGAGCTCCATTCTGCAACAATAGGTCAGCAACTGCAATGGAACCTCTCACGGCAGCCCAATGCAACGCAGTCTGCTGGCTAAGGTCCGTGGCATTCACATCACCGCCATGCTTTATTCAATTCCAAAGAAAAAAAGCATGAATCAGAGTTACCAACAGGCAATCAAAAAAAACTAAGTCAACCACCTCATTTCCAACTATATAGCCAAAATATAAACCCCCCATTATAACTCATTATAGACAATCTTGGAAATTTGGCATTAATTTAAATAGCAATAAACTTAACCCATCAAGACATATCACAGAATAGCACCATAAAAATCACGATCAACTATAGAATCAACTTGTAATTTACACAAACAAAGGCATGACATGACATATGCAAGGTCATAAAGAATAAGAATCATCTTTGATAACCCTCTTAGACAAACAAACATCCAAAAAGGCGGTAAATTTGAATAAAATTTACATTTTCCTTCTCAAATTAAAAAAAATCACAAATCAACTAAATGCAAAATCTTACTAAACAGAACTAGTGTTACATGATTCGCTTATCACCTCGCAAATGGGAATCGGAAAAAACCAAATATGGTCGATTTTAGTTTATTTTCAACCAAGCGAATTCAAAAGGTAAACTAACTATAGAATTATGTTTCATTAAACAGAACTTTAAAACTATTTCATCTTCAATCTAAAAATTGAATCTTTGACAAAAAGAAGGGGGGCGGAAACTACCTCAATTATATACTGAACGATATGGGGAAAATTATTGAGAGAAGCCCATTGTAAAGCATAATAACCATTAGAATCAGGGCCAGAAAGAGAAGCTCCATCTTCTTCAACAAATTTCCTTAATTTTTGCAAGTCCCCATAAACTGAAGCAGTAAAAACATCAGTTATAACAATCTTTTGCTGTTGTTGTTGTTGATGATTGTTGTTATTTTTAGGAGTAGAATCTGAAACAACTTCGATTTCTGATGATGCCATTTGACTTTTCTTTTGATTTGGGTCACATTAGATTTGGGTTTTTTTATCTTTTAATTAAGCATTAAAAAAACAGATTTTTTGGGGGTTTTGATTTCTGGGTTTTAATGGGTTTGGATTGATTTGTTGGGAATTATATGAAATGGCGCCCAAATTCATTCACCCACGAAACGAAATGGGATTTTGTCGGTAAGAAGAAGGAGAAGAAGTGCAGCCAAAATTGATGGAGTTGGTGATCTTGTTTAGTGAGTTACTATGATTATTTTTATTTATGATATTTTTTTGGAAAGAATTATCAATATTTTGTTAATTGTTCGGCGCTGTATAATGTGGATTAAGAAAGCATTAATCCATCCCTCAAAAAAAAAAAAAAACATTAATCCAAAAATGTGACTAATGAACCCTATTTGAGTCAATTCTCTCAAAAAAAAAATAATATTCAAAATGACTTGAGATCGAACTATGAGAAAGTCTTGTATAAATTTGGTATATAGTATACTAATACGAGCAATAACTTTTAATCAATAACCGTGATTAGATAAACTCTGTTAGAGACATTAGAAAATTAGATATAAATTTTCATTGTGAAAAAAACATTAAAAGAGTTTACCCTAGGTTTTAAATCTTGTTTGGATTATTAATCAATAACTTTGTTAGAGACAATCTCTTTAAAAGAAACATTCTAAAAAAATTCAATTCATTTTAACAATTAAAAAATGAAATAAAACAAACTTGTTCACACTTTTTTAAAAAAAAAATAATTTTTGTCACTCACTCACTCTAAAACACCTTTGAATCTCTAAATGAAATTTATATTAAATCCAACCAAAACACAAAAACCAAACAAATACGGAAAATTTGATACTTGAATTTGATAAGTTAAAATCTTAAAATTAATTTAATACAATACAGATGAAGATTCAGGTATAATGTTTTCAATTGATGATGAATATTTGTATTTATTGTTATTAATGTTTAGTATATTTGTAAATAAATCGGGTAATATTTTGTTCAATTGAACCATTTTCAATTATTGATAATTTGATGACCGAATTTAACTATAAAAATTGGATTGTGCATAAAAATAACAATACAATCCAATAAGCTCAAAGTCTTATTTTACATAACAAAGATCATCACTTCATATGCTAAAACCCCTACTAAATACACATACCATAAAACCCCTACTTTACATATAAATTAAAAACCTACTTCACATAAAAACTCATACTTCACAAACATCTATTTTACATACTTTTCACACTTCACATATCATAAAAACTTCGCATACTAATGTCCTTACTTCACATATCATAAACATCAACTTCACATTCTAAAAACTCCTTCACATATTAAAGACATCTACTCCTCTTTCCATAAACGTCTACCTCATGTATCAAAAACCCCAACGTCACATATTAAAAACCCATACTTTTCATACCTTACTCTTGCTTCGTAAATCATATCCTCCTATATCATATGTATTAAAAACTTACTTTGCATATTCAAAATGTCTACTACACATACATAAACACACATTTCATCTATCATAAAACGTGATTCACATCATAAACAACAACTTTTCACACTATAAACACGTACTATAAATATTATAAACACTTACTTTACATACTATAAACACTTTATATGCCAAAAAAATTTTAGCTAGGGTTATTAATAAACAAACAATTAGACAAACAAAACAAGATGAAGGAAAATTATGGCTTTTAAAATTGAATTATAACATCATAAAAATAGAAGCATACATTTTTATATTTTTTAAGTTTTTTTTGGAGAATTAAATTATAGCTCGTCTTGTATGAGACAGTTTCTTCAATTGATTATTTTAACATCATAATAATCGTTTTAAGGTTATAAATAATCATTCTAAAACTATAAAAAGTAATTATATTAAAATTATAAGTGATCACTTTAGCGTTATAAGTGATCGTTTTAAGACAAAGAGTGCATGTTGGGCCAACCCAATAGAGATGGTCTCACCATGAAACTGTCTCATTTAAGAATAATTAGTTTTAATTTACGTTTGGACTCTTTCCAAAGATATGATTTTCAAAAAGACAATCTCTCTCAAGTTCTTAACCGTTTGTGAATATAAAAAATAGTTTATCCGTCTTGTATGAGATTGTCTGACCATGACATGGATGATGGATCCATACAATCCATTCATTTTTCTAATAGATCACTTAAAGACCGTAAGTGATCATTTAACATTATAAGTGATCACTTTAAGACTATAAAAAATGATCACTTCAAGGTTATAATCTGCACTTTATTGTAAGCGACCATTTTAAGATTATAAGTAATTAATTTAAGAATGAACGAATATATTAGATTATTATAATAAAATCAGTAAGTCTCATGAGAGACGGTCTATTCTATAGACGGAATCCATGAAGTCCAGCCCAAAATATAACATAGTATATTTGGGATTATAATAAATTATTTGGGGTTATAATAACTTATATTTGGGGTTATTGAATAGTATATTCGAGGTTATAATACCTTACATTTAGGATTATAGCATAATATAATTGATATTATAATAAAAAAAAATCAATTAAGGGAAATGGGCTGGCCCAATTTTATGGTCTATCCTATAGACCGTCTCTTGTGAGATTTTGTGTAATAAAATTGATCTCATTATGAAACCGAATTTGGGTAGTTTTATTCCTTTTTTCATTTGGGAAACTTATAATGTGACCAAATGTTTGTAATCGATGTAAGGCATAGTTGGCCCAGTAGAATATCTTATCTCTAATCTCGAACCCAACCACAGCCCGTTATCATTAAGCTCTAAGTCCCGACCTCAGCCCAAAAAGTTTGGGCTTAAACAGTTAAACTACATCGAAAAAAAAAGAAAAATTGAAAAGGATAAGCAAAAAAATAAAAAAAAATCAATAATTAAAATATTTTTGGAACTTTATCCCAAAATAAGCACTTTTTTAGGTTCGGACCGGTTCGCTGTTACTAACAGCGAACAAACTGGAAATTAGCCATAAACCTGTTCGCTGTTACTAACAGCGAACAAAATAAATTAGGATAAATTAAAAAAAAAATAATGAGCTGTTCGCTGTTGATAACAGCGAACAAACACAAGGCACTACCCTACTTAGCTACGTTGGCCTTCTTACTGCCCTTTATTTGATTCCAAATCTCATCTCTAATTTTCATCATTTTCTTCCATATATTAATACCCCCTCTTCTATCTAATCCCATTTCCCCTTACTTTCTTGAGGTTTAGCTTCATTTTTGGTGTCTTCTCATCTCTTTGAACTAAAAATATTTCTGGGTTTTGTTCTCCTGTTGATTATCTCAGTTGGGTATCTTTAATTTGTTGAAAAGATTGATCCTTTGGGTGAATATTTGGTTTTTATTAGAGAGAACAGAACAGATCATTAGAGTGAAGAAAGAATAAAGAAGAATGAAAATGAGGAAAAACCCATTTCTTCTTTTTTGTTTATGGAGGTTTGAAGAATCAAATCATGACTGGAATTCTAAAGAGGATAAAATGAAAGGTGGTTGAAAAATGAGATTGGGTTGTTGATAAATTAGGTTATAAGTGATGAATTTGGTGTGTTTATTCATGTGAAGAGTGAAGGGAAGTGTTTTCTCGGGTTATGGAAGAGAGTGAGGATGGTACAAGCTTGTGCAGCTTTTGAGATGCGAAACACTGAGGAAAAACCCAGCTTGTGTTTGTTC
Source organism: Amaranthus palmeri (assembly GCA_019776075.1). Classification (NCBI taxonomy): domain Eukaryota; kingdom Viridiplantae; phylum Streptophyta; class Magnoliopsida; order Caryophyllales; family Amaranthaceae; genus Amaranthus; species Amaranthus palmeri. The sequence continues at coordinate 1,230,055 of JAAKBH010000286.1, read as the reverse complement.
GCTGTTATCAACAGCGAGCAGCTCATTATTATTTTTTTTTTTTAAATTTAATTTTTATTTGACCAATTTATTTTGTTCGCTGTTAGTAACAGCGAACAAGTTTATGGCTATTTTTCAGTTTGTTCGCTGTTAGTAACAGCGAACCGGTCCGAACCTAAAAAGTGCTTATTTTGGGATAAAGTTTCAAAAACGTTTTATTTATTGATTATTTTTTATTTTTTTGCTTATCCTTTTCAATTTTTCAAAAAAAAACTGCTATTGGCCTAAAAAGTAAGAGTAAGACAGCATAAAAGGTTTTTGACATATTCTCAAATCAGTCAAATGAGATTGATCAAGTTTACATTTATGGTTTTAAAGTGATCATTTAATAAGCGTTTATATTCTTAAAATGATTAATTATAAATTTAAAGTGGAGTTTTAAAGTGCTCATTTATAATCTTAAAGTAATCATTAGGTAAACACTTTGAAACTGTTCATACAAGACTTTGTGTATTATTCTTGTATGAAATCGTCAAACGATAACCATTTAAGGAGTCCAAGTTCTTTTTAAAAATTAATTATTTTAACAGTAGGTCTCTTGAGAGACTGCTTTTTTAAGAGACGGTTCTCAAAACCCAACATAATTAATTTAAAACCTACTACACGCACGCATTTCACAAAGCACCTATTAGAACTTTTAGTATACTGAAGTAGACATATAAACTCCTACAAGGCTACAACACATAACATATATTCCTACACTAAATACCTCAAACACCTACAACACATAACATAAGCTCCTATAGCATATAACATAAAAGCGTATAAGAAATAACCTAAATTACTAAAAACAATAGCAAATAGCCTAAACGCCTACAACACTTAACAAAAACACCTACAAACATAACAAAACGCATACAATAAATAACCTAAACACCTACTTGACAACTTCAACACGTTAAGCATCTACTTGATATACTATAAACCTTTACTTGATGTATCCTTAACCCCTACTCAAGATATGTAAAAACCTACCGAGTAAGCGTGGAGTTACACTATATTTTCTATTTTTGAATTTTTAAAAAATCTAAGTCGGCTCAACCATCTTTTTAAAACATGGTATCTTTAAAAGATGATCCCTCAAAATAATTTGTCTTATTTTAATATTTAAAATGTCAATTTTAAAAATAAATTATTAAACATGAACAATTAAAAATAAGTATATTAAATAAAATATAAAATATTTTAATTGATTTAGTTAACTATTTGGTTGAATTAAAAAATTTAAAACACCATTTTAAAAAAAAGTGTTCTAATGGTCCTCGAAGACAGCAAAGAGGAACAAAATTCTGTAAGTGGTTAACAATTGTCAAGACTCAAGAATGAATGTCTATTACTCCTAATTTACTCGCCTTTAGGTTTGCGTTAATATTATAAAGTAAATATAGATTTTATTAATAAAGAAAAACATGGTCAAAATTTTAAAAGGAGCACTGTTTTGTCTCTTAGTTTGTATGCCAAATTATTATTAGTAGTATATAATATCCAATTAAGTAGTACTAGGAGTACGGTGTAAGATTATTCCCTCCTAGTTGTCTAAATACTTTTTTAAATTCTAGATAGAGGAGAACGGAGATTGTAGGAAAGAAGAATATTTGTAGAATATTAGTAGAATATCTATTTTATATTTTACATTATTTTGATTTGGTTTTCAATATTTTAATATTTCGTAATATTTTAGTTTTCTTATAAGATGATCAAATGATGTATTAATAGAGGTGTTACTCTTATTGAATGATTAATACAAATTAAGTATTCACCAGATTAAAACCAAATCGAATTCCGCATTATGATTTTCTACATAGATAATTGGATGAGACTCATTTTCAAAATTTTGTCTAAATAAGACGATACTTGTTCCAACCGAAATAAAACACAATTGTCTAAATTTCTAAATATTACTCCTTTATGATCTCTCTGATCAATTGCACCTGTTGCAACATAGATAGAATATAGTGAAAGGAAAATCGAGTTGAAAATTAAGATAAAAAAACAAAAATTGATAGAATTAAGTGCTTAAAATGAAAATAGTGAATAATAATTTAATAAATGAAATTAAAAGAAATAAGTAAAACCAATATCAAATTTCAAAAAGAATGAGGCAGAATTAATACAACAAACTAAAGAATCGGTATGCTCGATAAATAATACATCTACTAAATTTAATAGTTATAAGTAAATATTCCCTTTAAATTTACTCTTTAAAACATTTTTTTCAAAATTTGGCTTTAAAATCGTTTACCAAATATTTTATTTTGCTTATTTGGCCAATCAACAAGTTAAAAGTTAAAAGTCAAAATCGATCAGATTAAACAAAAAACTATGAACCAAACAAATAAAACATGAAAAATGATAAATGAGATTTTGTTTTAAATAAAGAAGAGAGTAATTAGAACGATTATTGATTCCGGGAAGAGGCGAACATAGAGAGCACATATTCCTTGCGTCCTTTCCTAGAAAAATACTTTCCCTCTTATGAGAACACCTATGACTAGCCCCCTTTACTCCTACCTATTGATTTTAATTTTTAATTACGTACTCATACTACCCTAATGTACTAATTACTTCCGTTCAAATACATGCAAGTGATATTAATTGACATATTTCATTAAAATAATAGGAGTACTAATACTCCCTATTTAGTGCTAACTATAATATACAAAGGTTAGATTATTTAGAAATAATTAATTGTAGGGATTACTCACAGCAAATGAGTAATAGGTAAAATTATTTCCTACTTCCTCCGTTTTCTAATGTTCTTTCCATTTAGAATATTTTATTTTGGAAAGAGAAATTTAATTAAGATTTTTAAGACATATATAGAAAACAAAATATATCCATTTGAGATCTCGTTAGATTCGTCTTAATTTATACTTTTTTATTATATATTTTTTATATTTTTGTATGATGCGTATTTAGAGATATTTAGACTCAAAATTTACTTTGAAAACTGTGCAAAAAATATGGGAAGGACATTTGGAAACTGAGTGAGTATTACATATCATATATTTACAATTTTTGACATTTTATTAAAAACACTCCTTTTTGTCTCCGGTATATATTTGGATAGAGGAAGAAACATGGATGAGTTTATTGAAGAGTTTTTTTTTTTTTTAAAAAAATCTTCTCTCATTTTTTAAAATTTCTATTGTACACATACATTTTAATTTTTAGTTATCTCTATTATTTTCTTAATATACTTATACAACAAAATTAACTTTTTACGACACAAGATTAAATAACATTAAAAAACGTCACTGGTTTATATTTTTAGTGCAAGGATTGTTGGTTTTTATTTTAAGTTTCATTAAAAGTGATTTAGTGACACTTTATTTCTCTTTAATAACATATGTAAATGTTATATAGCCTATAGTGATATTTATGAGAAATGTCACTAAATTTCATGTCGCGAAAAAACTTTAGTATGATTTTGTATTATGCTGCTAAAGGGTCTAATAAATATAATTAAATCAACTATATATACCATTATAACTATAAAGTGATAACACTTAAATTAAAAATTACTAAATACTCCCTCCGTTCCTTTTTGATGTTCTTATTTGCATTTTTCACCAAGATTAAGAAAAATAGAATCTTTGGTGGTAGTAGGTATTATTTTAATTATATAGTAGTGGAAAGTAATGATTGTATAGGAAGTATGAGAGAAAAAATAATTAAATAATAGTGTAATGTAATGATTGTATTGAAAATATGAGAGAGAAAATAATAAAATAGTAGTGTGAAATAAGGAAAGTGGGGTTTTAAAGGTTAAAAGTGGGATGAAAACTTTCCAAAATTGGAAAGTATTCTAAAGTGGAAAAACTTATGGAACTACCCGATTTAATAAGGTGGAAAAACAAAAAGGAACGGAGGGAGTATATCATATTAAAAGTAAATTAAAAGTAAATTATAGTGATAAGTCAAAGGCTGTTGATATTGCAATATTAGTACAAGGAGTTGTAGAAGACTAGAAGTACTAGAATTACATGGGATTAAAATGGAATTATGAACAAATAGATTAAAATGGCATCAAATAAAATTCATAAATGGGATTTGTAGATCATTATAAAAAGACAAAAAAAATAATATTAAGATAAACAAACTTAAAAAATAAATTTAAAAGCAAAATTCTCTCCTATCACATCCTTTCATATATAAGCGTAAATTATTAATCTCCACGAATAAGTAAAATAACCCTTATTTAATAAGAATTTGTGAAATTAGAGCCGTTGATTTACTTGATTATGATGAGATAGATTAGATGTAATGAGATTAAGGTGAAGCATGACAATGAATCGTACAAGAAAATGAAATGAAATGAGCAATCAGATAATCAAACTTTCTCTCTCTAATCTGAATATTACAAATTGACCCCACAACACTTGCCTCTGCAATCTGATGTTATCTGTTGGCTTTTTCTGTGCTCTGTTTTTGACTGACTTCTGACCTCCTACCGCCTTCTGGGTCCCACCTCATGTACCAATTAGGAATACTAGAAATCTCTACTCTATTTTCAGGGTTTTTTTTTTTGTTAAGAAAAAATATGTTTATTTGAGTTTCATTCACTTTACCTAGACTAATTCTTTTCAGGCTGCCTCTAAGGGTGGGCAAGAGGATCTATTGTCCAGGGTCTCATATCAAAAAAAAATATTAATATTTGTAGAAGGTTTATATAGGTTATAAATTGCAAAGGAAAAGAGCCCTAATGTACTATTTCGATTTTCGCCCATAGCCCCAAAATATCTAGGGTCGACCCTGAATTTCTTTTATACTAGAAATGAAAATTACTTAAACTAAGAAGTAAAATCGTATATTCCCTCTAATTTAATAATAGTGTCTCATTTGCTTAGTTTATTTTATTCGATCAGCTTATTTAATTTTTAATATAACTAAAATTATGGAAATTGTTGATATGAATAATTGCTGCATTAAGACGAATTAAACAAGATCTTACTTGACTATATTTTAACTTATACCTTGATACTAAAATATAGCATTAATACGAATTAAACAAGATCGCTGCATTAAGACGAATTAAATAAGATTTCACTCACATATGGGCACCACATGGGCACTTCAACATCAAAGAGTATTTTGTTTTTTCTTTAAAAAAATTGACGTCTTATTTTTTAGTTTTACATTATTACTTCCTCTGAATTTTATTAGTTGCTACATTTTCTGTATCAAATAATGTTCATCAACTAGTCTTATTTGGTATATAATTGATCATCTTAACAAATATATTATTGCCTATTTATTTTTTAATATACAAATATGTATACCATATCACCAATTACCATTATACAATTCTTGAAAAACATTTAACTTGATTCTAAGAAAATGAATCTATTATGACTTCACATAACTTCATTATTATTAAAAATAAAATGACTAGTTGACTACAATCAAACAAGTACTATAAACGATATCAACCTTACGTATGCTAATATGAGTATGTAGTCAGTGGCGAAACTTGACCAAATATTTGAGGGGGGCAAGATTTAAGAATAATATAGGGTCTAAATAACCTAAGCAAAATTAAGGTTATTATACTATCTACATTTTAATTAAAAAATCTGTTCTCGAGTTTGTATTAATCCAAAAATATACTACCTACATTTAAGTTTTTATTATATTTTATGCTTAATTTATAAGTTAAAATATTATCAAGTAGATTTTATATTATTCATCTCAATTTATATACTATTAATATATTTTTATTATAATTTTATTATACATAGTAAGATATATTAAGAATTGAATTAATAATACTGTGAAAATTCATTAAAAATGAAACATGAGTTTATTGGAGTAATAAGAGGCAAACGGAAATTATTTGGTTGTGTAGAGCCCAAAAGATATTAGAAGTAAAATATTATTTAATAATAAAAAAAAAATGCATTAGAATTGGATGCGTTAGAGTTCGATCCCAAGACCATGTAAATAAAATACCACCTTCTACCCAAGTGAGCTAAAGAGAAACATTGCATTTGTACCTAACGTAAAACAGTATTTATGCAAATTCTCGGGGGGCGGAGCCCCTTCCCGCCCCTATTGAAGTTCCGCCAATGTATGTAGTATTGCATGTACTCTATGTACTTGCTTCTCAAAGGCAAACATGTAAAAGTTGACTTATACTCCCTCTGTCCCTCTCAATTTGCACTTCTTTTCTTTTTAGGTTGTCTCAAAATATTTTGCACCTTTATTTTTTTTGGTAATGGTCCCACTTTCTTTTTTTAAATCTCATCCACAAACTTATTTTATCTCTCCATCTTAACCACTCATTCCTATCATCCACTTGTTTTTTGTCTTATTCTCCAACCAAATTTAACTTCTACAAAATATCACCCAATATCTCATGGGTGCAAAATCATAAGAACGAAGGAAGTATATGAAATGCTATAAGGATTAAGGAATTACTCTTTTAATATCCTGTTCACCTATTTAATTTGTCTTTTTTTTTTATTTTTAATTGTTGCTTGTTCTAAGTAAGTTGCCTTATTTATATATTTAGTAAAATCACATTATTTTTTCTTTTCTTATTCTCTCTATTATTTCTAAATAATCGATTACTTTAAATCATTATATTCAGCTTATTAGTATGCTTGGCAAGAGTTAATGAGTCCAAACAGCTCCAATAGTGGACTACTACTCTATGTATGGTTTGTGACTTTGAGTAACTTATAATATATGGCGAAGATCTAAAAAGTTACTACTTGTTATTTTACAATTATTTTGTTAAGTTATATGACATAATATATGTGAATAATGTGATATTATATGATATAATGATATAAGATGGTTGTGCTCTTACATTGTGAGTCATGATATAATGTAGGTTTACACGAGCTTAACTTCTCTCAATATTTTCTAATAGTTATAGAAAATTATAAATATGGTCTAATATTACAATAGAAAATTGTGATTTCAATGTTTTGCTCTACCACTAGCGGTTATGCTTCTGATCAAAATCACATCTTAGATTAACAATTCGTTTGGTTAGTGATTAGTGTAAAATTTTATTAAAATTTTTATGTCACTTTTATGGCCGGCAATAATTTGGATCACAAAAAAGTTTTTGTTTAATTAATTTTTTTAAAACAAATTTTTATCACCACCTAATAATACCACCTCTTCTAATGATAATGCATTGGAATGAGTTTTATGGAAAAAAATGAGATGATTAAAGTTGGACAAACATGGCCATCAAGGTAGCCAAATGATTTTTCAACCAAAATTACACTAATTTTCATTCCTGTTACCACCATTTGTTATCACCTACCAAATGGGCAGTTAGAGAAACGTTTATAAAAAAAAGCCAATTCCAATATGCTATTTTGATCATTTATATATTGAACTATATATATTTAAAAATTATAAAATTAATATTATAAAAGTATGTGTGATTAGACAATTCAAACAAAATCTCACTTGTCCATATTTTTTCTTACACTGTAACCGCAATATATAAAATAAACTTAAACAATAAATAGTGTCAATAGTCGTAATGTAATTTAAAACGAAGGAAATATGAAACAACATTAGAAATGTATATTTATTTCTTTCTTGGATGTAATTAAGCTGAAGATTAACAAGTTTCTCGGTGTCATTATTTAGAGCGAAAATAAAATCTTTTGAAATTTAGTATGTACATCTGTATTAAATTGGATTGATGGTTTGAATAATAAAAATGCAAAGAATTGCAATTGCACGCTGTATGCATATAATTGAGGTTTAAGGACAAGTAGACATGTTGAATAATGGTATGACAACAAGCATCATACAATTACAATTACATTCATACTCCTTTTTGTAAGTTGTTCGTAGCATGAACCATCACTCTCTATTGTCTAAGCACCTGACCATCAAGGTCACTATCGTAGTTAATGTCTATTGAGAGAGGTTAGGCCTTGTAACGTTACAAATAAAACTTTAAAATTAGTTTCACAAGTTAACAGCTATTCAAATGTTTTTTAGCCTATATAGTTACGACAGTTAGTTTTGAAACAGTTGGTGTTTACCATGTAGAAAAGAAAATAAGATTAGTTACCACATACGTTTTCCTTAACCTGGTGCTTACTATGAAGAGTTTTCTATTTATTTACTCAATGTTTTTTTTAAACAACCTGTCTTGTATAAGACCGTCTCACGGTGAGATGATCTCAAAATAAGAAGCCCATAAATCAAAATTTTCTATTATTGAATTATTATTTAGCCCAAAAATAAGACATGTCTCACAATAAAACCGCCATACAAGAATTTGTGTTAATTAAATGTACTTGATTCGAATTGCGACCTATTTCTGTGAGACTCCAAATCATTCAAATAAAATAAAAAAATACCAATTCTTGTGAGAGACAATTTCTTTGAGAGACCATCACTAATTGGATGGGCCCATTGTATATTTTTCAAAATATTATAAGTAGGCATTAAGAATGATGCAAGTAGACATTTAAAATATTGAACGTAGGCATTAAAGATACAGTAAATATGCATTAATGATAATGTAAATAGACATTAAGAATACAATAAATAGGTATAAACTTTTTAATGAGTTGGGCTTAAGATTCGTCTCTCAAAGAGACGATCCGACAAGGAAATAGTAAAAAAAAAGGGTTTGTTTTTGAGTTTATTACTGAAACTTCGGGCATAAACAACAACCAAAATCTTAAAAATAGGGTAAACTTAGACTATTTCTCTCTCTAACTTTATTTAAATTTTCTTTCAATATTTTTTTCCTTGTACTACCTTTCTATCTGTTAAATTTTCTTCCTTTTTTTTGCCACTTTTAATTCTTCCACTCTTCTTGAAAAATATTCTCTCTTCCTTTTCACACTTGTTTCTCTCTCTTCCCTTTTGTTTTGCACTTTCTCTCTCTAAAACAGGGGAGCTTTTGAAGCTCTCAACAATGGCTGACATTAGTCATCCTCCTATGGAACAACTTCAAGACCTTGAATATTGCATAGACTCAAATCCTCCATGGGGTATTAAATTTCTATCTTAAACTCAAAAATATTTTGTTTAATTTTAATGGGTACTTTTAATTTTTATTTATTCTGTAATTATTACACTTTATTTGGGTGTTTATTTAATGTCCCACCACCATTGACAAAACTTCAAAAAGACTGTTCCTTTGAAGTGGGTTTTTCAAAAGAATAAAAAGGGTTCATTTTTTTTGGAGTTTATGTATCAAAATTTTGTTTTTGTTATATTTTTATTGTGTTTTCCCCCTTCTTTTAATGCATATGTTATACCATCTTTTTCAGATTTATTATGATTATTAATGTTAATGTTGAAGTGTTTGTTTCAAGTGGTCCTATAATGTAGGAATTGGAATGATATTTAATGAGATTATTTAGTTTCCCTGAATGTTCAGTTTTATATTTTTAGGAGGCATTTATCAATTTTTATAAATAAAAATAAAAATATTATGATGGTTTATTAAGATTATAGTCAAATGTCACATCTTTGCCCTCAGAGTCTCAGTTATCTGTTTGCTTCCATTAATGTATATTTGTCACTTTTCCTAATTCCAAATTTGTTAATTATCAAGAACACCTAGTTTGAAAAATTTGACAAATTTCCCTATTTGTCTAATGTTGATTTATTTGTCAATCTACTTGGATACATTATTGTAATTGGTCAATAATGTTGGTTTGAGGTTAAAAGAATCGAAATTTCGACCATAGTTTAGATGATACTCCCTCGGTTCCTCCGAATTTGCTACACTCAACTCAAGAATCTCTATTACCGAGGATCTTTCTCGAGCCAAAAGACTTTTTGGCCCATACTCCTTTGTGGGAATGGATTGCCGCTGATCATAGTTCTTATGGACGAGATACATCGGGTACGATGATAAACTCGAGGAGCTCTCACTTTATTTTCGTAGTGTAGCAAATTCAAGGGGACGATGAGAGTAATTGAATTATTATGTGAAATGTGCTTTATGAAGATGACATAAAGTTGAGTTAAATTCAAGTTAGAATGATAGTTGGTTCACAATGTAAAAGCATTCTCACCGAAGTTTAATTTTTTGAATGATTATAGCATGATCAAGCAAATTAGTGTTCATTGTTGGTGTTTGTTTTGTCATGAGGATGATATGAAAAACTACCAATGCATGTTGTTTTTGCTCATTCATGAAATTTGAGTAGTTTTTCTGCAATTAGTTTGCTTAGAAATGGAGTTTGAATTCAGTTTTAAGATTGATAGTATTCTAATTTCTACATATAACGAATTAAAGATTAGCTCAATGTGAGAAATTAGTTTTGTTGAACGTATACGAAGTTGTCTGGTCGTCTGGAGGTCATTTCTTGGTCGATTATCATCAATCATTGTACCCTGTACAAATGAAACTACATAATTGTATTATGTATATAAACCTAGAGCCAAAAATAAAACATACTTTCCCCCCTTACCTATGTCCTTATACCTAGCTATGTCCGTTTCAGTTAAGGGTCCAAGTGTTTAACTTGGCTATTCGACGAATAAAATGTCAATCAAACCAAATTGAAGTGTCCATGTGTCTTACCTATTTCTGAGCGTTAAGGGTCCCACACGAGTATCTGAGGTAAAGTGAAAAATACAAGCAATAAAGAACACAAGTTCTCAAGCTCATTTGCTCGGCAGAGCACAAAACACCAGAATAGGCAGAGCACCTAGCTCATTGCTGCTTGCCGAACAACAATATTGCTTGTCCAAGCACCCAAGCTACTCGCTTGAGCATTGGGTTTCTTGCCCTAGCAAACCTTTTCATAAACTTCCACACTTGCTCGCCCATGAGAATGCACTTGAGTCAACATACGATTCCAACTTGCATGAGTAATTTTTTCATGCAATATGCAATTTCATGTTTTTCATCTAGTTCAGATTCTTGTCTCTTCTATCTGATTATAACCCGTTTATAAATATTGCAGCCGAAACCATCCTTCTGGGATTTCAGAACTATATTCTGATGCTGGGTACAAGTGTGATGATTCCTACAATGCTAGTCCATCCGATGGGTGGTTCTGATGTAAGTCCATATAACTCCTCACTCCTCAGTCCCTTTTTTTTTTTATATCTTTAGTCGAGTACATGTTAGTTAGACCAAGTTTTCGTGCGACATAGCAATCCAATACTCTTCAATTCATGACCGGGAAGGTCTTGGCTCGATCAAAATACAGAAGGGTGATTTTACCCAATCAGGGAAATCAAACCATGTTTCCGTGCTTATGATGAAGTTTCAAACTTTATCCTTAGGCTGGACTTTCGTTAAGCGTTCAAAATGAGCAGATTACTCTAAATAAGTGCTTGTCTCTCGACTTTCTTATTGTGGTACTAAAAGACTGATATACGTTTTGCACGCTGTAATACGTTGTTAACATGACCAGGGTGACAAGGCACGGGTCATACAAACTCTCCTATTTGTGGCAGGAATAAACACGCTTTTGCAAGCTTTGTTTGGGACACGGCTGCCCACTGTTGTTGGAGGATCCTTTGCTTACATTATTCCGATAGCATACATAATAAACGACCCTTCACTACAGAGAATTCCCAACGATCATGATGTAAGTTCATCGTTCAGTTTTTTTGCACTTTGGATCAGAAACTGTTCTTCATAGATCTTTCTTTGATTGATCATTGTTTTTTGCACACTGTAATTCCTTTTGTTTTTCTCCAGAGATTTATACAAACTATGAGGGCTATTCAAGGAGCTCTGATTGTTTCTTCTAGTTTACAAATTATTTTAGGTTATAGTCAACTTTGGGGCCTCTTTACACGGTCGGTTTTAAATTTCTCATCACTTATTAGTTTGTGTTTGATTGGTGCTCTTGCTTGGTATCTTTATCTTGATTGTGTACATTTGAACGTTCTTCCAGATTCTTTAGTCCTCTAGGGATGGCGCCTGTTGTGGGATTGGCCGGCTTAGGGTTGTTTCATCGAGGTTTTCCAGCGGTAAGTATGTTTATCCTAAATCGTAATACTATATAGACTAATACCACCTCTGTACTTAATTGATCGAATATCGAGCAACGTAGGTCTGTTGAAAATTGAAATGCACACATTTTCCCGATATTGCTAGTAAGTAGCTAATGCTCTCATTTGATTTCAGCTAGGAAACTGTGTAGAAATCGGGCTTCCAATGCTATTTCTCGTGATCGGGTTGTCTCAAGTGAGTAAGTTGTATAATGCCTTGTAACGTCGTACTGATTTTCTTTAGCCGATGTTGATAACAAGTATTCTGATTTTGTGCATTGTAGTATTTGAAGCATATCAGGCCTTTGAGAGATGTCCCGATATTCGAGCGGTTCCCTGTCATTATATGTATCTCTATTGTATGGATTTATGCCGTCATCTTGACTGCAGCTGGGGCTTACAAAAATACACCACACCAAACTCAAATCAGCTGTCGTACCGATAAGGCAAATCTTATTTTGACTGCCCCGTGGTAAGTATTCTTAACTCAGCTTGCAGCACATGCATTTTGTTTTGGCATGTTTTAGAACTTTGGTCTTTCGGGTTACCTGAATGGACCGTCATTTGGGTTTAGTTTTAATGAATTTTCCCAACCAAAAGGTGTAGAGCATAAAGCCTAAATGTTATTGCTGCTGACTTCACACAGGTTCAAATTTCCGTATCCTTTGCAATGGGGTCCTCCAACGTTTGCTGCTGGTCATTCAGTTGCTATGATGTCAGCTGTTTTAGTTTCGATGATTGAGGTAACAACCTTGCATTTCTTTAACAACCTTCCCTGTTTCCTCGGATTTTTTTACCGACTTTCTCCATCTACTATTGCCTATTGAGTCTTGGTTTTTTAAATGTACAAATTTGCAGTCGACTGCTGCGTATCAGGCGGCATCCAGGCTTGCAATCGCTACCCCTCCTCCTGCTTATGTTTTGAGTCGCGGCATAGGATGGCAGGTAACATACTGTTTGATTGACCAATATGAGCTCAATTTTGTCTTTCTGGATTTATTGAGCTGATAGACATACGGTTTTAGCCACGATCTTGGTGACGGTCACGAAATAGATATCAAGGTCAATAGGGATATTTTTGCTGTTAATGCGGCCTATATTTCGGTCGCGATAAACTCTACCTTTACGATATATTTGTTATACGGAAATGCGACTTTGTTTTTGCACTATGCTCATAAATGTTAGTATGCACTGTAAGATTTGAAGTTCTTAAGTGGAAAGCGACCCTATTGTCTTTAGGAATCGATTGATAATGTTTCGGTCCATCATACACCTGTCTTGACTATTTATGCAACACTTTATTTTTCTCTTGTTCATAGGGAATTGGAGTTTTATTGGATGGTCTGTTCGGAACCTGTTCTGGATCTTCAGTCTCTGTGTAAGTTTTATGAGCATCTTGTACGTTTCTTATACTTGCTCGTGCATAATATCTTACAAAGTCGTTGCATCGTGTTTCAGGGAAAATGTCGGCTTGCTAGGGCTTACACGAGTAGGAAGTCGTAGAGTTGTTCAAATCTCAGCTGGCTTTATGATATTTTTCTCTATTTTAGGTTAGTGATACTCGCCTCTCCCCCGTCTTTCACTCGCATTATAAAAGGAAAACGAGTATGAGAAGCTACGAGGGAATAAATAATCTGATGACTCGTAACTTTTATATGGCAGGAAAATTCGGTGCCGTTTTTGCTTCTATACCTTTCCCTATATTCGCTGCACTATACTGTGTTCTCTTCGGCCTTGTGGGTGCGTTCGATAAATTTGACTTCAAGTTTTCCGTTCTTTCGAATGAATGAGATTCGAAACACTAACTATTTTGTTCGGTTTTCAGCTTCCGTAGGACTATCATTTCTACAATTCACGAACATGAACTCAATGAGGAATCTTTTTATTACCGGTGTCTCGCTTTTTCTTGGGATATCGATACCTCAGTTCTTCTACGACTATTTTCCGCATCATGGCCTTGTTCGGACGAACGCAGGATGGGTATGTTAAATCATCGAATTCTAGTTTTACTACTAAGCTCATGGAAAAGTAGGAGATTTAGCCTAAGATAATTATTTTTCGACTTTTGTTCTTGCAGTTCAATGCATTTTTGACGACCATTTTCATATCATCGCCAACAGTAAGCTTAATTATTGCGGTGTTTCTAGACAACACACTAGATGTAGAAAAATCGAAGAAAGATAGAGGGATGCCGTGGTGGGTGAAGTTTAGAAGTTTTCGGGGAGACAACAGAAACGAAGAATTTTACACACTGCCATTCAATCTCAACAGATTCTTTCCTCCTACGTAGTAAAAACCTCAAAAGTACAAGTCACGACAGGTAGACACATTTATCGGCTCTGATAAAATTCTAACCGTGCTGATTTGAGATCATCGATGAAGATCCGATCAGCAACAGCTGGATATATTTTGATCGCGAAGAAACAAACTTTCTAACTTATCCAGTGTAATTTTTGGCGGATATGATTCATCATTCATGTGCAGTAACGTTTAGAAATTAGGATAGTAATTCATTCTTCTCAAATGCCTTTATAAGGTGTAAATGGAATGAATAAGAAGCAGCATTTTAGCTTTGCTTTCTTATCTTTTGCAATTGTGCAGGTCATATTACTACTAATTTATATGATGGATATGTTTTACTAATTTTTTTTTTCTTTTAGCATAATTAACAAAAAATTATCTTAATGATCTACCCAAAAGACCGAAAAACGATCTCCGAATTCAGAATGAATTTAATTAGGTAATATATGTTCAAAGGTGGAAAAAAGAACATGAGAGCTTTAATTAAGAGCGTCCCCCGAATGGAGTACGAGAGAGCTACGGAAGCTGGAAAAAAGACTCGAATTACTAGCTTAATATTTCACATACTACAAAAAGTGATAGCGAGATTCTGGACGCTACAATGCATCCTATGGTTAACTAAACTATACATAGAACTATTTCGTTAGCATAAGTCGAAACAATCTCCATCTGCTACTTAACGAAATGAATAGATCACCGGGAAGAATCGTAGGTGATGGAGCGATGCTTCAAAAAAGCACTTACCTATGATTTATTCACAGAGGGAAAATAATATACAGTTAAGCGGAGGAAAGTGAACGCATGCCAGCTTCTTAGAGAAGTTTTGGCTGAAACTGATTAGCTATGCACTATTTTCCTCTAGCAAAGGTGCTATGTTTGTTCTGTTAGCTTCCCCGTGATCATGTTCGATCTCTCCGTTGAATTTTTCAGGACAGCGTAAAAAGATCCCTGCCACCAAAAAATGAATTTAATAAAAAACAATGCATTATTGCAGACACCGGCAGCTTTGCAGAGTTCCCCTTCCCCTCGCCTGAAAGCTAGTTTATAATGCTCATAGAACAAATTTCGTCTATTCGAGATTCCATAGAGTAACTGCATTTTTTGCATTCACATGAATGGTCTTGGGTTCCCATTTATTTGAGGTTAGGGGGACACTTTTCCGGTGGGCGGTGGGGAAGGGAGTCGAGCAGAGCAAACAAAGCTCATAAAAGCATATGAATGAAGACAATAGTCATACCTATGAACCATATTGCAGCTGCTAAAAACAGAATAGACGTCAAACTTAGAGAGGTTTTTCTCCAATTATGAATATGATCCTGTAGCATGTATAATAAATAACTTAGTTTACTAACAAAAATAGTATCATACTATCATATCGTCTGCTAAATTATATGTATGTTTAAGATATGATCATCAAAAAAATGTTATAACCATTACTCAAGTCACGACTCGTGAGTAGTGGTATGTTGTGATAGAAGCACGGGGAAGATATAGAAGTGCAAACTCACCTGGAGAACACCAACGAGGGGTGAAGAAGGTACATCGCCAAACACATGAATTGAAACTGTAGACATGGCCATAGAAAGTGGCCGTAAGCTGGGTTTAACACATTGAAGACACACATAATTTACTGGGGCCTGCAAGTGAAGATAAGATTCATGATTTGAAAACTATTTTTAAGTAAAAAGCGGAAATCAAAAGGATAAAAAAGCTATTTAGAAACGGTTAAGTATACCTGAGTTGCAAATATTAACAGTTCACCAATGGCGAAAAAAATGAGGAAGTATGTCTCTTTCTCGAAACAGAAAGCACTAAAACAAAACACTGCTCCGAACAAAGTGGAAAACGAGAGAAGCTGCAGTGATTCAGAAGGGGATTAATATCCACAACCAATAATTGATAAAAAGGATCCTGATCATGTCAAACTCAATTAATTTCTAAAGAC
Source organism: Amaranthus palmeri (assembly GCA_019776075.1). Classification (NCBI taxonomy): domain Eukaryota; kingdom Viridiplantae; phylum Streptophyta; class Magnoliopsida; order Caryophyllales; family Amaranthaceae; genus Amaranthus; species Amaranthus palmeri. Next base: position 1,213,812 of record JAAKBH010000286.1, on the reverse strand, counting down.
GGTTAAACGAAATGCTAGCACCCGAAACACAGCCATTGACTAATTTTCTTTTACCTTGAAAGCATTGGAAATTGTTGAGTTCATGTAATCAAGAAGGAGGCCTCCACCTATAGTTCCGGCCAATCCACACCCAACAGTAATCCCGCCAAATACCATATCGGCATTAGCCTATCAAATTTCCAACACAGTTGAGTTAGTAGGACATAATGCATTAACATTACACGCCCATTGCCAAAAGTAACAAAGTTCTGAAGCACAAGTAGTTCAAGAGGCGATACTTTAGGAATTTGAGAAAAAAGTCATGAAATCATAAAGTAATCTCGGCATCTTTCCTCAAAATAAAGTGGGGAACATACCATATTGTAGATATTGTAACCAGCCTTTGGTCCCCAGTATGAATACGCACCCAAAACAAAGTTGTATGATATATAACCTGGAGAAGGCAATACAAATACATAAGCATTTGAACTTCTAAGTATCTGACCCACCTACCAGCAATAGCTTAAAAAAGGAATTCAGCCATAGACAACAACAAACATTGCTTATTATTCCACCATTTATTGATTGCAAGATACAACTCCGAGAAATCTCATAATGATTCAGTTGTAAGCTTCAGCTCTCTACCTTTCCCTTAAGTTGGGGGCTGGGGCCCTCAAATCCACCCTGCCCCTCTATCAATATGATCCACTTAACAAAGGGCAACGAGAGTAGTTAATATTAAAATCAGGAAATGTTATGTAATTATTACATCCTTTAAGAAAAACTAGATTATATGCAAAGTCAACGCCCAAACTATTTTACCCAAAAGCCAACTAGGCCAAGCCTTAATCCGAATAATATCAGGTCGGCTACATGAACCAAAACAAATTGATGTGACGTAAGAGTTCGTTGATCATAAAATTATTAGCATGATTAAATTTATTTTCAACAATATTGGTGTCATTTTTAAAAGTTATTTGTATGAGCATTACATATTTTAAATCGTCATGTTTTAGTTGCAAGGTGATTTAGAGTAATGCACAACTCGACAAGGTTTAACCAAAAATATTAATTGTGCTATGATTTGAGCACAAGCACACAGCATAATGCTTATGATCTCTCAAATACGTTCAGGTCAATAACCTAGGTCAATATTAAGTTTGATTATAGAAGAATGCGGAAGTACCTAGAACATTGACAACATAGATTTTTTCAGCAAGAAGCAACTTCATGTCACTCAAAAATCTTGTAATATCATTCTCTATTGAGCTGCATATAAATAGAAGAAAACATTTAGATTAAAATGCGAGATAATGCTTCAAATTACAACATATACTCCCTAGATTTCAAAATATGAGTTTAAGGTAGTAGCATGTAAACAGTGAACTAAAAAATTTATACTTACTCTGAACATTCATTTGGACTTCCACTTTTCTCGTCCCCAGGTTTACTGTTGTCATCAACTGAAATTTCAGAATCTGCGAGACAATTTCCACAAACTTTAAATCAGATTCAAACCTATTTGCGCAGGTAAAACTATTAGTGGGAGAATTAACATAATTATATAAATACATAACCAATAATAAATACAATTGCTTGAAAGATAGTCTTAAAAATTTATATTCATAGAATTTAGAGCATGCACACCTTCTGCATCATGAGCAACTGTCTCCACCAATAACAGTGCCTTGGAACAAGCAGGCGCAAATCCTAAATATAATAAAAGATGAGAAAAAAGCAAAACCAAAATGCAGTACAAGCAAAAACGATATTGCAAGATGAATAGCTCACAAACCTTTCAACTGCAGCGGTTTCATAACAAATCCTAAAATAACAAATGGAACCATCAAGATTGCCTCCAAAAAGAAAGCCCACCGCCAGGCAAGATGGCTTCCAACCTAGAATGTCGGGAGACGACAATGTGATGAGATACACATCAACTGAATATCACAAAGACCTATGCTGTACTCCCTTTGACCTAAGAAACTGCCACACTTTCCTTTTTAGTCAATCCCTTTTGATTTGCTATACATTTATACAATGTAAATGGTCCAGCCATTTCTTAATCTTTGTGCAATATACAACTGTAGCAATTTCTTGGGGACGGAGGAGCATATTGGAAGTAGGGATGATAGTAATCAATACAAAAGCTTAGCTAGCTTACCAAACCGCCAAAAATGTAGCCAAGTGCATAACCAACAGGTATACACATGTAAAAGAATCCAAGCCAAGCTGTTCTCTGACATGAAGATGTACAAAGTGATCAGATCATGTTTTTCATCTACATTGCAATTACACGGTCATAGACCTAGGCACAACTTAGGCACTAAGCTGAGATGTACATGAAAGTTGAAACTAAAGGCCAAGAATGCAACAAATATAGAAGTTCAAGTGTAGCTGGAACAAATTGCACACATCATAAGAATCTAAGAATAGAAGTTGCGGCACAAAGAGATAGATCAAATTTAGGAGTTTTTTTTATATATAATTTGACATGCTATTCCTAATACAATTTGATTATTAATGCAAGCATTACGAATATAAGATATAAGAAGTTCAAGTTAAAGTTGTCCTCAACTCCTAAAGAAACAAAGAAGAGAAGAGAAATCGGGTACCTGGGAATCAGGGGCATTATCATCAATGAAAGGGGCTGCAAGGCTGACAAATGACGCCTCACCTACACCAACAAGCCTGAGAAAGAAAGACTTCTATGAGTAACTAATCACGTAGATATGTCAGAAAGCCTAGAATAGGACTTACATCCGGAAGATGGAGATGGACCAAAAATCCCAAGAACAAGCACAGCCAATTACAGCAACAGTCCAAACTAACAATCCGACACCAATTAATCGAAATGGATTGACCCTGCAATGACAAAAGAAAAACCCTATACCAGTCGATCAGTAATCACTCACCACTCACCAGATATATTTATACACATCAGCAGTAACACTTAAACATGAAAGGCACAGTTCCACAAATACTATATTACAGGAATCTGTCCATAGAATTAAAGCAACTTGTGGTCAAAACAAAGTATTAGGTTGACAGAGTTTTAAGATAGGTTATCTAGGGTTTAATGAAGCCTCAGATCCTCAGATCAAGGCATGATCAGCTTTCAGTCACAAGTTCAAGTGCGAAACACATAGGAAAAAAAACAAAACTTGAGTCAATATTGGGAATTTTCTAGTTCAATTATTAATGGGGCAGGTGGTTAAAAGTAACAATTTCTTTTACAAGGAAGTCACATGTCACTAATTTTATTTTGTCAACCGATAAGTCGAGAACATATTCGTTTGAAAAAGGTTCATAATTTTGACGTACAGAAAGATACAACAACCCACCTCTTGGCTAATGTAGCAAAAATGGGGGAGGCAACTAAGAGCCCAACCATGAAAGCCGAAGATAGCACACCATCTTCAAAATTGCTCAAATTAAATTGTCCCCTATATGCAATAAGCACAAGATAAAGATAAATCAATAACGGTTGAAAAGAAAGGCAGGACATCATACATAATATAAATGTTCCGAAGTTGCATAATGACCAAGTAAAGACACCAAAAAGATAAACATAGCCACCCAAAGTCCCAAACTATAGCATATGAAAAGAAAGAAAAAAAGGGAGGGTCCTTAATGAGACAATCTGACTATTCATCAATCAATATTAATTTATATTTTGTTATTACTCTATAAGTTAATGCATAGTCAAATCACAATGAGATCTTGTTTGATTCGTTTCTATGTAAATTTTACTAATATCAATTTTTTATAATTTTCAATTACGTATAATTAGAGATAGTAAGGTTAACTTGGTGCAATGATTATCTGCAAAACCTCAATGGGACACTTTTACACGGAGAGAGTATTATATACAAGGGTGCTCTGTGAACAAGTTTGCAGCTAAACATGGTTGCAGCCATTCTCATGTTCATACTGTTGTTATCTTTTCCATGAAATTAAAACCCGATAGCCAAGTCCATCATTTATGCGACTTTTCTCGCAGTGTAGTTGGACTCCAACTAGTAGCAATACAATAACCATTAGTGGTGGCACACAATCACGTAACCTCGATACCATAGTCCCCATTTACAAATTTTTAGCTTCACAAGTAGAAAAAGAAGAAAGATTCCAGGCCAGATAACTTTGATAAAATTTCTCTTCTCAAAAGAGGATTACTAATGATACAATTCAAACATCATATAATCTTAGTAACATTAAATTCTAATACCAATACCAAATTAATAAAAAGCAAAACGATCAAATCATAGAGCTTACTGAATGCCGCTGCCTCCAGAGCATTTGTCACCCTCACAAGTTCTGCGTTGACCGTTAACACCATTGCTAGCAATTGCTCCTCGATCCAAATAATTTATCAAGTTGATCACACAAAATATCGCTAATAACCTGCATAAGGGACACAATGAGCTCTCGAACACAGAAATCTGCAATCTTGCTCAATAGACAAACATCAACAACAAAATATAGTATCACACTGAAATTAGCAAATCTCCAATTCCAATTTTAGAAAAGCACAAGTTCACCATTACATCACACTTATCCAAATTCAAGCAATGGTGAGCGTAAGAGTGCGCAAGAGATTAGACTATGCGGCCCTAACTATATAATCCATTAGTCTACTAAGTTAAAACAAAAGCCAACAAAACCAAATAATCCGACAATCGAACATGGAACAAATAGTAAACTAAAAAATCATAAAGCCAACAAAATCAAATCATTAAAACCTCAACAATCCCCAAACAACGAAATCCAGAAACCCATTGCAAATCAAATCAAATTCAAAAAAGCAACCAAATTAAATTGTACATTAAATTCAAAAAAAACATCATACAATCTTCAATGACAGAATCTATTAACCAAAAACATAACAAAGCACAAAATTTATTGAATGAAACAAATTTGAAGATGAACTAGAAACAAAAGCATAAAGTTAATACCTCCTTATAGTAAACCATGAAGGTTAATTAAAACCAGAATTTCGTACATATTGAACAAACAGTAAAATCAAATCCCAATTCAAAACACCAAATTAAAACCCCAAAAAATCCCAAAAAACAAAGAAACCCAGAAACCCATATCAAATTAAATAAAAGAAACAAGTTAAATTCTACATCAAATCAAATCATACCATCAAACAATCTTTTTACCAGAAAATCAATACAGCACAAGCCACAAAGTTTATTTTCAAAGATACAATCTTTTACCAGGTTTCAAGTAATAGTGTGCACTAAGCAATGATCAGACTATGAACTCCTAACTTTATCATAATCCATCAATCAACTAAGATAAAAAAACAAAAAAAGAAATATATTCCGACAAATGAACATCGATCAAACGGTGAATTCAAAACCCAATTCAGAAAACCATAATTAAACCCCCAAAAGTCCCAAAACAAAAACCAATTACAACCAAATCGACAAAATAGCATCTTCAAAGGCACAATCTTAAAACCAAGAACATAACAAATTAAAAAGTTTATTGAAATGAAACGACTTTGAGGAAGAATAAGAAAAAGTAAAAACCTTTTAGGAGTAAACCATGAAGGTTGAAGATCAGTAATACCCATTTGAATTTGTTGGGTTTTTTCAGTTTTTGGTCCTTGGTCTTGTTGTTGTTCTTGTTCAGTCACAACCACCACAGCAGAAGAATCCTTTGAATCTTCCACCGTATTTACTTCTTGTTTTTCTGTCATTTATCCAAAACCCACCAATAAAAAAATAAAAAATAAAAAATAAAAAAATTACCGTATTTAAAAAATTTTCTTTTCTTGGGAAATGATAAATGACTTCATTGTTGCCTCTGAATCACGTAATTTGATGTACTCTAAAAATGGTAACTTTGAAGCAAACAATCAACCGAACCCAATATTTTAATTGGAAAAAAGGTTAAAAATACTTGCTTTTAATTTTTCTACCGCCATTCTTTTTCTTATAAGATATTTTAGGCGAGATCGTGATCGTGACAATACTCAAATTTGTGATTTTTGTTTAAATAGAGTCTAAAAACTCCTTGAGCTCTCACATTTTGCAATAATAATTAATTGATTTTAATCTTGTAAAATAATGAAACATAATCTAGTTAAGCTTTGTTTTTTGATTTTTTGGTTGGTTAAACAATAAAAAAGTGCTTGACTATGCATTAATAAGAATCAAACAAGATTCTACTTGACTATACTTTACATTATATATGGAGAAATTTATTCCAATTAAGATAAGTTGATGAATAATAGTTGCAACAGAAACTATAGCAACTATTAAAAGTCGTATTTTTAAAGCCAAAGCATGAGAGTTACTCATAATAGCTTTTTTTTTATTGGAATTTGACTTTTGACTTCATTTTTCTCTAATAATGAGTCAACAAATTACAAATAATATTACTAATCATCTCCCTAACAGTTGATTTAAATAATTAACATATTATTCAATATTTTCAGCCGTTAAACCAACCAACAACTTCAATTAACAAATGTAAACTAATCAATAGTCATTTGCGAACATACCTTAAAAGAACCTCAAGGCACATCTATGGAATGTAAAGTAGTGATTGAATGATAAGGATCATCTAAAACATTGCACAAAAACTAAAAATTGAACTGAGCTTCATTATATACATCTAAATAATTTTATTCATATCCTACATTTGACAAATATTACTCATCAATTCAGACCCTTGAGGAAACTATAATGTAGTTGTAACAGGGGTGCATACATTGATCACAAAATATAATGTACAAAAATTTGTGTGTGAATTTTCACATCCCGTCGTTTGGGGACTTGTACGAAAGAATATCGCTCTTTTCAATGTCTTTGCCTTTCATCAGTGAGTTGTTGTCACTGCCCATTTCCTGATACGAGTCACCTTCGTGATCCACGCCTACATCATCATCTTCACTTAATTGGCTTGATTTAGACAAGTTATTATCCTCGGTTCCAGCAGCTCCCATCGATCTTGTAGTGATCAGATCTCCTACTCGAACCTTTTTCAGGCAATGAAGCAAGTTTACTGAGTTTTCAAGCTTCAATATAAAGATGGACAACAAGAGAGACAACCCAAAACTAGGATACATCTTGAGAAAAATTCGAGTATACAGGCCCGTCAAAATCTCATCAAACCCGACCTCCTTAAACCCGACTAAATCTGATGAAATTTTCATACCCACCACCTACCCACTATCCATGGCGGTAAGACTTTTCATACCCATATCCACCCATTAGGCACCAAAGTCATATACATACCACCCTCCCCGACTGGGACAGTTGCGGTGAGAAATCCATAAATTTTACGTGTTTGCCATCCCAGCCACATTTACAAGTATGCAACACTTCTATATTCCAAAGGGGATGATCCCTCGGAAAGTAAATTAATGATAAAAGATGGCTGTCCGAAATCCTAACTGAAATATATGTTGTAATGAACTTGTAATATCGGAAGGAGCGGAGCAGTAGAGTTTAAATGCTTAGTTACCTGCACAGGCTGCATAATGTTGTAATCTTGTTCTTCTGTTTTGCTTACTGCATCTTGAGCTTGAATCTCCATGGAATTTCGAACAAGCTGACTAAGAAAATCTACATCATCAGACATTACACCAAATCCTTTAAGAAGCTTGGAACCGAGTTGTAAACTTGTCTGCACACAGAAAGATTAACGTACAGACCATTTATTTCTCGCACGTCAAATAACCTGGACAAGTCAATAGCCATAGTACGACAGATAATTACCTCTGCATTCTCGAGAATTGCATCAGTTGCACCTGATTTCTTCAAATCCAACAAATGTTTAAGATCTTGGGCTCTAGCATAAATTGGGACCTGTTCTGTAAAATCTTTGTTAGGTCAAATATATGCAAAGTATCATCATCATTATCATATCCAGTGCATCCCGCTCATAGAAAACTATTGTCAGGGTTTGGGGAAATATATGCAAAGTATCTGCTCGGCAATATAAGGTTGAATTTTGTCGAATGAGTTAAAGATATTTCTATTAGAGTTTAACTGCAGAGCTTTAGGCTCTCCGTAGAGTATAAAACTTATTAAGGAAATTCTAAGCGAAGCCATGAATGAGCAATTACCGAAGGATAGCTGAGTCGAATGCTTTCAACTGCTTCGATGGTCTTCTCCTTTTCAGGATACATGACTAAGACAGCTTTAGGAGAAGATATTCCAGCCGACTCTAAAACTGCAGGTCTTGATCCATCCCCATATAAGACTGGAAAGCCCAGTTTCGTTGCTGCCTATTAATAAGAAAAAGAGCCACCTTTCACATACCATTTTGAGATGTCCGCAAAACGTCATCACCAAGTATTTTATGATTTGATTTCCTAATCTACACTTTTCAACTACGAGAGGGTATAAAATAACTAGACAGGAATGAAGTTTTTTCTTATTTATGTAAAGTTATAGATGATATTTGCTACCTAGGGTCAATCAAAACAACCTCTTTGTACTAAGAAGGGTCAAATTGCGTACATTCGACCCCAAACCCCGCTTAGGTGGGAGCCACATAATGACATCGGGTAACGAAATGATGTTGTAGAGGGGGGAGGTGTCATTGCTCTTCTTATTTAAGTGTTGTTACATACTTCCATGAATATCGGAACCAACCTTGACAACTGCAGGATTAAGATCAAAAGCAACAAATGGCCAACCAACAGATTCACCATCTCCACCTGAAGACAATGGTGCTGACAAAAGGTTTGCAAGGACCTGAAGTTGCAGGCAAAGAGAAATAAGAACGCAAACTGTCGTGGGATAACTTGCAAACTTCTAAAAATTATTTGCTAGAACTCTACCTGGCCCATTTGTCCGAACCCAAGAATTACTACTGGTTCACTAACATCATAGTTCAGGCTCTCCACAGCTTTCTGCCCATAATTGAAAACATAAATTGCTCAGAAGTATCTTCATATACACATATACAGGAAACTTGTAAACAAATGAGACTTTATTGTCAAAAATACCAGGCAATTTAAGTAATCGTATTGACAAATACTTACAGTGTCCGCTTCAAACTTTTCAGCAACGAAATCAGCAGCTTTCCGTCCAAGTTCGTTTAGCAGAGGTGTCAAAGCCATGGACAATACAACAACAATTATGAGTAATTTGTTGAGCTCGAGCGGCAATACTCCCAGCCTGATCCGTGAAGTCACATCAGAAAACACGAATAGAAAAAGGAAAAATCATCAAAAAGTAGCAACCTGCAGTATATCCATGACTTGCCTATTTGCAAGAGAGAAAACCACAAATGCAAATTCCCCTCCTTGGGATAGAAGGAATCCTATTCTTATACTTTCTTGCAAAGTCAGTCCAACCCGGGGACCTATAGCTGTTATTAGCATTGTCTTAATAGTAATCAGGCCACCCAGGAGAGTAAGAACATTGGGCCATTCTCTCAAAAGAACCTGTTAAAAGCATAAAAAGGAAAACATACAAAAAATTTCAAGAGTTAAGACTAAAAATGTAACAAAAAAAATTTCATTCTACGCGCCCATAGTTTTTTTGATGATATACAAGTATATAATTGGAACTTATGTAATCCTATGTTCCCTGTACAGTTATGTGTACTAATGAAGACTTATTCAACCAAGTTAGTGTTAGACTTTGGCATTTGCGTAAAGTCGAAGAGGGGCGAGATGGCTTTTTAATGAGTGTATTACTACTATAACTAGGACTTCATAGCTACCTGCATATCAATAGAAGTTCCTGTAGTGACAAAGAACAATCCAAGAAGTAAACCCCGAAATGGTCTTATATCGGCTTCGATTTGTGTCCGGAAATTTGTTTCTGCAAGTATGGCACCAGCCAAAAAAGCTCCAAGCTGAAGATTTGTAGATGTGAGCGACAAGGAAAAGTGAATGTGAGTTGAATGTAAAAAACTCGGTGATTTCATCTATTCTCATGTCAAAGAAAAAGTGTCAGAACCGTGTCACTAAAGCCAAGCTTTTGAGTAACAAGTGAAGTCCCAGCAACTGTCAGCAAGCAAAGTGCGATAAAAGCTTCTGAGCTTCTTGTTTCTGCAACAACCTAATAATATGTCACACTTAAATTTTGAAGATTACAACCAAGATACTTGGATGAATATTTTCAAATCTACCTCGAAGATTCGCCTCAGGATTAATTTCCCTCCAAGAGAAAGCAATCCAAGCCCAAGCAAAGCCTTCAGGCTTTCTTTTACAAGCATTGGCCAAATGCTTTGCTCAACTATATTCTTCAGAAAACACCAAAAGAAAAAAGTTTTAGAACCATATGATCTCAATCTGGCAGGCATATGCCTACAAAAGGGCTGAAATAATTAAATATAATGCATAGTAGAAACGGGGAAGTTAGAAGTTACTACAACTTATATAAAGCTTAAAAAAGAAACAATAAAATGGAATAACGCCATCAAGAAAGCGCCCTCTATATATCTACTTAAGACTAACTAAGTGTTAAGAACACATGAGTACTCTAAAACAGCATCAAACATCAATAAGCCTAAAAAGCCATCAAAAATTCAAAAAACAGGTATACTCTTTCTCAACAGGACTCGGGCCACCCTAAGTCCTAATCCTCGCCTCATAATTTTTCAAAGATTTAGATAAGTGTTGATCAAAGATTATCATGTACCTGGCTCTCTAGCACTGGAAGTATCACCAAGAGAGGGACAACTGCTATGTCCTGCACAAGATCACAAATTCATAAAATGGTGATATATGGCTGAAAGCCTGCTTTACGTTTCACCGTCATGGAAAATACAATCGTAACGATAGCAAATAATCAGTTTATATAAGACTTTATAATCTACAAGTGAATGATCATGAGAAATTTTTAAAAGTAACTTAATGACCAGTAACCTGGACAGATTTGAATTAACCTGTAGCAGAAGAATCCCCAACGTAGCCGAGCCAAATCTTGTTGGAAGCTCACCCTTCTCAGCAAGAAGCTAAAAACAAGTGATTCGAAGACAGTCAGGATCTCAAAGCTAAATGTACTCGGAATATGTTATAAAGCAAATGAACATCCAACCAAGTCAAAATCAACATTCTCTTGGAGGATAATGGATGCAAATTTGATTTGCCTCATCATGTTAACTTTGAAAATCTTTTGAATTCACAGTGATACTGAAAAGAGAAGGAAAACTGATGGAGAGTATTTACCCTTCTTTAAAGTAAAAGATCGTCATACTGAATCTAAAACTTACCAATTTTTCATTACGATTGGGTAAACCCTTTGTTCTACCCATGTGTCTCAAGATACAATGATAAAAATTATGGTGTATATAGAAATTACCATCATGAAAATTGAAAACTAATTCTTGCGAATCTAATGTCATATATTTTACAGTCTTTAGGAAGAACTGTAGCTCAAATGCTAGCCTATGACTTGTATAGAGAAGCAAAAAGCGTAGAACAAAGTAGTGAGCCCGTATATTCAACTAAGTGGTTCTAAAAAGTTGGAGAATTTGATTGCCAATTACCTGTAAAACAAAGGCTGAAGATGACAATGATAGAGCAGCACCTATGACTATGGCCTCATCTACACTCCTGATATTGACCTGTAATCAAGTCAAAAAAAATTGTATTTTACAGCAGCAACCAACAAGAATTAAAGTTAGCATAATAAATTCAATGGAAGTCATTTTAGCAAATAGTCATGCACACAGGTAGTTTCCCGTCTCACATTTGATGTCTTTTCATATTTATTCTCATAATCTAATACATGCAACTCAGTAATCTTGATTTGACTATTGACCATATTTTACAAAGCTTGTGTTTATAGTGCATTTGGAATGGTAACACAGTAATCTTAATGGACTCTTGTCTTTTGACCATGTTCCTTTTTGAGCGTCTAGAGCACTACTTGAATTTAATGCTTGTATCTTACGTGTAGTGGTCAACAATTCTCAGAAATTTGAAAATAAGTTCATGTAATTTCCTCTGATCCTTGTTTATTTACAAATGCATGGGAATCATGAAACAGGGGTAGAATGAACACCGCTGAAAAGAATGTAAAAGAACTTGCGCATCAGCCGGTGTATGGAAAATGCAGGCCGAAAGTAAGAAGGCCAAGAAACTAGAACAGAAGAGTTTAAAGAAATTTCAGAAGGAATATATGCTTTAAACATAAACCGTAAACCTAACAACTGACGTACACTCTAGTAGAATTTATTCAACAGCAAGATGCAAGTATATAACTAAGACTTGACACAACCGAATGAAAATAGAGAACACTGGCTACATACCAGATCAGGTCTTGAATGAAATAAAAATTCCAAAATTTTTGTTCCGAGTGCCCCGTTTGGAGGAAGCTCAAATGCTGCGAAAGCAAGCGTGGACAACAGGACCTAAAAGAGATACAAGCATGAAAAACAAAACACAAAGAGTACAGGAACTTAACAATGCTGTGCAACATGCCTTATAGAGGTATTATACACACAAAATGGAGTATGGACATAAAAGTCCTTTTCTCCAACATGTAAATAAAGAAAATACACAGCAGACAAGAAAGTTTTGGCTGTTTCAATCTTTTCTTCTAGAGTTTTCATATAAATTCCAATTTATATTGGCAAATGAAGCATGCAAACACACTTATTTTACATTCTAGGATGGCTTCAAATAAAACTCGTTTGTCATAGTTTTAGTAGCTTATATATGTCTCTTACATCCACGAAGAAATGAAAGCTTTATGAGGCTATATCAATGAAAAACAAGATGAGAATGCAAAGAAAAACAATAGAACAATGGCACGATGTTTTTATGAGGTATCTTGGATACCTATTCCTCAACAATGGTTTTATTTATGATTTGGATTCAACAATACAAATATAAATATCCCCCTATCTTGAGAACAAACTCTCAAGAACACAAATACTAATTCAAAGAAAGAACACTCTCAAGCTTGTTTACAAATGAACTAGCCCTCTCTCAGTTAGAGTTGTTTGTGGTGATTGATTCTATGCATGATGTATGCATTATATAGTAGCTCATACATCATTCAAGAACCCTTCATAACTCAGTAACTCACCATTAATAACATCACAATAATGCATAGCAATAAACATTACATTAAACATAACATTAACCAAGAGTTAAACCACCCTTTCAATGCCTCAACGCGCAAAATCTGACCAGAAGGAATCCAATGCAGGTTTGCTCAAATGAGCCCTCACTATGCTCGAACGAGCAGCCTTGTTCTGCACCTACTGACTGCTACTGCACAGCCTGCTCAAACGAGCCAGGTCTTGCTCAAACGAGCAGCTACAGCTGCCCGCATTCTGACTTTGCTCTTGTGTTGCCTTGTTTTAGCAACTCACTTCCCATGCCAGCCTCGTTCAAGGCATGGTTCCTCACCATAGTGAAGCCTCAAACGCCTCACATCGATCACCTCATGGATCGTTCCAAACCTCAATTCACTACTCTCGACACATCCTCAAAGTCCTTCTCCAAAGTACACGATAAGGCATGTTCGATAATATTTTTAAAGTCATGATTTTGGCACTTGCACTAACACAGGACAATCTGCTTAATGTTCAGAGCTGATGGACACCTAATATTCCTAGTCGCATTACTTATGTATCAACAAAATCATTATGCTAATGCCTCTAAAAAGGCTCCCACACAACCAGAGTCATGAAAACAAGATTCTATCACTCATTGACTCCTTGATGCAAAACACAGCGACTACTCGGGTAATGACAATTACTAAAGCTCCTAAAAGAAGGGTAACATCTGCAAAAAGCCACTAGGTTTTACAAGAAGTACCTGAGGAAATCCCATGCCAAAAGCAAACTTAGCAAGAGCCTTCAAACGCGCAAGTGAAAGCTCTAGACCCATCTCAAAAA